>OZ007498.1:100762662-101223210 GCA_963931805.1 Microdon myrmicae | reverse complement strand
TGCTACGAAATACCAACGAGGTATCATGACCAGTCCACCTTCACCGGAAAGGAACGACGAATACCATGCCCCTATCTCACCAAATAGGCAACCAATGTTAAGGAATAATCCATTATACAATTGGGAGGATGAACAAGATCCCCGGAGCAAACAAATAGGGTTTTAGATAGGACCTACGGGGATACTCGACCAAACCCCCAGGAATCGAGACAATGGCAGAATAGGCCTAGATACGATGCGTCTCGGATAGTAGAGACACAGAATAGGAACTCTAACACTAGATTCCCAGGACGATCTCACCCCGTTACACGCCCACACCTGGGAAAAACTCGTTTAGGTCGGATACACCACCACACACTTCTAGTAGACGACCAACAGGGTCTAAACCAAAGAAGCCCGAGGAACCACGATACCGTCAAAGATGCGGAGGTGACTATCTCAGTGACTCCTCTAGTCAAGGTAGGTACAAGCGTACACCAAACCCATGGGTTACACGCATGACTTGCAGCTTCTGCAATAGGAAATGACATGTATACGATGAATGCCTTCGACGCCGAAACACTCCAAAGTGTACATGGACACGATGTCCAGGATTGTCGGACACTTAGTACACAAAGGAAGGCGGATAATCCAGAACCTACACCAATAAGGTCGCAGAACCAAGGGAAGTCACCTGTTAATACCTCAAATCAAGGGCAGGAACGACCATCCACATCGAAACAAGCAACGACATCGAATCGTGGAGTGTACAGTATTCGATGTTGTGAGTTTTGTGGCCGAAAGGGTAACGGGGGACGAGTGTCGTATCAAGGCAAAGTGGATAAAACCACAAAAGCCAACAGACACAACCAATGTGGTTAAGTCTGTACTTAGCGACCACACCCCACCGACCTGCACGGTCAATAACGAAGGGCAAACAGTCCAAAAAAGAAAAAATTCAAAGGACAACAAACAGCCACGCGATAAAAGCGATAAACAGACTCGAGCCAAGAGTAGTACTAGTACGAGCAGTACTAAACACTCGGAAGCTCGAAAAATAAAACAACGCCAACACCGATTACAACGCCATCGACCCGAATCGAACCGTAGCCAGTCGAATTCAACCGCCCAACATCCACTAATCCCCTTTCGTTAGTTTCCTCTCTTTACCTTTAAATGGAGAACAACTCGCCAAGTAGTTAATTTGCATAAACTACTTTATGCTAATTCTACTTGGCAGAGAAAATAATAAAAACCGGCATTGGCGTCGAATAATAAAATAAAACGTCATCGGCAAAAAAACAAAAATAATTCATTCGACGTAAAACTTCGAAACCGAAAGCATTGGCGACACCAACCACAGCTTCGGAATACAACAAAACTCCAGATATTACCAAGAAAGCCGATCAGGGGAGCAGCACGTTCAACGCCCCCTGCAACGTGACAGCAGCATCGGCAAGCAACCACCGCTCAGAGACCGTCAACGGTCATTCAAGTAAGTCCCATTCTTACTTAAATATAGTGAATTATAATTACCTTATTATTAAATAATTGTTAAAATAACACATAACATTGACCTGTGCCTCGCCGTAGACCATTTCTGCTGAGGAGGCTTCGAGGTCCTCTCTGTACGACTTCCTCGGGCCCAGCAAGACTGTAGGCAGACTATCTAGCCAAAAGTGTGGGCAGCACCTTAGGACGGTGTGGCCTCTCTAACAGATGCACACACAAATACACAAGCAAATTGTGAAGAACACCGAACGAAAATTCGAATAAGCAAAAGCATCAGAGCCATATACCATAGCGATAACATAACAATTCACATCAGTGGAATATACTTCAGATTAAAAATCGATTTCTAAGCACGGCCAGTAGCCTGATGTGTTACGCATTGGTTCAATTTCTGGTGATTCTAACTGTCATAGCGTCATTTCGAATCACCATTTCTTCACTATCATCACGGCAAGATATTTGATTTTGGTTTTTTGATTCCGTTGCTGACTGTTCTTTTTGACACCGTTTTTGCAAGTAGTTTTGAGGAGATAGTTGTTTTTTGGAGACAGTTAAAACGAAGAAAAAGGAAGAGAAGTAGGGAAAAGCCCCGTGTCTTGTTAAAAATAAAAGAAAAGCAAACGATACTAGAAAAAAAGTTTGAAATTTGCACGACGCAAAAAAGAGAAAAAGCAGTATGAGTCCAGGAATGTTAATGTGCATATGTCATGAGTTATTGTAAGACTTAAAATTCGGCAATCCGTGGTTGACCGAAGTATGCAAAATAAAGATTAAAGTACGAGTGGATGAGCTGTTTTTGTTTGTTGTACCTGAGGAGATAGCCACTGATTTGAGCCACTTTGTGGAATCCTATCCACGGCACCACAGTCCGGGACCAGTGTAAAATATTAGAAATTACCACCAGCTGAGTTCTCGAGGAATTAGAAGCCACAGCCGGAGGAAAAGCTGCTGCACAGACCGGAGCCGTTCTCAGCAGTATTGACGAACCAGTGAAGAATCAGGTAACCAATTTACAATACACTTAAATACGTACATTTTTGTGGCAAAATTACGTCACACCAAACGCTATAACGGCTTTGAGATTTCGGTGGAATCTCTCCACCATTCCATTGGGTTGCGATTGGTACGGCTTTGTGTGGATTATCTGCGCGCCAATTCAGCTTACCTTTGTGTATGGGGGTGACCGCGAGAGTGCACTTGACTTAATTAGTCGAAAGCCACACTCGGTGTGAGTCTTTACTTGCGGCTATTACGTGAAGGTTTTTATTTGTATTGAGCCTCTACATATATATGACCGCAAGATTCAAAAATGCAGCGTCAACGATATTGTCGAAATTTGCTTATTTTACATCTCAGTGGTGCCCTAAAAAATTGATTTTGAGAACATTTTTGAGTTTTTTCATGCTTGGACGTTATTGATTATAAATCTAGGAATGTTTTTGGGGTAATTTAAGCCAATTAAACAAAATGAAAAAAAAATTCAACCGATATAATCCCTTAATATTATTCCTACAAAGTTGGACCAAAGCAGTGATTTGATGTTTTGAAGGGATAATTATAGTTCGAATTTAAGTAAACATTATAGTTTTTTGGTGCAAGACTAATAACCTTGCCCGGAAAAACAAATTATTATGGAAAATTTAACAAGCCTCAGACTTGTTAAATAAGGCCAAGACCGGATACCGGTTGTAGTGCCGATGATGATGTTGTTGCTATGGTATACGGCTTTAATGGATGTGCTTTGATTGTTCGGCTTGTCTTTTAGATGGGTGGTGTTGTTCTGCACTAGTAGTCGTGCGTGTATCTGCTAGAAACGCCATATATTATATACAGTGGTGGAATATAATTTTCATATAAAATATTGTTTATCTTTGTGTCTAAGAATACAGCGGTGGCAAAATTAATAGAAACAAGGTCGTTCTTCGACATTAATTGTTAAGAAAAAATGTATTTGGGGAAAAATGAGAATTGAAAATATACGAATAGGTTTGGTGCACTGTAGTACATAAAAGAAATACTAAATTTTTAATAAAAAAAAAGAAGAGAAATAGTGAAAAAAATTGATTCCGGTTTTCCTTGGATTTGCCTGAAACAAATAATAGAAACAAATTAGTTTTTTGTTTGTGTTTTGTGAAGAATTAATTTACAGTAAAAGTGTTTCATATCCTTTTAATACTTAGTTGTTGCACCTTTGTTTTAGTGACTGCTTCGTATCTTCGTCCCATGGAATTGACTAGTTTGATACAAGTCGCGGGTGGTATAGAGTACCATTCATCTTTTATTTTGGACCATAGTTCTTCCTTACTTCTACCTTTGCAGTCTCCGATCTTGCACTTCAGAATGTCCCATAGGTGTTCTATTGGGTTAAGATCAGGGGACTGCGATGGCCACTCCATAACATCGACTATGTTTTGAAGAAACCATTCTTTTGCCAATTTCGAGGTATGCTTGGGGTCATTATCCTGAATAAACTCCCATTTAATAGGCATGTCCTCTTCAAAAAATGGTAGCATAACGATGTTTAAGATTTCTACATAATCTTTGGCACACATTTTGTTCTTTATAAGAAAAATTGGACCAACACCAGATGCTGAAAAGCACTCCCAAATCATTAAATTGCCTCCACCATGTTTCACTGTCTTTTTCGTATACTTTGGATCGAATTCTGAGTTCATTAGTCGTCTGGCGTACATTTTTCCATCGGAACCAAACAAATTATTCTTGGTTTCATCCGACCATAAGATGTTACACACTACACAGGCTGTTAAATCCCGGTATTTTTAATGAAAACATAGTTTTTTTTTTTTGCAAAGTTATATTTATTCCTCAACACAGCAGTTGATTTCCAAGGCGATACACTTGGTATAGCGATTTTCCAACATTTCGATGCCCTTTATGTAGTACGAAAAGTCCAAGCCTTCCAAATACGCCTCGGTTTCCTCGATGAAATCCTCGTTCGATATGAATCCCTTCCCCTGGAGCCGCCGCTTGAGGTTTGGGGACAGATAATAGTCGCTGGGGAACAAGTCTAGAGAATACGATGGGTGAGTGTGGGGTAGGTTTGGTTGCCTGACATGGACACGGATTTCCACCTATCACCCATGAACGAATCCCTCACTAAAATTGTCTTCCGAAACACAAGCACCAAAACAAAGATAAATAAAAAGGCACTGTTGAATATTTTGTTTAACGTTTCACTCTCTTTATTTTTATTTCTGAAGAATATCTGCACATACAAACATAACGCTCTGCTGGCGTACTACGATTTAACGTTTTGAGTTTTTCAAATTTAAAGGTACACGCACGATATTCTAAATACATGAAACAGATAAATGCACACTAAAGTTTATAAACTCTATTATTGCCACAATGAGTCAATTAATTTTAATAAACACACCCGAAACTCCTGGTGATTAACGCTCGGCTTACACGAAAAAAAAAACACAACAAATGCAATCAGCAAGCTGTACAGCGGAATAAAGTAACACCTCTCCACAGATGAAATGCCTCGATGAGGTAAGATACGCGACGTCCTCTTGGTGTGTCCGATTGACAAGATAGTATCTGGCTCCTTGAAGAAAAACATGTGTACACCGTAAAGGTTACTATGAGACTCCTTGAGAATTCGTCCTCAACATTCCTTGTAGTGTAGAGGACGAAATGCCGTCCAGCCCGGAAACCAATCCGAACGCTTCATTGGCTATAACCAATGGCCGCCGAACTGGAAACTCCAACAATAGAATAACTTCGGCAGCCACACTGGCCAAGAGTGCACGCCCACTCGCTGGAAGCAATGACTATCGGATACCTGATGGTGTACCAGGGAAATTCCAATACACATCTGCCAAAATGAAGTGGCGGGTATTGAACTTGGCAGACAATGCTGTCGTAAATCATAGGAATGGTTTCCTATGTTATTGATATGATATCACAGAACCTCGATGCTGCCTGAATGCACGTTTCTTTTAGGCTACATTATTTGTGTAAGACATTGCTGTCTTGGCGAAAATATTTTCTTCTGTTTAGATTGAACGGACAGAAGCATTTTACGGACGGTATGTAAGGGATATTACAGGCGGCGGTGGCGGATTCTTCTGTGATGTTAAATTAACAGAAGATCGCTCGCCGTCAATACTAGGGAAAAGGTTTATTGGTCTTTGGTTTATCCCGCACTTCATTTCCTATTGCAGGGCTATTAGAAATCTGGCTTGCAAATGTGCCACCCAGCAAATAGCCTGGCATGTAGTTTTGGGCGCTAATGGGCATGGAGACGGTGTTTGTATACCCTTGGCTCTGCTCAGACTGTAACATCCCATCTGGTCGATGGGTCTGCAGATAAAAGGTAAGTATGTCATTGCCGCGTGTAGAGGAAAAGCTCCTCGGCTATGTTGGGATATTTATGACGGTTATCCAAGGGGACAACCGAATTGTTTTCAGCTTTATTTAGCTCCGAAATTAATGCTATGGCAAGCTTGTGTAATCTTGCCTGGGATTCGACTTACGGGTAGGTATGGTGTTTATAGATTCTATGGGGTTAAAGCGATGCGTGGTTCTTCGGGCCCTGAAAAACCCCACATGAGCAACCAATTGAAATCGTAAGTGGTCCAATTTGGCCATCGCTTTCAAGGATGTATGTGACGGTGCGTTATCATGATGGCACAGAACTTTTTTCTTCACCATATGGGACGGTTTTTTATTTATCTTGTTCAGTTTGTCCAATAACGCTGCATAATACTCTCCTGCTGCTGTTCTTCCCCTCTGCAAGTAAACGATGAAGATTATGCCATGCGCATCCCAAAAAAATATGGAGACCATAACCTTCCCGGTCGAGCGTTGGTCTTTTGGTCGGCTTTCCGACCAGCGCCTCTGCAGACTGCCTATTGGACTCAGGCGTATGTTAATGGGTCCACGTTTCATCTATCGTCACAATATGTTGAAAAAATTCCGCTCGAATACGCCGTAACAATGTCAAAACGGCCGTTGAATCATCAAGGAGTTGCTATTTTTGGTCGACGGTCAGCAATCGCGGCGATACATATCTTTTTCATAACCAAGGCATCGTGCGAAATGTTTCACGCTCGTTCTTTTGAAGAGCCCACGTCCTTAGCTAACTCGCGCAACGTCACATTATGATTACTCAAAACGATTCTATGTACTTACTTTATGATTTCCACATTCGTAGCCTCTATTGGTGTTCCAGGCCGAGATGCGTCTTCGGTGCTTGTACGGCCCGCTTTAAATTGACTAAACCTCCGATAAACTGTTGTTCTCGAAGGAGCAGATGCGGTATAACATTTCTGCAACCATTGCTATGATTGTTCAAAAGTTTTTCCCATCAAAAAAGAAGGTCTGACCAAGATGCGATATTCCTGTTATTCCATTTTTTTCTTTAACGAAGACGAAAGTAGCCTCAAAAGTTGTTCCCATCTAAAAAGAAGGTCTGAACAAGATGCAATATTCCTGTTATTCCATTTTTTTCTTTAACGAAGACGAAAGTAGCGTCGCTCAAACGACTGTAGCTTGCTAACGAACAGACGAACCTTTTATAAGAGCTTGTATATGAAACTTCATAAGAGCTTGTAAACGAATGGACGAAATGTCACGAAAGTTCGTACATAAACTAGTGACAGATGAGCCCTCGAAATGAGTCATGTTCATTTTCTAGTGACACTACTATTGAAAACTCCCGGGACTTTGTAGTTCATTTAGAACGTATCAAACTTCCCTTTAAAAACTGTTATCATAAAATAATCTGTTTACCGACTATGCCTCATTTTCATAGTAAAAGTGAGTTCTATCCAATAGATTAGTGTAGAACCTGGCACCATGTGAAACAACACTCTTATGGTTAATGGTTTAACAGGGTTCACTATAGATAGTAATATAGTTTTTATATAGTGAAGATATTTTATACGCAACATCCTTTTGACTACTGAATAATTCAGTTTGTTATAGTTATACTCCTATTTTATTTAGAACGTGTCAGATTAATTCTGATAATCTTTCGCGTATCAATTTTCTTCTAAAATTCGTTCGAAACTATTTAAAATAATTTGTGCATTGAATAATTTTGTTAGGAGTGTAAACAATATAAATAATAGTTTATATTTATATATTCTAAATCGTCTAAATTACACTTACCCATTGTTTTATATAAAATGTATACCCATACATATTTATATTTCTATATGATGATTACAAAATATTATATACCGATATAAAATTTAAACAAAACTAAAGTCACAAATAAGTCGAGTATACAATGCAACCCGTCCGAACGCAATTGGCAGTTAATGTACTGAAATTACGATTGTTTTTTATCCTCTACGAATTGTTATTATGAATATATAATCCCCTTTTTTAATTTGCACCCGACTTAGTCACTAACGCCACTTAAGTAATAACTAAACAAACAAAATTGTATTCTCCCTTCATTTAGAAAAAACACAATATGGACAAGTGGTTCGTAATTTGATGTTGCCACGTCTTATAACACCTCTGTCGTTACCCTTTTATGCTGTAGTTAAGCCCACAACAGCAAAATTAACAGAGTTGACCGTTGTACCTCTGCGCGCGCCGGTCATAACGGCGGGTGCTGCAGGTAATTCAGCTTATTAACAAAAACAAAACACAATAAGAATTACGCTACATCATATATTCCCGATTCTTATATCATATATAAATGCTTGCATTTTATGGTTAAGATATACGTATGCTTTTTTCCTACTTTTGTTTTTTAATGTTATCTATCAACTATACTAAATGGATTTACGATATATTTTCAGTAAAGTCACATGTTGAACATCCAGTTAAAGCGCGGGTTAACACCAAAACTTGTGTCGCATCAACCTTGAAAGCGACGAATACAGCAATGGCACACTCTCAACCGGGAAGTCATCAAGTATCAAATCAGCAGCAGCAACAACAACAAACATCGCCGTCCCAACAACAACAACAACAACAACAGTCATCTCAACAACAATTGACACCAGCGCAGTCGGCAACACAACAATCACAACAGATTGTTAATACTTCACCTTCAGCTTCGCAACAAAACAATAATTACGTTCCGCATGGTGGGGGAACTTCTCAACCACCTGTATATAATCAAATGCACCCAGGAAATTTGTATATGCCATCACATAGTGGCGGGCCAATTTATCCCACGGTTATTCCAGCTGGTATCCCCCCAAATGTTTACGTGAACAATGTCACCGCTAATGTAAATCTGCACGGCTGGGCCGCACATCCAGTTTCCTCATATATGCCCGGAGGACCACAACACTATATGTCGGGCGAGCTCCCACAAGCGATCACCGCCGACCAAGTAATTACACCATTATATGTTTTCAATATGTTCTTTTCAATTAATAATCTTTTTAGTCAAACCAAGTTATGCAGTCAATGCAACAACAATGTATGCCTGCAAATACGGGGAGGGGGCCACGTCGTGGACGTGGAAGGAACAACAATAACAACAATCGTCGCAACGATTATATACAACGACAACAGCAGGACAGTCCTGCACCTCAGGAAATTTGTAATGCCCCTAATGTAGATCCACAGACTTTAGCAAATGCTGGGTATTCTCAATATGCCTATCAATATCCTTATCAAACATATTACGGAGGGCCACCCCAAAATCATTTAATCCATCCGCAAGCTCAACAGTCAGGCGTGCCACCTTTGTATGTTGCTAGCACGATACCAATGTATCCCAGTCATCCAATATATAATTATTCGCCAAGTTTGATATATCCATCCGTTATGCATCCAGCTGAGTATCCCTTCGATGAGAACAGTGAGGAGCAACGTCCTGGTGAAGCGATGTTGCCTCAGGTATGGCATCAGCCAATCTATCCCGAAGAATATGTTAATCACGAAATGATGGCACCTGAAGAAATAAATCATAATGCACCATCATTGGCATCTTCTGAAACACCCAGTATGTTAAGTCCTGGTTATCAAATCTATGATCCGCAAATTCAGCAAACATTGGAGTTGCAACAACAAATGAATGTACTTCATATCTATGAAGAACAGCAAATACAAACGCACCCACAACATGTGCCGCAAATTGAAGATGATATATCAGAGTGTTCATTACAAATGCAGGCGGATGCTGTTATGCAACCAATTATGCCATCATTAGAACAATCGCAGCCTCATCATATTCTGCCGAATCAGGGAATTCCTATTGAAGCATCAACCTTGGACCAAAGTACCGGTGAGTCAAAGAAACATTTTTTTGTTTGTTTTGTTTTCTTCTTGAAATCCTTCGTTCATATGATGTGTATTCCCTTCGAATTCGATAGGAGCCTGAGTAAATCGCGGGGTCAGTTATAGCCTTTCATAGGACTTACAAACATAACACAAACAACCATTCACACATCTTTTGAGCTTGGGCTTTTTGCTGAGTAATTTTACCTTAATTAGACAAATGATGTCCAATATGGTTTCTTACGACATGATCAGTCTACTTGAAAAAGGTTTTATTATAGCGTTTAAGATGATAGTGAAGAACGTGTGATTCGAACTGACGCTATGACAGTTAGAATCACCAAAAATTGAACCAAAGCGCAACCCATCAGGCCACCGCCGTGTGTTGAATTCGATTTTTAAACTAAAGTATATTCCACTGATGTGAATTGTTATGTTATCGCTATGGTATACGGCTCTGACGCATTTTCTTATTCGATTTTTGTTCGGTGTTCTTCACTATTTGGTTGTGTATTGTGTGTGTATCTGTTTAGAGACGCCACAATATTGTCATCCTCCATGCGTTGCTTAGGCCCATAACTAAGTACATCGCGGCGCTTATAGTCTGGCATAGAAATCTACGTTTCTAACATAAACAATCATTCCCACATTTTTAGAGCAAGGTTTTGTGTTGACTTATTTTACTTTTCAACTAACGTAAAAAATCTCATCTGCTTTTTAAATGTTGTAATTAGTCTGCTTGAGAATTGAAAGGTTATGCCATCTTGTGTGCGCCGCTTAGGCTAATGACTCTGTGGCGTTTCTAACAGATACACACAATATACAAGCAAATAGTGAAGAACACAGAAAGGAAATTCGAATAAGCAAAGCATCAGAGCCGTATGCCATTGCGATAAGATAACAATTCCACATCAGTTGAGTGTACTTGAGTTTAGAAATCGAATTCGTAACGCGGCAGTGGGCTGATGCTTCAATGCTTCGCTTTTCACCCGTTTCATCGTATGTTTAAATCACCTACTACACTATCCTTGCTTAACACGATAATTGGTGACCCCGACGTGATCTGTGTACACACATACACACACACACTTTCCCAAGGTAAACAGAATTTAACGACTGCGATCACGACTTCCACGTAGAACACCCGCACACTCGTTTGCTCCGACGTTCTCTCGCTCGCTCGTTCCTCGCTCCGTCGCTCGCACACGAAGTTGATCGTAACAAAGCTACTAAGGGGGGGAGTAGTGTGGCATTTCTAACAGATAGACGCAATACAAAAGCAAATAGTGAAGAACACCGAACAAAAATCGAATAATAAAATGCATCAGAGCCGTGTACCATAGCGATAACATAACAATTCCACATCAGTTGAGTTTACTTGAATTTAGAAATCGAATTCTTACATGCGGCAATGGCATGATGTTTTCTAACCGTCATAGCGTCAGTTCGACTCACACGTTCTTCACAATCGTCGCAATACGCGATAACTCTACATACCTTCTCGATGCAATGAATGTAGGTTGCAAATTTTGCCTTTGATCGAATCCTTCCACTGAAAAATCGTGTTTTTTACATGTTTTTCTGGGGCCATTGAAGTAAACGATGTTTTTTAAGCCCAAGAGAACCTGGAACAGTAAAAAAATAACGCAATAAATATAAACGTAATTAAACTAGCTATATATATACTGGCTATATCATAGCATTAATATTTGAAAATGACTTCGGATATATGACTATCATATGTCCAATTTTAATTTCTAAATCCATGGTGTCGTAGGGCACGTAACTCCATCTTGTTGGCACTATGTCCCGTCTGAAACAATGGCAAAACATCGTGCCATGATGCGGTAACGATCTACGAAGGAAGCTCGGGCTTCATTTTTGAAAAAATAACATCCGATATTAACTCCCGCGTTAACCTACGTAAAACCCACGAAGTCGTCTAAAAGTTGTGCGATTCGACGTCTAATTTTCAGAGTACATTTCAGTATTCTAGTAATGTGAGTCTATCCATGACGAATTACCTGAGTTTTTTTTTTTTTTTATATATTCACATTTATTTAACAAATTAATTACATATTTTACTTAAGACTAAATGTTAACTTCTATTTTACAAATATCATTCTTACATTAACTTACTGGCTCTTCGCAGGCACTCTTAATTATACATTATTATTTTTCTTATCCCTTTCGGCGTACAACGAATTGCCTGAGTATACTGATAATGAATGTCGAACAGCACGCGTAGTTTGACAGCTCGTTTCACCTTTAGCCAATTCTATGTAAGAAAGCAATGCGAACTTTCGTCAAAATGGCATTACGGGATATATGTTTAGACCACCTTATTATTCGTGCCACTCACTGTTGTAATGGGTTCTCCATATGCCATTCGTACTTCGTCTCCATAAACTTGGACAGTGCGGGTCTAATATACACAGAGAACGGGACTTGATGGCAGTTCGTTTATATTAATACGATGACTGTGAACTACGAGATAACCCATAGTTGGTTTCCTTGTCGTACGATTAAATGCGTGGTATATCGGTGTACATATGAGTGGATGGCTACAGGGAAGCGGTCAAAAATCACAGTTGGCTTGTATGATGTTCAGCGTGGAGCTCATCCTCGACGTGACAGCAAACATGGCAGCAACGGTTCTCCCGTCGCTGCAAGGGTTTCCAAATGCCGCACTGGGCACAAATAAACGCAATCACCGAACCAAACAACCAACAAAAACACACATCGAAAAACCAATCTAAACTCAAAACCGCATCCAACAATAAAACAAAAGAATTAAGCCGCAGATCGTCATCAAGAGATCTTTTAACTTTTATTTTACGAAAGACTCACAAATTAAAACAGTAATGAACGTATTCAAAGTGCTGTATAAGCATGAACAACCATTTAATAACTGAACTGAAATTATACTCATACAGAGTTTATTGAAAATCGACAAGCAAAAGATTATTCACAAAAGAATAAAGAAAAGTGCTTTGGCAGTCAACGTGCTAAATATAGTTTCTCGTAATTGTTGGTGAGCGAATTTAGAGAAACGGATATCATTTTCCTAAAACTATATATATTTTTTATAAGAGCGCATTTAGTAGAGCATTTTCCATTGTGCATCGTCCATCGTCCATCGTTTCGTTTAAAAGGATTTTAATTTTGGTGTCGTATCGAAGAAAGATTTCTACATATTCCTTGTACTTGTGGGTCTGTAAACCGCAAATCAATTACCCCTCGAAACAGTTTCCTCAACTTTACTTCTTGTCTATTGATCAATATCAGAAGAGTTTCCTGGTAATTCAAGTAGCCGAATTAACTTCAATATCTTGTTCTACTTGATCCGACGTGTGGGAAGGGGCAATGCTTTGCTGTAAAATTACTGTCTCGCCAGGAAAAACTCTCCTCATTACTTAAATTTATTTATTTTCAATCACCAATCCGCGTGATTGCGGGCCAAAATATCAGAGAAAAAAATTCAAAACAAGTTTGTTTTAGAATGATTTACGATTTGTTAAATGTAATTAGGAGAGAGTTACGTTTTCTTCCACTTTTCCTTTACTCCTGATGCCCAAAGTAAACTTTTTATCACAGCCGGTATCCAAAAGTGCCTTTCACGGTGCGTCGCTCCTGACGATCATCCAGCAAACAAGGTCGAAGAATCGAGCCAGTTATTTTTACAAATCACTGTTGTTTAAAGTAGGATTTATTTTACTTTTAACATACACTCCCAATCACTAGGATGAGGCCACAAATTTTGCAATTGATTTTCGCTCTTTATACTTGTTGGAAATTTTGTACCCGGAAACATATACTACCTGTGAATAGGTACGTATATTCCCAAAAGAAATTCATAAAATTAAAGGGTAATTAAGAAACGACCGTTGGAATTTCCCAAAATCAAATAATAAACTACTTAAAAAGGGTATAAAAAAGTGCGTCACTAGGATAAGGCCACATGCAGAATTTTAGAAGAGAAGGAAAAAATTAATGAAATGTTTACATTTTATGGTGTTAAAACATTTATTTATAACGTAATTCTACATTAATAATGAGTATGCCGGCCGTTTTTGGATATGACCTCTATAAGACGGTTTGGACTAGAATCATAGAGTTCTTTTTAAGTAGTCTAGGGAAATTTGGTCATAGGAATTACGACTAGCTTCGATTAAGGTGTCCTTGTCTTCAAATTGTCTGCCGCCTTCATAAACCTTACGAGATAGCCATGACCAAACGTTTTCGATTGTGTATAAGTCCGGCGAATAGGGCGGCCATGGCAAAAGTTCCACGTCTTCTGATTGAATCCAACTTCTTACAACCCTGGAAGTGTGGATGGGGGCATTGTCTTGTTCGAAAACCTAACCAGGGGTCCGAAAATGTTTTTAATTTTTGGAAATGACCGTTCCGGCAAACATTTGTAGACCAAATGTTCACAATAAGGGAACTACTGGAAAAGTAGTGAGAATACGGAGAGACGGTTCACCGACTGTTCCTTGACTTCAAAAGAGCCTACGACTCAGTGGCAAGGGAAAGACTGTACCATATTGTAGTTGAGCTGGGAATCCCGAAATACGATGTCGCCCTCATTTAAATTTGCATGAACGAAAACAAAGGGCGAGTTAGAATAGAAAATCACCTCTCAGAACCATTTGAAATCCGGGACGAACTAAAACAGGGGATGGCCTCTCACCATATCTCCTTAACGTTCTCCTCGAGTATGTCTTCAGAAAGGTACAAGACGACAACATGGCCGGATCATTCCTCAAAGGGGTCACACAAGTGCTCGCATATGCGGATGACATCGCCGTTTTGGGCGATAATCTAGAAACTGTAAGTAAAAACAGTGAAATCATCATGTAAGTGGCAGAAGAGGTGGGTCTAGAAATAAATAAAAACAAAACGAAATACATGATTCTGGCGAGAGCAGGTGGACCTCAGAGAACACACATAAATATCAGGGGCAATATATTTAAAAATGTCAAAGAATTTAATACCTGGGAACAATACTGACGCCCAGTAACGAAATGTCGAAGGAAATTAACAAAAGACTACACTCCGGCAACGCTAGTTGGCATGCAGTCAGTAAACTGCTGAAATCCAAACTGCTATCACAGAATATAAAGCTCCGTGTCTATAGAACCATAATCATGCCGATTGTTCTATACGGATGCGAAACATGGGCTCTCACAAAACGGGAAGAAAACAAATTCCGCGTATTCGAGAATAAAGTCCTAAGGCGTATCTTTGGCGGCAAGTATGACGATGAGGCAGGCCAATGGAGAAAACTCCACAACCACGAATTGGAAGAGCTATACCACAAACCTACAATAGTGAGAGTAATCAAGTCGCGAAGATTAAGATGAGCCGGACACGTGGCGCGAATGGGCAACGATAGGACGGTAAACCAACGGGAAAGAAACCGACAGGGCGGTCGCGACGGAGATGGGAGGATAATTTTAGGTTGGACCTCGAGGAGATGGATCGGATGGTAGAATGTGGAAGGAGAGCGCCCGGGACAGGGAACAATGGCCGAGTCGAGTCAGTGAGGTCATCAACTTTTGGGTTTCTACAGCCCAATAAATAGTAATTGTAATACATTGGCCATCGGCTTCTACACATTTCGCCCATCTTTCAGGCAATTTATGAATAGCGGGCCAGAAAAACTGATTGTCTTTCGCGGCAAACCATTCGCCGACCCACTTTCCAACTTCCTCGAATTCGCTGAAATGCTGCTCTGTAAGCGTGTGCCCGTTTAACGTGATGAGGTGATAGTCAGATGGCGCCAAGTCTCAAGAGTACGGCGGGTGCAGAAGGATGTCCCACCCAAGCGATTTCAAAGTGTCTTTCACTAGTTTTGCTGTATGCTGCGTACTTTTCGCTGGCGCCATCTCTTAGTTAAACCAGGAAAAACGTAGGCATACACCCGGCATTGATTTTCCCCATTGCTCGTAAACGTCTGCTGATTGTTTCATGTGACACATGTAATGCTTCTACTAATTGCCGTTGAGTTTGAGTTCAGTCATCATCCAATAACTCCTGCAATTGCTCGTCTTCACATTTTTATGGTCTACCAGATCGCTCACTGTCTTTCACATTGAAAACACCACTTTTAAATTTCCAAAACCATGTCTCACATGTTCTAATTGATGGAGCATGTTCGCCACATGTCTCTACCAGTAAACGATGACTTTCAACAACCTTTTTCTTTTGATTAAATAAGAAAAGAATTGCATGCCGCAAATGTTCTTTTTCATGCACAAAACTCGACATGATCATTGAACGATAAAACAATGCTAGTTTTTGGCGGACTCAACTTGCGAGTGTTTGTAGTTAAATCTCAGGCGAACAAAATAACGTTTGTCAAATTAATATGCTGCGTACTTTTCGCTGGCGCCATCTCTTAGTTAAACGGTGATTTTCAAATATTAAAAAATCGATGGTAGAAAAATATTTGAAGCCTAAAGGTGAGGTGACAAAGAAAAATAAATCAGACATGATAAACTAGTTTTGCAACAAGTGTCCTCACATAACAACTGTTATTTCATTTGTAGTAGTGTTATGGACTAATCTAGTACTTTTCATCTCATCCTCATATATACGAGGGTAGTACCGCAAGTACCTGAGTTACATTCCAACTAAAATTGACCATTATTCGCGTGGGAATTCTGTGGAACTTAAGAAGGATCCCAAATTCTGAATACACTTGAGCACAGGTGTTATATATGTATAATATGCGGTTGCTGGGATCCTGTCCGCAGCAGTAGTTTGTTGTATATAAATATGAATATATAACTTTAATGTTTGTTTGATGTATGCGGTCGTGCTGTATGTATCGTATGTTGTCAAGTTCAATGTTGTAAGTGTTTTTCTCTCTTCAATATCTTTACCTTGCAGTACTAATTTGAATTGAGTCTGTCGTGAAATTGAAGGGGAAGTGGTATCGTGTATACGATTCGGACTGTCGCTCTCTCGAGCGCCACTGATTGCGGGAAACAGTTAGGCTTAAACAAGGGATACTTACAGTAATGGAGGCGTCAGCCTTGTAGGTAGGTAGCCGTCAGTTCGTTGTGTTCACTTGGCATCCCATAGACTGCTTCCGGTGCTGGGCTTCCAAGACGTTAGTCCGTGGGTAATTGGGTCAGAAGAGTTCTCTTCTCAAGCACAAAAAACCCGTCCGAGATGTGTTCGACCTTCACTGTGGTTGCGTTGGTGGTCTCGAACCTCTTATTCAAAATAAAACACTCTCTCGTCCGTTTATATTTAGTCTCAGTTTATTAATCGGCAGAAAATTGAAGATACTCGCCTCGGTTTGTTATCAAAATGTTACACACTTCGTTCGCTATTGTATTGCTCGCTCAATGCCTCTGGTGGGCCTTTATTTAGTTTAATTTGTATCTTTTGGATAGTCTTTCAATCTCAGTTGGTTCTTCCCTTTTTCAAGACTGACTTCTTTGGATCTTCTATTTATTATTATCCGTTATCACGAACGGGGTAAAAACAAGTAACAGCAACGGAAAACTGGCCACTCATTAGGCACTGTTAGACCACGAAAAACGGCACATAAGACCACGGACCGTGGAAGATCAACTTCGTATCTCTTACAAATTACACGATACTTTTATACTAGTACGCGACGAATTAATAATTTATTTTAAACTTATAATTAATAATTTAACATGCAAACGAAACGAACTTTTACTAGAGATGAGCCTCACGCCAACAATAGAGAAAACGTCACACAAACGACCCTTCTCGACTTCCACCTTGTTATCGGCCTGCTTCTCGACTACTCCTCTAATAGCGGCTCCCCAAAAATCCACACCGTTGGTGTTTTCTTTTTTCGCTCTACCTCTAACCTCCGTCTTAACGAAGGTCTGGGTTTATACACGGTATTCAACTTGAAACACAAAGCAGTCACATTCAATCAGTTCGATTATAAGCTACCATATTTTATATGGTGTGTTTATTTAATACATTTCAACATTGGAATTATTTGTGTTTCGTTGAAACCAGGAGTTACTTACGTAAGACAGGGCCATGAATAGAATATGTTCTCTATTTCATAGACTTGAATGTGTGGCTTTAGGGCTACTATAAGATTCCTTGCTCAATTTTGCAACGTAACAAGTATATTCACTTCTGTTTGCGATGGTCCTGACTAAATATAGTAATTGAATCCCAATTTTGAAAGAATATATCTTTTCTAAATTATGTTTAATTTATTCCTTACCTCCCTTAGGTAATCCTAATCATATCACTAAACCTTTTACGGTTTCGAATATGTCCTCATTCCAGTAAAGTCGCATTAATTTGATCGCCACGTAGGGATTTGACTTCGATTATGCATGTACCATTCTCATATGACTAATGACCTTGCCCGGAAAAAACAAATTATTATGGAAAATTTAACAAGCCTCAGGACTTGCTAAATAAAGCCAAGACCGGTTCCCGGTTGTAGTGCCGATGCTGATGATGATTCTCATATATAAAAATTCTGTACTATTTTAGTTCTGATGTGATATGTGGAGTTATTCATTTGTAGGTACCCTCTTCAAAAGAGAACAAATCCAATTTTATTGGTAGTCTCTTAAAATAATACAGAAGAACCATTCTTTAGATGTATTCCTTATAAATGGTTGCTTTCAAATATAGGCCATAAGTGTGGCTAATAATGGCCATTCTGAAGGTCTAATCTTTGAAGACGCGTTCGAGCATTTCGAGAAGTATTTGACGAATACATGTAATGAAAAATGGGTTTCAAATTTTACGATGATATACTGAAGTGCGTTCGGTAGGCCAATTATGTGGACCATATGTTAACTGCTCAAAGCGCACGAAAAATATCCCTCGTAGAACACCGATTTTCCTAATACAGTTGAATAATCTGTAGCCAATATGCCGAGCTAAGTCTTTCCATGATCAAATGTCAAACAATACTAAATAGAGATACCATGACAGTTTGACAGTTTGGGCTGTCATAAGATTTCTATTGGAAAAAGTATTTCTAAATGAATCACCACACACTTCAGCTGAATATATTTCGTTGAACTCATTCCTCAACTCGACATAGCATAGTCGAGATGCATTATCCCCGAACCGGCCTAAGTTCTCGTGGAATTATGTAGAGGGATATCAAATTAATAGTTGTTGATGCATTATTCCGACCACACTTTATCAGCCCTGAGTTCTCGTGGAATTATGTAAAGAATATCAAATTAACAATTGCTGACGCATTAGTTTTTGTTTTAAAGATAAACAGATGATGATTATATTTATTATTTACTTTGAAGTCAATATGTTCTTGTATGAGAATTCTTTGGTTCTAACTTTCAATACCTGATATTTATGAATTTGATTATTCACCCGTAAAGATTTCGTTATCGTACGGTGTCGGTAACACCAAGTTTTAAATTGTTGAAATTGCATGGCAAGCAGCTCTGCTATATAAATCACCTATAACTTATCATCGGTCTTGCTTAAACGTCAATACTAAAGCATAAATATAAATATAAATAATTTAGCGATACACTTGCTGTAGTTGGATCTGATAAGAAGACTTTAAGACCGGTAGTTGCGCATGATCTTTAATTAGGTAACGTTATCTTCTAGAACGACTTGATTCTAGTCTGTTAATCAGTTTGGCAAAATGAATAGAAATATTTGAAATTTATACCAATCTTTAAGCATCCGAATCGATAGCAGATCCTAAAATTTTAAGGTAGCAATATAAATAAACATAGACGAATAGTTACTTAATTTAATAGGATTGTTGCACAATAAATATAAGATATTGATTGGTAGTCGTGGTTTTGCGTTTCCCTCGTTGTTGACTTTTATTGAGTAATCAGATGCGTTTCCGGATGATCCTACCGGGGTTCTTTGGGGCGGTTGAGTTACCGAAATCTTGGTTACAGTCGGCACCTTCTCTTCTGTGGTAGTCCTTGTCTTCTGCTGATTTGCCCCATTGAGGTGGTAATGTAATTGTTTTCCAAATGCATCAGCAATGTTTTTGCACGGACAACTGGATTTCACACTACTGGATACACCACCACAGGAAAAGCGTATTTCTAACAAAACTGCTGAGTAAACTCAAACACTGTCCGTTTATTCGCCAAATTCTTTTTATCAATACAAATCTTACTTAAAAACAAAATGTTATTTGGAAAGTTTAACATGTGACTTTTTGACTGTCTCGACCTTTGACACTGAATTTGCTTTAAAGTGCTTTTGGAAAATTTATCGTCGAACTTTTGATCATCTCGACTTTTGACACTGAATTTGCTTTAAAATGCTATTTGGAAAATTGAACGTGTGAACGTCTTGACTTTTGACCACTCTTTTGACTACGGTTTTTTTGTCTCCTTTTCGTCGGATACGAAACCACCGGTTTTTTTTTTTTGTTGACGATCGATCGCTATTCCGCTGAGAAATTTAAGTCATTCTTAGTAACCGTTATCTAGTACGATTTATTTCAATCGGTATGGTTTTGTTTTTGTTCCAGGAATGTGAAAATATAACTGGGCGTTTGTATGCGCCAATGCAAATATATGTTTCATGTTTGTATAATGTGAAAATGTGAATGAATGTTTTACGTTTTAATCTCATGTTTAATATTTTATATCTGTATAATGTGAAAATTGACGCAAAGCTAATAACCTTGTGGGGGGCGAAGTCGTGATGCCGGCGTACGGCACAGGGTTCTACTCCGTCCCCAAAAACTATTCACTTTCCATTCTCCGATTGTTCCGCCGCGGCAAACTGTTCACCAAGGAGATCCAAAGGATTGGTGGAATTAAAACACAGATTTAATTGGTGATCACCGCCTTTTTTATTTAATTTATTTTGATCTGAAAATACTTGCTGTTTGCTTAATCTGCTGCAGCTAGACTTTTTACAATTAAAAACACTAAGCGACACGCGTAAGGGACACGTCTCACAGGCGTTGTATGCATTAATGTCCTTGAAAAAGGAAATGTTTCAAGTATGCTGGGTGGAGATTGCGGTGCAGGTGTGGGAAATTGAAATTTGCCTGGGGTTCTTGAAAAGGTAGAAAGAAATTCTTACAGGAAATTATATGCGAAGAGATGCATGAAGGTAAGTTTTCTTTTACAGGGACTTTTTAGATTATAGATTTGATCTATATAATGCGTGAAGCATTTACAGGTGCTAATGCTGTTGCATTAGCGAAGTTAGGAGATTGGCTGAATGTTATGGGGGTTTTACGGTAAGTAGACAGTGGGGTTAGGCGGAACCGCCACGACCTTGCTCATAAAAATAAATTTAAAATAAATTATGGAGAATTTAACAAGTCTCGAGACTTGCTAAATAAGGCCAAGACCGGATCCCGGTTGTAGTGCCGATGATGATGATGATAATGTGAAAATATAGATGCTGAAAGCAATTAATTATACGTTTTATATTTTATATATTATATATTATATATGAAAAACCTTGATCAATGGGACAGAGATGGTGGGGGATTGATTTCTATGTATCTCTAATACAATTCGTTTGTTTCTCAATAGGTGACGCCACTAGAAAATGAATATGACTCATTTCGAGCGGCTCATCTGTCACTAGTTTATGTATGAAGTTTCGTGACATTTCGTCCATTCGTTTACAACCTGCAGTCGTTTGGGTGACACTACTTTTACCTTCGTAAAGCAATATAAAATAGAAATATCGCATCTTGACAAACATTGTTTTTTGATAGGAATAACTTCTTAACAATCATTACAATGATTGCAGAAATGTTATCCCGCGCCTGCTCCTTCGAGAACGACAGTTTATCGGCAGTATAGTGAATTTAAAAAGGATCGTACAAGTACCGAAGACACACCTCGCTCTAGAAGACCAAAAGAGGATACGAATACGCGAATCATAAACCAAGTGCATCGAATCATTTGGGTGATCATAAAGTAAAGTTCCGAAAGCGCGTATACGAATACGCAACTCATAAACCAAGCGCATCGAATCGTTTGGGTGATCATTAAGTAAAGTTGCATAATACACTTTGCACAATCTTTTACAGATGAAAAAGGTATCAGGGCGATGGGTGGCGCATTTGTTGACCGCCAACCAAAAACAGCAGCGCATTGATGATTCAACGGCCGGTTTGGTGGCTAGCACACGTCTGAGTTCAATAAGGAGTCTGCAGAATGGCTAGAAAGCCGACCAAAGCAGCCAAAATACCAACACTCGGGTGGGGTTTTTTTTTTTTTTTTTTTTTTTTTTTTTTTTTTTTTTTTGTGCTCATGCCGCCCTCGGCATTGATTGGGAAAAACAACAGGAGAGTATTATGGAGCGTTATTGTACAAGCT
Organism: Microdon myrmicae; assembly: GCA_963931805.1. Taxonomy (NCBI): domain Eukaryota; kingdom Metazoa; phylum Arthropoda; class Insecta; order Diptera; family Syrphidae; genus Microdon; species Microdon myrmicae. The sequence continues at coordinate 101,201,176 of OZ007498.1, read as the reverse complement.
ATACGGCGAAACAAAGAAAAAACGGCCTCATATGATCAAGAAACAAGTTAAGTACCATCACGATCACGTATCGTCACACACGTCCTTGGAAACGATGGCACCAATTACGATTTCAATTTGTTTCTTTTTATCCACCATATTCTCCACACTTGGTCCCCAGCGACTTTATTATGTTACCCAACCTCAAGCAGTGGCTCCAGAGAAAGAGATTCATATCGAATCATAAAGTCATCACGGAAACCGAGGCGTATTTCGAAGGCTTGAACATTTCGTACTACAAAAAACACATCGAAACGTTTTCAAAATCGCTATACCAAATGTATCGCCCTCGAGGAATAAATATAACTTTGCGCAAAAAAACGCTTGTTTTCATTGAAAATCCCGGGACTTTTCAGCTTATGTAGTAAACGTCGGAGATAAGAATAAACTGCTAACATCACTTTTTACTGTAAAGGTAAACAAACGTAAATTGAAACAGCGCAAAACACATGATATATAAAATAACGTTGAGGAAAATTACAATCTGGAATTTGTCTCTCAGTTATTTTTGAAATCTCGATTAATCTCGATAAATTTCATTAGTTCTTAATGGAGATGCCACGATGACCTTTTAGATCAACTTTGCCATCGATTTTTGAATTCTTCCGTAATTCGAAACTGAAAATGTTTAATATCTTGTTTTATATGCCCCAACTACATGAACAGAAATTAAGGCAACTGCAAAAGTGAGCTAAAACGTTTTGTGACGATAGTGATAATTGGCTACTATTCAAGTCTTGGGATTATTCGATTAATTACTAGGGTAAACGATGATTTACTTATTTATTTACTTTTTACTTTTGATGCTACGTTCCTCACTATGATTCAGTGTTCGCGTAACTTGTCTGTTGGGGAAACCACAAACAATTAAAACCAAATCCAATATTGTCTGAGTTGTGTTGACATCGCAGAACTACAATATGTACATTTTTCATTTTATTCTTTTAGAAAGCAAATTTATTCGAAACACTTGTTGCTTTCATTTACTACCCAAGAGGGCTTAGTAAGTGTATTATTGTTATTATTTATAAAATGGCACGATAATTGTTAGTGACTTCGCCACTCTGGACACTCAACAGTCGTCAGAGGATAGTAACTCACCTCATAAATGAACCGGTCCATACCTTTCCGCCCCCATTTTCGATCTACATCTTATATCCTATCGCAATAAACCTACAATCTAGACATTTTCATCTCCAAACTAGTTAACTGTGCGAATTGTATTTCCATGGATACCAGGTGTACCGGTGTGAAGTGAGCGTCAAGATACAAATGTATCGATAGGGAACGTTTGTTGTGAACGAGCCCATATATTTTTTTTATTTGGTTGCTATGACATCTGTCAAATATATTTAGTATGCATCAAGTCATTGTACAAACATCTTTTTTTTTTTTAAACCTGTTGAAAATGTCGAATTTTGTACCAGAAAATGATGATTTGCAGAAAGCATTAATTTTTTGTTTTCATTTGAAGAAAAGTAAAGAAGAAGCATCGAATGCTTGTCGTGGCTTATGGTGATCATGCTCTATCGGCAGCAACATGCAAAATATAGTTTAAGCGGTTCAGAGATAATGATTTTGATGTGCGAAATGCAGAACGTAGAAGACCACCAAAAAAGTTTGAAGACCCCGAATTGCAAGCAATATTGGATCAAGACGACACTTTGAGTCAAAAACAACTGGGACAAATGTTAAATATTGCACAACAAACACTTTCTGACCGTTTAAAAGCTATGGGAAAGATCCAAAAGTGTGGAAACTGGGTGCCACATGAATTAAATGACAGGTAGATGGAAAAGCGAAACATCACATGTGAAACGTTGCTTCTACGACACGAAAGGAAGTCAGTATTGCATCGAATTGTGACTGGTGATGAAAAATGGATTTATTTTAAAAATCCTAAACGCAAAAAATCATGGGTACACCCGGGAGAAGCGTCAACATCGACTGCAAAGCCTGATCGGTTCAGAAAAAAGACAATGCTCTGTGTTTGATGGGACCAGAAGGGGCTGGTGTATCATGAACTTCTACGACACGAAAGTACGTCAGCATTGCATCGAATTGTGACTGGTGATGAAAAATGGATTTATTTTTAAAGTCCTAAACGCAAAAAATCATGAGTACATCCAGGAGAAGCGTCAACATCGACTGCAAAGCCTGATCGGTTCGGAAAAAAGACAATGCTCTGTGGTTGGTGGGACCAGAACGGGGTGGTGTATCATGAGCTTCTAAAACCTGGCGAAACTGTTGATGCGCAACGCTACCGACAACAAATGATCAATTTGAACCATGTATTGGTCGAAAAACGACCAGAATGGGCCACAAGACACGGAAAGCTAATTTTGTTGCATGATAACGCTCCGAGTCGTACAGCAAAACCCGTCAAAGAAACAATAAAAGTTCTCGGCTTGGAAGTGTTACCCCACCCGCCGTATTCACCAGACTTGGCTCCTTCCGACTACCATTTGTTTTCATCAATGGGACACGCATTGGCTGAGCAGCATTTCAATTCCTATGAAGAAGTCGAAAATTGGGTCTTCGAATGGTTTGCCCCAAAAGACGACCGGTTTTATTGGCGCGGTATCCACGAATTGCCAGAAAGGTAGTCGAAATGTATAGAAAACAATGGCCAATACTTTGAATAAAATGTTTTTTACTTTCCCAAAACCGGTACATCTGGTATAGATAGATAGTATTAACAATAAATTTCCAAAATCAACAGAAAACGAAGCCCATTGGAGTGGTTTATACGAGTTTTTTAGAAGTTTAAACTGGTCGATGTTTTTCCCCAATAATTTCGTAAACACTTCAACAGATGCAAAAACTTGCCGTTTCTTATTGTATGAGGATTGCGGTCCACGTCAAGTGAAAAGCACAAGCCTGCACACATTCAACGCGTAGCACAATTCGTCAATGCCCAAAAGTAAGTATAAATATTTGTTTCTCTTCATCCACTTCATCAAGTTATTGACAACCCCAACATTCCCGCCGCGTAGAAAATGAGTCCGCTTAAAGCAGCTCCGCGTCTACTCGAATTTGAAAAACATTCTACGAAGCAAATTCCCTTTCGAAATCCTACTATTGTTCGGGTGACGAAAGAAGTGAATGTATGTAAATCCGCTAGTTCAGATGACATTCCCCCAATAATTTTGAAGTTATTTACTCGCAGTGGATATACTGCCGATTTTCAAAAGGTCGACCCTTCGCCCCTCTCTTCCAAATGATCTATCACTACATTCTCGTGAATCGTCAACTCTCAAAATATCTTGAAACATTCGATATCCTTCAAAATAGTCAATATCGTTTTTACAACTAGCCTGCAGGCGAACTAATTGGGTGACTACAGGCAGTATTTTGATGAAAATAAATCAATCACCTTAGATATCACAAAAGCATTCGACAAAATTTGGCACCCACAGTGTGTCTTAAGATTTAAAAGGATGCTTTGAAAAACCGGTCATCCATTAATTCTGACTGTTCGATTGTTCAAGTTAGAAAGTACTTATCGGCATCAAATCTAGACGTCATGGTTTTAAGGATGTAAATAGATTTTTCTCCTAAACATATCAAATGTTTTTTTACCCACATAATGACAAACAAAGATACAGGACCAAGATACTGCTTCCACCTATTATGTGTTTCCTTTATCCAAATCAATATCCTTTCCCCAATTTCATGCCCGTTGTTATAAAACTTTTCGTCACCCACTTTAAACACCACACACACATTGGATCCCCTTGAAATCAAACACAAATTTTTCTTTACGGTACTTTATTTTTTCGATCTTAATTACTAGCCAACACTGTTTTTAAACTTACTTATTACAATTCTTGTTCCCAGAAAACACTATTCTCAAACGCTATTATTACTGGCCTTGTTACTAGCCAACACTATCTTAAAACGTTATTATTACTGGCCTTGTTACCAGCCAACACGTATTTCACCTTTTACGACCGCCTCGGTTAATCGTCCAAGTCCAACCCTCTGTCTGACCGTCTCGGTCGAGATTCAAACCGCCACTCTGACTGTCTCGGCCAACGTCTTCAAAACCCACCATCTCTAGTGGTTTTCTCATTTCGTTTTTTCTGGATCGAAATCTTTGTTTCCTCCGGCAGATAAAAGAATATCTCCTTTTTCCCGCCTGATCCACTTTGTGGTACAGGTATTCCCCGACTTACGACCGAGATAGGTTCCTGGTCATCGGTCGTAAGTCGAATTTCATATAAAAAAAATTCCGACTTAGCTAATGTAATGTATTATTTGTACTGAAATATGTATGTAAATCGAATTTTTTTACTTTGTTTTTTTTTTTTTTTTTTTTTTAATTTGTCTCATATATTTTAGGGGTGCATCGTGTTAATGCACATTTCTGATTCCCCTTTTTTGTGTTGTTAGCTGCTTGGGTGAACGTGCAGTTCGTTTTATTGCGTCTGTTGTTTTCTTTAACCGCATGGGCCAGAATCTCTTCCGTGGGAAATCGGTACAAAGAAAAGGATCAATAGCGCCTAGGTGAATGTGCAGTTCATTTTATGGCGCCTGTTTATTTCTTCTAGGCGAATGGGCAAGGATGTTCCTTGTGGGAAGTGGTTTGGGCAAACAAACCTTTGAAGGATCATAAAATTGCAGACGTGCAATTTATGATTCTCAACAACTTTACTTGAAAGTTGGTCATCTGGTCCACAGATTTCGATCCACGGGATTCTGTGTGTTGAACATATGGTTCGTTCTTTCACGTCTTGGATTTAACTTAAATTCAATATGGCCGAATTGAACGTGCAGTTCAATTTGTTTGATATTGAATTGATATCGCGATATTTCCTGTATGCGTGTTTAATGATGGAGCTTAGCTCCAAAAAGGTAGGTTTTATGGGGTGGGTGGTTGTGGCCGTAACACCGTCCTGTATCTGTTAATATTTGAAGCATTTCAATAATACCTTTCGCTTGTGTACATAATAAAAAAATGCAAATTGTCGCCCAAAAGTCCATCATTTAAAATTTAGTCTATTCGATTACTGATGTCAGCACATCCTGTTTTCTTACTTTCAACACATTCTTTCGAAGTTATCCTCCCACCACAGTATTTGATCGACTCTGATCACAATAAGATATACGAATGTAAATTGGTATTTTCTAACTGGGCGCTTATAAAAACGCAATGCTGCCTTCTGTTTTCCAAGAGGAGCTTCAACTTAGAAATAATTCTACTCTTGACTGGGATTGACGAACTAATTCGACTTTTGACTGGAAGGAGCACATTTGGGACTCGAGAAACGGCAAAAGATAGTTTTGCTTTGGCCTTAATTTACAAGGCGTACATTCGTTAAAAGCTAGAATTCAATTTCAATATTTTACGACACTTGGTGCAAAATCAAGTGTACAGGTTAACCCGGAATTATTCATATGTCTAACCTTACAAAAGGTGAAGTTCCTGGCTTATCCAGTGTTTTTCTCGATTAAAATCTGTAGATATTCAAGACCAGTGTGCATCGACACCTCGTTTTTTAAGCCCCTTCTTTCATTGACATTATATGATATCAAAAAGCCCTTTTTATGCGTGCGAACTATTGAAAAAAATTTTTGTTTGTTAATTGTTCCGTAAATTGCACACAACTCGTTTTTTCTACCCTCACAGAATATATTGTAGCGCTTTGCAACTTGCCACAATTTTACGGAAGTGTTATGGTTGTATTGCCTGCTTGTCAAATGCACTAGAGTCATCGAAGAAATATGCCCTAAAAATTATAAATACACGCTTGAAAGATAGCGTAAAGGGCAAAGAGAAATCGGGAGCTCTACACGACCAGATACATTGCTTCCATTGTTAGACGCTGAAGTAATTAAAACTGATCTGCCCAGAATTTGTTTTGCTTCATAAAATTGAATTCCTCGTTGTTCTTAATTGGTATCTTGTTACCTACTTGAGCTGTGGGCATCATACAACACAGGCAAATTAATAAAGAACGATCATCTTCGATGAGGGGCTTAAACGAGTTGTGTGCGACGCTTAATATCGCATAACGCTTTCTGATTGCATTAGTTAGTTATATTTTACAACAATTCTGTACGATTATAAAACCATCTCGTAAGACGAATTTATTTCTCGATACCCTGCTTGATAAAAGTTGCCCAACCAAAAAAGGGAAATATATGTACGCATATAGATGGGCGTCAGTTAGAGACCTCAAGTAAAGTATCTTTAGACTTCTTATCGGCAACGTGTATACCTGTCAAGAGGTTTGAATTGAGATCACAGCCAAAGGCTTTGATTCTGATTATGGCACCTAGTAACACGATTAGTAGATTAGATATCTTGTTTTAAATGCTCGTAATAATATGAGTTAAACGACAGTAAAAATAATTATCACACCAAAGAATTATTTATCGGACGTCTATAAAGGCGTCAAGCCACACAAAAGAGTACAGCTTTTATATATGTAAGTTTCCTGTTAGTCATCGCTTTACAATGACGCTGGTAAATTAAATGATAAGAAGGCAATGTACACATATCACGCACAACATAGATACATCGAAACGCATTTAATTGTATTAATAGAGAAAAAAAAATTGTCTAATTGCAATTTATGCAGTTTCGGTGGTCAAGCTTATGAACTTCGATTTGCACTGTTGGCGCTAACTGTTATTTTGCTTACATTTCAAGTACGACAATCGGTAGTCGTATTTGGTTAATTCTATTTAAGATAAGCAAGCAATAAAATTCGGCTTACGTGTGTTTAATTCTAGATTAGTTGTAAATAAATATCAAGTAATTATAAAACAATATGAAGAGATAGATATTTTTAGACACCAAGATAAACAATTTTTTATATGAAAATTATATTCATACAAAAAACCACATAAAATAAAAGTTCAGTTGATTTCCTTGGAACGGATAGAATAACACCATCCGCTTATTTGTCATCATCATCGGCACTACAACCGGGGACCGGTCTTGACCTTATTTAGCAAGTCCTAAGGCTTGTTAAATTTTCCATAATTTATTTTTTCTGGGCAAGGTCATTAGTCTTGCGCCAGAGGCTCCCCGACGGGGAATCGAACCCCGGTCTCCCGGGTGACAGGCGGGTATACTAACCACTATACTATCGAGGAGCCCAACCACTATACTATCGAGGAGCCCGCTTATTTGTACGTTGGAATATAATTAGAGAAAATAGCAATTGCTAATGGGTGTTGACTTTACAAGTTTTCCAAATATAATATTTATATTAATTAATTCTAAACTAACTGCAAATACCAGTCCTCAAACTTCCCGTGGGTGAGGGGAAAAATTAATTTCTGTCTAGACATATGTACATGACACCCCTGTAATTTTAGACATTCATTTTAATAAATAATGTTGAGATTTAATAAATGATGTTGGAGCAAGGCCCGGAAAAACATATGGAAAATTTATCAAATTTGACTTGCTAAATAAGATCGGGTCCGGTCTTGGCCTTATTTAGCAAGGCTCGAGGCTTGTTAAATTTTCCACAATCATTTATTTTTACGGGCAAGGTAATTAGCGTGGGCCAAGATATACATTGATAAGAACTCTTTATCAGTTTACATTTGATAGGTCCTATTGGGGTTCTACTGGCGCAAAGCTAATAACCTTGTCCGGAAAAACAAATTATTATGGACAATTTAACAAGCCTCGGATAAGGACCTGAAACCGGTGGAGAGACTTGCTAAATAAGGCCAAGACCGAATCCCGGTTGTAGTGCCGATGATGATGATGATTGAGGTTCTACAGATGTCAAAATAATCTCTGACCGGAGCTCGGAGGAAATCTTTGATTTCTATGCGGACTGCGAAATGTATTTTGCCGCGCGGGGAAAATAATTTAATATAATAGAGTAATTGAATTTTGTGTTATTATTACACGAACGTCATTCCGCCTCAATGACTGAGTTGGTAAGAGGGTTGTGTCTTGCGTTAATTGTGCAAACGTGGGTTCAACTGACGACTCTTGCTATTGTGGAGTTCCGCACATTTACTGAGTGGTAGCCGCCCTGTGAAATTCCACCTCATTAAGCTATAGGCTTCGTGAAATAGTTGAGAAAAATCCTTGACAATCTTTCGGAGCTTGGCTGATGGACCAAGTCAAGAAAAAATAGCATCTCAGGGCGCTGGCTCAGTGCTATAAGTTCTCCTTTCCTGGGAGAAGTAGAAAAAAAATATGAAAAGGTGGAGGGGAAGGGGAATATTATTGTTGTGGGTGAAATGCGTCTTTTCTATGAACCCGGAGATGTTCGCCAACCCCTCCTCTAGTGAATTGTAAATCCAGCGTCAGCTGGCTTGTGAAATGTACGATCGACTATTGATCTGATTGGTTTCCAAACATACGATGTGTGGGGTCTAGTTGTGTGTAGAAATGCAAAACTAGCTAATTAAATCCTTAAATTTTAATTTTATCCTTAAATCGATCTCAGCCTGATCCCTTTCGAATGCGTTCGGATGTGAAACTGATTCATAAAAAAAGTGGTAGGAAGACTGGCTTTCGCGAGATAAGGAAAAGTATGAACTTCGCCGCGTCTCTGACAACTAAGATCGCCAATGAAAATGTTTGGCTCGGTTTTGGGATATCAGAAAAGGTAAGGATTTGTCTACTGTGTTAGTCTAGATGATCAAGAATCTTAGGTTATGAATCATCATCATCATCGGCACTACAACCGAGATCCGGTCTTGGCCTTATTTATAAAGTCACGAGGCTTGTTAAATTTTCTCCATAATCATTTGTTTTTCCGGGCAAGGTTATTAGCCTTGCACCACTAGGTTATGAATAGAAAATACAAAACAAACAAAAAGTCACAAGAAGCTAAACCAGATGTAAGGTACATGATCCAAAACAGAAAAATTATCCCCGCTGTGTACAACAGTATTGAAATCTAATTTCGAGAAAAACTGCGCTTAGTCAGAATCCTTTTAACGAATAGATGTAAAAAAGGAAAATCATGTCACGCAGCTCTTTAGGAGGAGGAGTTATGGTGTGGGGGCAGCTTTTATTGGGAATCTGAAAACAAATTGTTTTTATTTCTGGAAGAATGGACACCAAAAAGTAAGAATGTGCTGAGGTATTTGTGGCGGTTCCGCCAAACCCCACTGCTCCTTACCCAAAGAACCCCCATAACTGCTACCCAACTTTCATAATTCCCTGCTAATGCAATCACATTAGCACCTGTAAATGCTTCACGCATCAAGCGTATCAAATTTACTTATTTAAAAGCTTTTGGAAAAGAATTGTTACCTTCATTCATTCATTCGAATCCAAAAATTCTCCATAAGAATTCTATCCAAATTTATCACAGATCACAATCATACATACGCATTACCTAGGAATTCCTGTAAAGACTTTCTCCCACAAGGGCATTCATGCAGGCATCAATGCATCTCTGCATTAGCAACCAGGAACCGAATTCTCGTTTAGTGTAAACACTCACACTAGAGTTCGACACTTGAGTCGCCTTAGATGCCATATACAATTGGCATAGATGTTATACAAACCGTCTTTGTGTAACCATCTGAATTGCTTCGCAATAACTTGCAACTATCAATACAGCTGCAAGCGCATAACTCATAAATGCTACTTTGCTTGAATCTCCAAACAATCATCGACTTCGGGCATAGCCGCCGGATTGAGTTCAAAGCATAAACAATGCAAATATAGAATCCGTTTCCCACAAACAATTTCCCTGCATATACAAATGCAAGCAAGGGATTCGTTTCGGCCACCAACCCAAGATGCGATATACAATTTTCATTGTATAGAGTATTGTAACCCATTAGCACCTCCTTCTAATGGCTATTCGGATATTTACACAAAGGCATCACGCATCTAAGACTTTTATGGTGCCCTCCTCCCATCTTTTCCTTTAACACAATTTCTTCGATGCATCGTCGTCTATTTATTTTGTCGCCATGCACATCATAAACCACGATCCTCCCGATTCCTTTGTCCTTGCCGCTTGACTACCTTGTTTTTCCATTGCCTTCGCGCATGAGTAAACAACACATATCTAAACGATCACATACATACCACCATGATCTCCATTACGAGATCTCGTTTTCTATTCCACCAAGGGAGACTACATTTCTCTGGTGGTAAGTAAAAACATATCCTTAGTGGAGAGGATATTCACCACTACCGAATCGAGGGTGAATCAAGAGCCAGATTCCAATCACACCACAAACTCACCCCAAACGAGGCTTGAATCATGGAGTCCTTTACCATCAGCCGACCGAGACGGTCGATCGGTCTCCCGCTCCTAGTCGCGCGCCGAGGATGCGTATATACATCCTAATTAGTAGTTTCTACCGAGTCGTGTGTCAGTGCGTTGTGTTAATTAATTGACATATCACAAAGTCGTAATAATTAGAACACAAGTATTATATCAAGTGTAAACGAAAGTGAAAGTTTGTTCCGTGTTTCTTTTAGAATATATCTAAATATTTTTACGGAAAATAAACACATCTTTATGGACAAAATAGTGCGTTTTATTTTTCCTCTTTTCCCTTTATTGGTGCGTATCTTGTGGCGAAGTGTTACTCCTTGTGTTGATGAACTCAGTTTACTTTTCAGCGGAACATTGAGTAAGTTATGATGGAGGAAGAAGTGAATCGAGTGCCCGTGGCAGGTACATACTTCTTCTCCACATATTCCCCTGGGATCGATGTTTTTTTTTTTTTTTTTTTTTTTCCCCTTCTTTTTTCCTTCTCTTTTCCACAAATTGAGTGTTCTTACATAAAATGTTTTTGTGTGTCGCTAGAAATTGGACTTAGCTAATAAGTGGGAGGGATCATATTAATAATTGATTATACAGTGTTGTGAAAAATTATAGACTCAAACGTACATTTTCAGTTTTCTTGGAATGGGTTATAAACTTTTCTTACAAAATATTGTCAACCGACACCAACTCAAAGAAACCCCTTTAATGGCTTAATTGCCTTTTTACCTGAAATGGTAATCAATTTTCTGAAAAAAAAACTCAAATTTCGCGTGTGAGAAAGTATAAACTGGAGACATTTATATTTTAATTTTTTGTATAATTATTTATTTAACATGGAATGCTTTGTCCGTCATTTCTTATAATAGTTAACAATATTCGTGGTAGACTGGAAATAATATTGTTTAAAGGGTTGTCTAGTGTACTAGTTTAGTGGGGCTACCAGCTCATTTTTTGCTTAATTCAAGCAACATAATTTCCTACATCTAAAGTATATATAAGTTACTTTAAGTTATTAATCCATGCTTCAACAATTCTTCTAGTTGTTCAACGTTTTGAATTTCTAGCTTTTCTTGATCGTAAACCGACCTTGCCAGCATCTCCCCCACAGGTTCTCAATGGCGTTTATGTCTGGGCTTAAAGCTGGCCACCACAAAAGTTTAATTCCATGCTGTTGAAATATGACATCTTCGTCCTCTGCTATGGTTATTAAAGGAAGAAGATGCTCTTCCAACACTTCTTGGCACTTTTTGGCGTCCATTCTTCCAGAAATAAAAACAATTTCTGTTTTCAGATTTCCAATACAAGCTTGCCCCCACACCATAACTCCTCCTCCTAAAGACCTGTGTGACATGATTTTCGTTTCTTTCCTGAGATCATCCCAATAGTACTTAAAGTCGTCGGTGCCGTCCGGATTTAATTTTTTTACATCACTACATGTGTATTTCAGCAAATTCAATGCATGCTTCCTTATGTATGTCGCTGTTTGAGCGGTGGTTTACACAAGCACATTCGACACTTCAAGTTGCTTGATGCTATTGCCCATTTTCTAATGAGGCTAGAATCACGGTCCAAATAAAAACTTCGAACCATTTGGGACAAAGAAGTGTAGTGCTCCAAAAAGCCCTACCACCTTTTTCCCCCATTCCTAATCCAAAATCCCAGCAATAATACGCTAAAATGTATAAACACATCAAAACCCACAATAACCCAAACATGATCCAAAATTCGCAATAAACGAATCAAAATATTCGTTTATCGCTTTGCATTTGCCCCCACGGCATAATTTAATCAAAAAAAAACCTAAACTAAAATCAAAATTCGCAATAAACGAATCAAATATTCGTTTATAGCTTTGCATTTGCCCCACGGCATAATCTCAATTCAAAATCCAGAAATACATTTCAATCTGGTAATTTCCCTAGAAAATTAAACAAATCCATGGCTAATCACACCAGATGTTCGAATTTGCCACAAGCAAACAATACTCAAATACCATTTCAAATCCTCATATGCAAATAGATTGATGAAGATTCAGAAAACTGAATCTTATCTAAAACAAACATTGAGCATCGCACGAAATGTATCGAAAATCGAGATTGTTGCACGAAAATGTGTGTCTTTGGGATACAATTTTCGATTCGTTATCCTTTATAAAGGAATGGTATAGTGATCTCCGGGCCGCAGTCTAAATTCGTCTTTTGTCCCTGGAAGAAGTACAGGTTAATCGTTGAGATAAATAAATAAAACAAATTCAAAAAGGAAACAAGGCGTGTTTTCATTTTTACGGATATCTATGTATCACCTGCCCCCCACGGAAGACCAAGTGAAGACATAAGGACGGAGGACGAATCAAAGGACGTTGCTCTTCCCTTTGAACTCAGAGGAAGCACGGCAACGACCCCTTTTGTAGGACAAGTTTTCAGAGGCTGTCAAATTTTAAGAGATCGCCTTGTCCTTTTAAGGACCAGGAGACACGCTTCCCGAAAATAAAAACCCCTACAAGAAGCCCAACAGAAGCTCCTGTTTTGGACATGTCATGTAGAAGAGCTCGTTTCACCATCGGTGAAAACTTTCTTGGTCTCCCAGGTCACTTATTTCTTCCTTAATCTTCAATATCGACTTTAGAAAATTCTTCACTACACCTTGTGAGAGTGATTTATTTCATTGACAATATGTCTTTGTGTCATCCACTATTTTGTAAATCGACTATTCTTCGTTTTTCAATGTCCGTTAATTGTTTCCCACGTGGTATATTCTGAACTTTAAAAAAGTTCCCTGCGTAGAACAAAAATATGTTTATCATCACCCCAGAATGTCTGCACTGTTTTTTTTTAAGAACTTTTGTTATACCCAAGCTACGCGTTACAACTAAGCCTGAGATCGAAACAAATACCAGAATTTTAACTTGTTCATGGGCAAAATTTGGAGCTTTTTCCCCCCCCCCAAAAATTAATTACCATTCCTGGTAAAAATGGAATTAATCCATTAAAGGGTTTTCCCTGGGTTGGTGTCGGTTGACAATATTGTGTCACAAAACTATTCATAAAAGTTAATTACTCATTCCAAGTAAACTGATAATTTACGTTTTAGTTGTTTTTAATTTTTGATTTCTCAAGTACTGAGATAAACATCCTTTTATCTATTTAAGTTTTTTTTTTTTAATTCACTCAATTATAATTTCAATTTTAGTGGTTCCTTTAAAATAGTTCTGCCCTTATCAATGAAATTACAGAATTCACCGTGCACATGACCAAATCACTTTCGTTTATCTGTTGTCTAGACTTTAAACTTGTTACTAAACAAAATTTATCACAAATATGCGTTATTCGTTACCACTTACACATTTACGATAGTATAAATGTTTTTTAAGTTGTTTAAACTTCGCTTCCTACTGCGCTATTTGATGGCGTTTTTGACTGGGGGCTATATATTTATTCAATCAGTTATTATTTTCTCCTCGATGTCATTACTCGTAAGTTAGAAATGACTTTAAAAGTTCAAACAAGAAAACCAATTACTAGTTTACTTAGCAGGGTTAATTTCAGAACTTTAAAACTCCTAAATTGAATGTCTAATACGTACCTTCCAAGTTTCCTCATTTTATACCCCTCCCTTATATGCTAGTTTTTCAATTCAATTCAATTCAATTTTTATTAGGTAGATAATACATTTATATATTTTACAACTAGTATTTCAGAGTTTTAGGACAGCAATTCCTTTACAACTATAATCTTAAATCTATATAATGAAAACGTATATGCTAGTTTATTTAATGGGCGAGGATAAACGTTTTTCGGTTCGGTCGCATTGTGTTCTTAACACTTCTTACCTCCTAGGAATACGAAATCAGATTGTTGCGTTCATTTCTTAAGATAGTTTCCATAGAGACTGGAATCTATTGATTTTTGAGCAAAATAGGCATTTCATTAATATACCGTTGTGTTGTGCTTCACTTCAATTCCTTGGCACCAGATCGGGAATACTATGAGATATTCCTTCAGCATGAGTATGTTAATTCCAGGACGCTACGCTTTGTAACTGTTCAAAATATAATTAAAAGAGAAAAATAAGTTACTTCTCCGCAACTCAGAGCGGCCTTTGCCTCTGATCCTTTGAGATATGAGTTTATAAAAACAAATTTCGCAGAAATAAATTGTCGGTTTATTGCCTTTTATTTTATATACGGGTATGCACGTATGAGGCGCAAGACTAATGACCTTGCCCGGAAAAAACAAATCATTATGGAAAAATTTAACAAGCCTCAGTTGAAGATCCGGCTTGGGGGTCTGTTTTGGTTTTCCACCTGCATCCAACCACTCCCCAGGTCTTTTACGGTTATCATACAGAATCCACTTTTCATCACAGATGGGCTATCTGGTGCAAAAACAGTTCAGTTTGGTTTCTTAATCTAATCGATGCGCAGATTTCATCGGAGTCGTTCAGTTCGTGGGGTACCCACTTATCGAGTTTCTTTACCTTTCCTATGTTATAAAGATTGTTTGCACTGCACTATATATGCACTGCACTATCAGAGAGATAGAAAACACAAACACACACAGAGAGATAAGCACCCAAATAGTTAAATGAAACACACGTGTCACACACACTTTATTTACCTAATGAAATCTGTTTTTTAACCTTTTAAATTCGGTACACCGAATGATCGTCACAGCGAACACAATCAATTTATTCTTACAAATGCGGTTTTTGGGTTTTGATTTGAATTCAATTCACAAATTTAAGTTTGTCCAAAACAGTCTTCTTTATGTTTGGGTAAAACGAGAACACAACACTGACAGTGAATTGGATTTTGCACACGTATCCAGAAGATTCGAATTATTATTTCACCTTTGCGGACACTCTGGTTGTATCGGGCTTTCCAATAGGGACTTGACAACTTTTTTTAAAAAATAAAACTCAAACCATTTGAGATATTTCAAAAACTTTATTATCGGCTTGAAGTACAATCAAAATATTTATGAATGGAACTCGACTTCGTTCATATGGCCACCACGAAAGGGTGCGTTCACAAATTAAATTCAAAGTTGTCAAGGCCCTATTGGAAAACCCGATATATTATATATCGGGTTTTCCAATTGGGACTTGACTTGTTTTTTAAATAAACCGCAAACGATTTGAGATATTTCAAAAACTTTATTAACGGCTTGAAGTACAATCAAAACATTTATGAATGGAACTCGACTTCGTTCATATGGCCACCGTGAAAGGGTGCGTTCACAAATTAAATTCAAAGTTGTCAAGTCCTTATTGGAAAACCCGATATATAGAATATCTACCAGGGAGATAGAATTTCTCCGTGAAAGGAACGAGGATATCGTACGGTAAATTCAAAGTTGTCAAGTCCTTATTGGAAAACCCGATATATAGAATATCTACCAGGGAGATAGAATTTCTCCGTGAAAGGAACGAGGATATCGTACGGTAAGCGCAAAGAACCGATGTTCCTTTTCTTAACCCCAATCAAAAAGTTACTTGCAGCAACTTTATCTTCGGTCTTCGATGACGGGTAATAATTACTTTTTTTTTTATTGACGTGTCGTACTGGCGGTTGCGCACAGACTATCGATAGAATCTCCAAAACCGGACGACATTCATACACACATACCCTTATCACTCTTTCGGTCTTGCAGACCGAAAGATGGATCCATTGTTTACACACAATAGATCTTTTTTGATACACATGAGGTATGCTTCGCAGGACATTTCCTGAAAATCATTAACATTGAAAATGTTTATGATCTGCATGCGAGACCTGATTGTGTGGATGCGTGTATACAATTCTTAGAACCTTGTATTTAGACAAGTGTTCATTTATGGCCAACGATGGGAAAGATATTGTGTATACCTTATTGCTTCGTTACCATGGAATTGTTCTTTGTTTTGAGTAGCACATTATTTTCATTGTGCCGACATGGATTTTTCGCAGATGAGGCATCTGGATTCCATGATTCGCCCGTATATGCATTTTGTATCTAATGCACTTTTACAGGTACTCATTGTATTGGATATGTTGATTTGGATTAATCAACATATGGGGCTTCACATGAAGATGAATCCTGTTAATGGTGGGGGATGGCCCCCAAAACGGGTGGGTATTAGGGGAGGGTAGGCGTTGCGTGTAACACCAATGAGAGAAAGGTGTCGACTTAATATCATTAGGGATATTCCCATGCTTTGTGCAATCTCCCGCACCAATTTCGTTGGGTTCGCATCCACCGTTGCTCTTAAAACATTGTCGTCGACTAACGTTTCCGGCTTCCCACATGATACATTTTCGAGGCTGAAATCGCCCGAACGGAACTTTCCAAATCAACGTCGTATAGTGCGTTCGTTTTCCACTGCATCCTCAAATGCATCATTAATGTTTTTCATTGCCAATGACGCATTATGCCCCATTTTAAATTCATAAAGGAAGAGGGGTCGAATTTGAACTGCCGACAGCATGGTAAACAATTCCTAGAAATACAAATAACCGTACTTGTAACGAAACTTAAAATTCTCACACGTCAAGTACACGTACCACTTTACAAAAAAAAGAAAATTGAACGTTCTGGCACAGATGTTCACTCGAGAACTTTTTATTTCCAAATGAGTGAAAATCGGACATTTCATGTGGTACAATCAAATACATACGTTCGATTGATGACTCTTGCTAGGATGGTAGTTCGCCTGATTTACTAAGTGAAAGGCTGGGTTCTACTACCCAGTTGCTCGTTGTCCAACAATATAGAGACAAACAGCGCTTCACTGAGGGGAAAATCAACTGAGCTCTTGTTTTGGTTTAGCGTAGAAGAATGGTTTCCGTGTTTGACTTTGCGCTTGCGTTAACATCGGAGTTTGCAAATCTCTGATGCCGAAAAGGATGTTAATAAATCGCAGTTGTTAACACCACATTTCCATGCTTGACGAGGTTGGTTACGATGATTAGCTATTTTAGATTCAAGTGATTGCACAAAAGATTTTTTTTTTACACTAACGCGCGCACAAAAGGAATTTTGAAGCACCCTTAAATGTCAGAGAATAGTGTGAGCGGATAAAAAGGAAGCGGATAAGGAAAGAAGGTATCGATGTATACTGGTCTTGAATGTATTGACATTACAACGACGAGGAAACACATGATCAGGTAGAGCATTCCATATTCGTGTGGTTCGGCTAAAGAATGACTCTCTATGTTTATGTGTGCGCCTGAAGTTGACTTTTAACGTGAACTGATCCGCACAGATTGACGGATGTCGCGGGATAATATCTGAAGGGGCGGAGCACATTCAGCAAGTTCAGTTGAGCAACTACCGTAGTAATACCTATAGAAAATAGATAGGCATGATACGTTGCGCCTGTGATCTAACGACGGAATTGATCGACTTACGGCTGGGTCCCCAATAAGTTTCACTGCTCGTTTTTGCATCCCGTCGAGCACGTGTAGTGCACTTTTGGATGCGCCTGACCGAATATGGGCGTTGAACTCCATTTTTGGACGAATATACGCCTTGTAAATAGTGGCCAGGTTGGATGGAGTGAAGTATATTTTGCATCTCTTAAGGAATCCCATACATTTGGCTGCACTTTTCACAGCTTCAAATATGTGGTCATTCCAGTTAAGAGTCGAATTAATTCGAGTGCCGAGGATTGATAATTGCTTGGCTTCCTCGATGTAAGTGCCGTTCATATACAGTATATTTACTTTGGGGCTCACCTTTGACGACAAGAGGCAGCACTCCACTGAGTTTTTGAGAGCTCAAGTCTAGGATGTTGATCTGATTGATAAGGAACTCGCTATGATTCGAATTGGCCCGAAGGATCAATATTGCCACGAAGTCCACTATAGGCTGACGTCCACAATTATCATCATCATCGGCACTACAACCGGGATCCGGTCTTGGCCTTATTTAACAAATCTTTCCATCGGTCCCGATTTCAAGCCGATCCAGGCTCTGGGCGTCTTGGTCTACGCCATTCCTCCATCGCAGACAAGGTCTGCCGCGCTGTATCCTTCCATACATCCTGCCACAAAGGACTTTCCGGGCAAGCTCTTCTTCGTTCATTCCAGCTAGGTGTCCCACCCACCGAAGTCTACCGAGCTTGATTTTTCTTACAACATTAGCTTCAAGGTAGATCGCGTACAACTTTAATTGTAGCGTCTCCGGAATCGTCCCCCCTCACATATGGGGCCAACAATTCTCCTTAAGACCTTCCTCTCGAACGCGGCTAAGAGTTCAGAGTGCCTTTTATTGAGCACCCAGGTCTCGGATCCTATGTATGAGTACTGGTAAGACCATGGTCTTGTACAGTAGCTTGGATGTTCTGGATAAATTTCGGGAATTAAAGAGCCTTGATAGACCATAGTAGGCTTTGTTGGATTTGATCAGCCGTTCGCGTATTTCTTCTTCCATATTGTTATTGGCTGATACTATTGACCCAAGCTAGTTAAAGACTTGCACGACTTCAAATTCGTGCACCACTATCCTGATAGTTTGACCAACGTTAGGTCTTTTCTCCACAGAAGTTGCCACCATGTACTTAGCTTTCCCCTCATTAATGTGCAGTCCCAGTTTTTGTGCCGCCTGCTCGATCTAGGTGAAGGAGTCCTGTACAGCCGAATCGGTTCTACCGATGATGTCGATGTCGATGTCATCTGCGTAGGCAGGTGTGTCTGGCTGATGGCCCTCTAGTTCTAACGCCAGAGTCACATAGTGCTTTTTCCAACGCCAGGTTGGTCGGGGTCCATTAAAGATGTTTATTGGCTTGGACAGCAATGTCACTATTTTTACTTGACTAGTTACGTTGGTCATGGCCAAGATACAAAGTCGTATCAATTTGTTTGGAATGCCGAACTCTCTCATTGCATTATATAGTTCTACCCTGGCTATGCTGTCGTAAGCGGCCTTAAAGTCTATAAATAGATGATATAATGAAATCTTAAATTCCAGACATTTTTCCATCGCCTACCTAAGTGTGAATATCTGATCAATCACTGATCTGACTGGGGTGAAGCCACATTGATATTGACCAATGATGAATTTAGCGTATGAGGCTATCCGAACCTGTAGGATAGAGGAGAGTATCTTATAGACGGCACTCAGCAATGTTATACCCCTATAGTTGCTGCACACTGCAATATCTCCCTTCTTATGTATGGGGCAAACTATTCCACGACGCCAATCTCCCGACATCTCCTCTTGCTTCCATACGTACACCACAATCTCATGAATTGCGTGATGTAGCTCTGTCCCTCTATGTTTGACCAGCTCAGCTGGTATGTCATCAGCTCCAGGGGCTATATTTGATTTGAGCTGTCTTATGGCTTTTAATGTTTCCCCAGTGCTTGGTGGTGGCAACATTTGGTCCTGATTATACGTTGGTCGAGCCTCCAATTCTTCTGTGAGCTGACCATTTAGCAATTCATTGAAATGCACTTCCCATCGCTCCAGAATGCCTTTAGAGGCGGTGATCAGATTACCCTCTTTATCCTTGCAGTAAGTGCAGTGTGGTGTGTACCGCGCCATACTGTCGTTTATTTGGTAGAACTTCCGCGCCTGGTACGGACCTCGCTCTCTACTTTTCTCTATTTCACACACAAGGTTTTTTCCCAGGCACTTTTCTTTTGTCTGTGAAGTCTTTTTTCAGATCTTCTGAGCGCTTTGTATTTCTCCTCGCGTACCCGCGACTTATGAGACTGCTGCATTGCCCGGTATGCAGCATTCTTACGTTCAGTCGCTAGTTTGCACTCATCATCAAACCAGTCGTTCTGGTCTCTACGACTACTGCCTAAGATGGAGTTGGCAATACTAATGACAGTATTCTTAAGGCGTGTCCATTTCTCTTCTCGCCCGGCATTCTGGTCCCAGGACTTACTCTCCCTCCGTCGAGCTCTTCGACGCCGAATCTTAGCGGATGACCAAAGGTGTTACTGGTATTCTTATTGCGTAAGGCAGCCGTGTTGATTCGAACCTGCTCCGCGGATGCAATACGTCTCCGTAAGGCAATCTGCGCTCGGAAAACTGGACCCACCAATAGTGATCCGAGTCGACGTTGGCACCTCGGTACATTCGTACCGTCATCAGGTTCGAGGATGGCGGCAATCAATCAACACGTGGTCAATTTAGTTGCGAGTGGCTCCATCAGGTGATACCCAGGTGGCTTTGTGGATATCTTTACACGGAAACCTGGTACTTGCAACGACCAAGTTTTTTGACGCTGCCAGTTCGATGACTCGTAGTCCATTGTCATTAGTGTTCTCATGCAAACTATGGAAACCTGCGAAGTGCCTGAAAATCGGCTCCCGGAACTATTTTCGCATTCAAATCACCAAGAACGATTTTCACATCGTATCTTGGGCGGGCATTGAGGGCTCGTTCGACGTTCTCGTAGTATTCTTCTTTTTCGTCGTCAGGGGACTACTCTGTAGGTCCTGAATGTTTATGTTCTTAAAGTTGACTCGCACGCGAAGAGTGCATCATCATCATCATCAGCACTACAACCGGGAACCGGTCTTGGCCTTATTTAGCAAGTCCTGAGGCTTGTTAAATTTTCCATACTGATTTGTTTTTTCCGGACAAGGTCATTAGTCTTGCGGCAGAAGCGAAGAGTGCATAGCCTTTGGGTTATTGGATTAAAGCCGATGATGGCAGGCTTCTGGTTTTGTCTGAGTAGAAAGCTACCGCGCGAGCCCATGGTGTTTTGCATGACAGCTGTAATGTCATACTCGTTTCTTTGAATAACACCAATCCCCCTCTATCTTATTTCTTGTAATGCTGTTATGTCAGCCTTATATTCGGACAGGGCATCGGCGAGCTGCTGTGCAGCTTAAGCTTTGTATAGTGAGCGGACGTTTCATGAGAAAATTCTTAAATCGTTTAGCCATTTTCGTTTCCGTGGTCGTCGCCGTGTATCCGGTCCATATCCGAGGCTTGTTAAATTTTCCATAATAATTCGTTTTTAAGGGCAAGGTTCTTAGTCTTGCGCCAACCTTTCTCAGGATGTCCCTTCATGCATTGGTTCACTACTTGGCGAGTGCCAACGTAACTATCCAGTGGTGTCACGTGGAGACTACATGTCAACTTGGATTGAACCATGGGCAAGGATCGTCCTGGCTTTTGCCGGGTCGAAAGCGATTAGAGACTTTGCCCCGTATGTTTGCTCCCATCCCGTCGACGTCCACAATAGACAGTCCAAAAAAGTAGCTACAAGTAATATACCCAAATGTCCTATTGATTTTCAATTAACTCTTAATCCATGACCTACCCGTAATTGGTATGGTATCTCTATTTGCACTCAACCTGTGCTTTTCATTGAAGGGAAGATCAAAATCTTTTTGATGTGCGTACAAACATGAATTTTGGCGCAAGGCTAATAACCTTGCCCGGAAAAACAAATTATAATGGACAATTTAACAAGTCTCAGATAAGGACCGGATACCGGCGGAGAGACTTACTAAATAAGGCCAAGACCGGATCCCGGCTGTAGTGCCGATGATGATGATGATGATGACAAACATGAATTATTAGAACAATAATAATAGCGATCACTGGGTTTTTAAGAGCGCAATATATCCATAAATATAATATATTAATACTACTTATTGGTCTGTAGGAAACCTCAATGACTTGGCTACACCACTGTTTCCTGATATCCCTAAAGATAAGTAAATTAAATTTAATAAAGGGATTTTTTATTTGTGTCACGTGGGAGACCGGCGTTTGTTTCCCCGTCGGGGAGCATGCGGCGCAAGACTAATGACCTTGCCCGCAAAAAACAAATCATTATGGAACATTTAACAATAGGACTTGCTAAATAGGGCCAAGACCGGTTCCCGGTTGTAGTGCCGATGTTGATGATGATAGATGACCCCAAGATATTTCATCGTGTCCTGTGGTCTAATCGTAGTATCTCCTATTTGTATTCGAATATTCAGTGAATATCGAGAAGTAAGTTGGGAGTGTTTACTACTCAGAATTATAGCTACTGCTTTGGATGGATTACGTCGAATTTTAGATCGACTGTAATACTGATACAGTTTGCCCAGGTAACGGTTGAGTCGATTTGTTGCGAATTTGAATGAAATCCTAAATAGACGATTATAGCTAGCGATAAAATAACTGCAATATGAGTGCATTTATTCATTTCGTTTCACGACACTCGAGAGGAATATCTCAGATGGAATCCTTAATTTTCCATCCGAATAAAACACAATATTTGCGTATATTTGTTTTGCTACTTTATGGCGGTTTTTTGTAGATTTTGTTTTTATCTTTGTGTTTATCTTTGTTCTCATCCGTGATATTTGGTTTAATTTTACCTTAAGTAATTCAATAACAATTTTTTGAGTGCCTGCTACAAATATTATATTCTTTTTAAATAATACTATTCTTGATTGACACGAATTACCATTAAAAAGTATTGTTTTGAATTGTTGCATATTGTGTTTGGTGTTTCTTACATTTGTTCTATTTCAAAATAAAAGAATAGAAATAACAAAAATATTTCAAATAGCTAGTAGTTGATTTAACAGTGTTCGATAGATTTGTAACAGTTCGCACAATTTATTTTAATAGTTATTCCTATTTATGTTGTGTAGTTAAACAATAAATAACAAGAAATTGTGTTTATTTGAATTTGTTAATTAATATTTTTGGTTGTGTAGTCCAATAGTTTAAATATTTCGTTAAAATACTATTCGTCTTATCTTTTAAAGGTTGATACTTCTTACAATCCTTCATATTCTATAATAACAAAACAAGGTTAACGAATCCCTATCACACTTTTTAGTTTACCATAAGTTTTTTGTTTTCTTGTTTCATCTTTTACTTAAGCATACATCTTTTTATCTCGTTTTTGGTTTTGTTTGTTTTTAAGAAGTTTGATAAAATTTAATTTTTGGTTTGTTCAATACTACAACACATAGTCAAGCCTTAAGAGATATATAGTTACAAAATGGAAATACGTCATAAATTTGTCAAACAATACCTAGTACAACATACAAAATATATATTTTAATATATATTTATTTATTTGTGTTCTTCATATACAATATAGCTCTTCCCGCTGTTCTCTGCATGCCATCAAATATATCGTTATGTGTTATAAACGATTTTTTGGTTAAATTGCGAGAAGAAGTAACACTGTCTTTACTTCCCTTAAAGGAAAGAAAAGTTGATAAAAAATTTTATATACCTATATTTTTAATAATAAATTCGACACTATACATGCTACTGTAAAGACGTACCTTTCTGTCTGAAAGTCCTTTCATGTACGCAGTTTCAATTCGTCGCATTTAAAATTTATAAACTATTTAAAAAAAACTTCGCAATTATTTCTGGTGTTTATTTGCAGCTGCGATTGAGTAGTAATGCCTTTTTTAGAAAGATGTTTATTAAAGGCTTAAAGCTGTTTTATTGTTGTTACTTTCGGACACACTTTGATGCGTTTCTTATATTTTATAAAAACCAGTAATATAGAGTGCGGTCTTAAAATCTCTCTTGTATTCATAAAGTTGACTCAGATTGTTTTAATGGTGAATTTGAATCCTGGTCCTGTTGTGGACTTGCTAGAGTTTTTACGATTTTTGGGACAATTGTGATTGGTTGATCATCGTCTTCTAGATCCTCAGCTTGTTCTTCGTCAATTGGCGTTAGGACTTCTACGTGTACCGGCGTTTCGCCGCTATTTGTGCATTGTTTTAGACATGGCGCTAAGAAGCTAGTTAGGGTTGAAATGGCAAAAAATCCTCCAGCCATATAGAATGAAATTGAATAGGATTTTGTTGAGTCGTATACTGCCCCGGCTAGAGGTGATCCGATAATTGCTGCGAATCCTCTAAATAGAATCAACAATCCAAATGCGTTGGTTAGTTTATCCAGGCCGAGCAGGTCGACAAGGATAATTGAAGTTAGAGAAATATATCCGGATATTGCAATGCCAAAAAATATAGACATTAGGACATAAGAAAAGTAGCTGTAACAAAGAGGTGTTAAGGTGACCGATATAGTAGCGATTAATAAGCATATGTTGTTCAGAAGTAACGAATCGACTTGAGGGAAATCTGCCACATAACCGAACAAAACACGACCGACAGTATTTGTAATACCGATGATTGCAATTAAGAACGGGGCCGAAGAAGGATCAACATCATCGAGCTTGGCTGCATCTACGAGGTATACGAACGGTATATAGAGTCCTGCCATTCCGAATATATTTGAAATCCCAATGAGCATGAAAACAGGATCTTTTAATAAGCTTACATCTAGCATTGTGTTGAGAATCGCTTTTATTGAATCGGGTAAAACACAACACGGACATAGATCATATTGATCTCGACCTTTTTCAGCTTCGGCTAATGGATCCAATCGAATGTCTCGCATACTTTTTTCGTATTTGGTTAATGAGAGAACTGAATTTCTGTAGTTTGTTAAGGATTTTTGTGATTGATATTGTGGCAAATTAGTTACTGATCCTGAATAAAATATATCCTTTCTTGAGAGTGGTCTTACCATTCTACCCGTTTCTGGACGACCAGATATGGACATTTTCGATGTAAATTGTTCTATGCCATTTCCGCCCATGTCGGCTTTGGATGATGATTGGCGAATTGCCGCTAATGATGGTTTATAACGTTCACTACTCGATGTCTTACGTACACGATCAAAAGATGGCACCGAACCATTCTTAGGAAGACTTTGATAATCTATTGTAAATGCTGGTTGTGAGGCGTTACGTATTAAATCATTTGAATTATATGGACTATTGGCATCGGTTTCAGAGTTACGATGTGGACGACGAGCACGACGGATTTCTAATTGACTTTGACCATCTGGTGAATTAATACTATCATTATTTTCTACAACTTTTGCTTCAGAAATTGTTGGCAATGTTGATACTGGATGCAATGTGCCGCTTTGTTGGGATGCTAACAATTCCAAATTCAGACTAGAATGAACACCTGGATCGGCGTTTAAAGGCATTTTCATTTTCCTTTCCATTGTACCATCTGGTAATTGTACCATAAAATGTGATCCACCTATTGAACCACGTTCCATTTGTAGACGTTTCTCTTCATACATTCGTTGCATTAGTGGTTTAACTTTCTTCTTCTTTGGATAAGTTAAAGGTCTCATCATAGCTCCAAATATAGCACAATTTAATATTAAACCAGCAAATATAAGTAGAGAATTTTGCCATCCAAATACATCTAAAAGATATGTGGCAAATGGAGCAAAAGCAAATGTTCCAACACCCGATCCACATACTGCAATTCCAGTTGCTAATGAACGTTTTGTTTCAAAATAATATCCAACAGCAACTACAGCTGGCAAATAGATCATTCCAAATCCGAAACCTCCTATTACACCGTAGGTAATCATAAGCATATCCACAGATGTAACGAAGGCACTTAATACAAAAGCTAAACATCCTACAACACTTCCTGCTATACAAACAGTCCGGCAACCAAATTTATTTGCTAAAGCTGATACAATAGGCCCAGCACTTAGGTAGACACCACTTAATAGACTTCCTACCCATGCAACCTTGCCTTTGCCTTCACCGAAATAAACTACAAATTCTGGTAGAAAAATTCCAAAGGTGTATGCGATTCCATCGACGATCATGTTGCACATAAAAGAGGCAAAACATATAACCCATCCGTATCCTCCATCGGGTGGTGGAGGTAAGTCTTGATATTCACTAAATTCATCGTCGTCTGGACTATTGGGATCTTGTAGGTCGGCTGTAAGACGGGCAGCTTCTTCACACGCGAGCTCACTATCTGTTCGTTCCATTTTACGGAGACGCGCGGATTTCGAATCGGCCATATTTTTGTTCAATACTATATCCTTTTTAGATTATTTAAAAATATTTTGTTTTTTGTTTATAGTTTTTTGTATATAATATATACAAATGTATATAAATATTTTCACAGTTCTACCGATATGAAATATGATTTAAAAGGGCGGGTAGTTATATAAGTTCATTTGGGATTCAAGCTGATTTTTTTTTATTTTTCGTACCGTTCAAATGGTTTCAAAATCACACTAAAACTGAAAAACATTTCTCGAATTTATTAAAACCGAAACGATGAAATGAGGAATTAATCGTATCACTTGTATTGTACAGCCAACGGATAAATGAAACGAAAAAAGGAAGGAAAATGTTTTTGTTTAATTGTAGAGCAATAGCTGATTGTTAGCTTTGCTCTGCTTGTTTGTGGCAGCGGTGTTGTATTCGACGCCTTTGTCGCGTCCACTGGTCATTACTACTGACATCATTTATACGATAGTGAAATTATCTAAGTATTGTATTTTAAAAACTTTGCCGGAGTGGAGTTTTGTTTGGCGCTGACTGACATTTGAGTTTGCTTGCTTCCGGAAAGATACTGAATTGTGGGTGTGAGTAAGAGTGTGTACTTTTCCAATATGCCGATATAATAAAGCACGACTAGTCAATTTTTACTCCCCATTCATCGCCCCCCCCTGAACTCTTCTACTTTCCTTCTTTTGTTCGAGTTTTTATATCTTTTCCTTATTCTCTCCCATACAGTTGATAGCAATCGTAACCGAAAGATTGTGTCAAAGTTTATAACGTTTCACATTATTAACCATTTTTACATTTTAACATTTTCGCATGCATTTGCCTTTGTAGAACTTCGAAACAAGACTTCAGATTCAGGGTCCTGAGTATCACATTCTATTATTGTAATCGATATATTTTATCAGATACCTTTGATCACGCTGTGTTTCTTTCAATGATGTTTTCCTTGATTTCGCTCACTACTTCTTCACACGATTCACTTTTGTTTTGATTTGTGACACAAAAATAAACTATTTCGAAGGCATTCACAACAAAATTATATATACCTTGCTACTGAGTCTTTCACTAAACGATTGGCGAAAGCTTAGAGAAAATTTGCCTCAGAGTCACAGTAACACTTTTCTCCTAGTATTTTATTATTTTACGATATCATTAAAATAATATTCTTTACTCTTTTGTTCCTTTTTTATAGTACAAGAGTATTTCAAACATGTCTTTTTTGATTCGTTGCTTTTAAAAAGGCCAAATGAAAATCCACACATTCCCGAAGTTCATAATCTCGATTTTTTCTTTCGTTTGTTATTATATTATTATTAAAAATATCAAAGCTAATAAAATTTACTCAGTCATCGTTTTATAATGAATTACATTACATCTATAAGAAATGTATGCACCATCCGGAGTAGTATGGAAAATTTCCATGTTCATTTTTCAAATTCAACTCTTACAACAAACACTGTGTCCGCAGCTCTTTTTTTGTTCTTGAGATTGTTCTTTTTGTCCACAAATTATTTTCTCCAGTATAAATAGAGTTATGAATCAAGGCTTTAAATGACTCTTCTTTATTGTTGTAAATTTCATTTCTGTGAAATGCTACATTTCCATTTAGCTGAACTTTTTAACTACTTTATATTAACGCTGCTGTTGCCGTTGTTTTAATATATTGTTGCCACTATCACGATGTCGTCATTTTATACCTTTTCTTATCACACATAAAACAAATTCTGTTTGGGATGTATTAGAATTCCGAAGGAAAAATCGAATTTATAAACAACAGGGGCAGAAGGACTAAGAAAACGAAAACCGAACTCTTATAGAAGGTACGTTGAATCGAAGCAACAAAAGGAATCGTCGAAAGCCAAAATAATACAGAGAATGGAGTAAAAGTGACTGATGGAGTCTTGTTACTAGTTGTATTTCTATCGGTTCGATAATATATCTTGGTTAAATTTAAAATAAAGGGAGGAAAAATATATTCTGTATTATTTTTTAAGTACTCTCTCGGCCGTGCTGACTTAGTGAAATGAAATAAAACCGAGACGTAACATCAATGGAAAACTGTTATACGTAGAAAAATGTTCTCGCCTTATATCTGAAGGTTGAGTTTTAATTTCTTTTGTATTTCATATTGCTCTCGCACTGCAGTAGACAATTTGAAAATTCTCTCAGTTCTCCATCTCTCTGACATTTGTAGTTGGTTGCAATTCTCTCTTTTCTTGAATCGCACCTCTTTGAATCTAACGTTTTGTGGATGTGTGCGATGACAGTATCTTAGCCGTGCGCACCGGAGGTAGGAGAGCTGATTGTGTTGTGCTCATTTCTCCTCTTCCTCTTCGGAGACAACTTGTTCGAAATGTAGTGTAGCAAGCGGTTGGTGCCTAAAGGTACTATAAAGTTGTGTATCCCCGAATTTCAGGTATTTCTCCATAAGATACTTCCATTCTTATCGTACTTTTCAATGGAAGGAAAGATCTATTGAAATTATTTCTTGCTAGAAGTATTCGCCTCCTCCGTTTTTGCGAAAACGATTATGCATTATATACAATATTATAGTGTGCTAAAAAGCAAACTTTTTGTTCCATTTTTTTTCTTATGAATTGTTTATTTAACACTACTTGTTGTTAACACCATCTTCTCTCTCTTTATTCTATTTGCATACGTGTTTTACAAAATAAAATTGTTTTTATAGCGGGGTGTAACACAAGATAATCAATAATCAACATGCAAATAGATTCATCATTTACTTCTTACTGGCATCATGAATGACAACCCATAAAAAGGAAGAACAGTTGTAAACCTTTCTCTTATGAATTGTTTTTAATATTTGGTTTATTAACACTCCCTGTTAATACCATCTTTCATCCCTTTATTCTGTTGTGTACGCGTTTTATAAAATAAAATTGATTTTATAGCGAGGTAACACAAGATCATCAATAATCAACATTCAAACAGATTCATGACTTATTTTTTACTGGCATCATGAATGACAAGGCATAAAAAGGAAGAGTAGTTGTCAAAACTTGAATAGGTTTTACTTTTTGTGTTGTGGGATTCCCACCAATTACGCTCGCACCGTATTGAAAACAAGCCATCACAACTGCTATTTTACTACAATTTATTGGCCTGCAGTAACCCGGAACTTCATGACCCCACCCACTCGACTCCGGCATCGTTCCCTGTCCCGTGCGCTCTCCGTCCACGCTTGACCATCCGATCCGATCTCCTCAAGTTCAAACCTAACATTGTCCTTCCATCTCCGTCGCGGCCCTCCTGTCGCTCTCTTTCCCGATGGTCTACCGTCAAGAATTCTACGCACGGTCCTATCGTTGCCCATTCGCGTCGCATGTACGGCCCATTTTAATCTTCGCGACCTGACTATTCTCACTGTTGTAGGTTTACGGTATAGCTCTTTCAATTCGTGGTTGTGGAGTTTCCTCCATTGTCCTGCCTCCTCGTCACATTTCCGCCGTTCTGGGCGATAATCTAGGAGCTATGAGTAAAAACAGTGAAATCATCATGCAGGCGGCAGAAGAGGTGGGCCTAGAAATAAATGAAGACAAAACAAAATACATGATTACGGCGAGAGCAGGTGGATATCAGGGAACACATAAACGTCACGGGCAAGATATTTGAAAAAGTTAAAGAATTTAAATATCTGGGAACAATACTGACGGCCAGTAACGAAATGTCGAAGGAAATTAACAAAATACTGCATTCGGGCAACACTAGTTGGCACACAGTCAGTAAACTGCTGAAATCCAAACTGCCATCACGTAACATAAAGCTCCGTGTCTATTTACTACAACTATTTATTGGCATGTAGGAACCCGGAACTTCATGACCTCACCGACTCGACTCCGTCATCGTTCCCTGTCCTGTGCGCTCTGCTTCCATGCTTGACCATCCTATCCGATCTCCTCAAGGTCAAGCCTAACATTGTCCTTCGATCTCCGTCGCGGTCGTCGTGTCGGTCTCTTTCCCGTTGACCAACCGTCAAGAATTCTACGCGCGGTCCTATACTTGCTCATTCGCGCTAGGTGTCCGGCCCACCTTTATCTTCGCGATCTGATTATTCTCACTATTGTAGGTTTGCGGTATAGCTCTTCCAATTCGTGGTTGTGGAGTTATAGCGTTTGAAATAATAATGAAGAAGAACGTGTGATTTGAACTGACGCTATGACAGTTTGAATCACCAAAAATTTACCTAAGCGTTACCCATCAGGCTACTGGCCGATTTTAGAATTTGATTTTTAAACTCGACTATACTCCACTGATGTGAATTGTTATGTTATCGCTTGGTATACGGCTCTGATGTATTTTCTTATTCGATTTTTCGTTCGGTTCTTTTCACTATTTTGCTTGTGAATTGTGTGTGTATCTGTTAGAGTCGCCACAGAGTCTCCTCCATTGTCCTACCTCCTCGTCATATTTTCCGACAAAGATACCCCTTAGGACTTTATTCTCGAATACGCGGAATTTGTTTCCTTCCCGTTTTGTGAGAGCCCATGTTTCGCATCCGTATAGAGCAATCGGCATGATTATGGTTCTATAGACATGGAGCTTTATATTACGTGATAGCAGTTTGGATTTTAATAGTTTACTGGCTCCGTGCCAACTAGCGTTGTCGGAGTGTAGTCTTTTGTTAATTTCCTTTGACATTTCGTTACTGGCCGTCAGTATTGTTCCCAGATATTTAAATTCTTTAACTTTTTGAAATATCTTACCTCTGACGTTTATATGTGTTCCCTGAGTTCCACCTGCTCTCGCCGTAATCATGTATTTTGTTTTGTCTTCATTTATTTCTAGACCCACCTCTTCTGCCGCCTACATGATGATTTCACTGTTTTCACTTACAGTTTCTAGATTATCGCCCAAAAGGGCGATGTCGTCCGCATATGTGAGCACTTGTGTGACCCCGTTCAGGGATGATCCGGCCATGTTGTCGTCTTGTACCTTTCTGATGACGTACTCGAGGACAAGGTTAAAGAGACATGGTGAGAGGCTATCGCTCTGTTTTAATCCGTCCCTGATTCCAAATGGTTCTGAGAGGTGGCCTTCTATTCTAACTCGCCCTTTGTTTTCGTTCATGCAGATTTGAATTAGGGCGGCGTATTTTTTCGGGATCCCCAGCTCAACCACAATATGGTAGAGTCTTTTCCTTGCGACTGAGTCGTAGGCTTTTTTGAAGTCAACGAACAGTTGGTGAACCGTCTCTCCGTATTCCCACTTCTTTTCCAGCAGTTGTCTTATTGTGAACATCTGGTCGCTTGTTGACTGGTTCTGACGGAATCCGCATTGGTAGTCTCCTACTATTTCGTCTGTGTACGGTGTGATTCTCGCCAGTATTACATTTGTTAGTATTTTGTATGCGGTTGGGAGCAATGATATTCCTCTGTAGTTTTCGCAGTCAGATTTATCGCCTTTTGTGAAAATAGGGATGACTATTAAAGTTTTCCATTCTTCCGGAATGGCTTCCTTATCCGATATTGTTTTAATCAGTTGGCGGATCTTTCGAGCGGTTGCCTCTCCTCCATGCTTCACAAGCTCTGCCGGTATGCAGTCAACTCCGGGAGCATTGTTATTTTTCAGTCGATTTATCACGTCTACAACTTCGTCGAAAGAGGGCTCTGGGATCTGGGGCTCGGCTGTATGTACGTCTGATGCGTTTATTTGTGGTTGATGGGTGCGCACATTGAGCAGGTTTTCAAAGTACTGCTTCCATCTTGTCACGATATTTTTTGTTTCTGTCACCAGACAGCCGTTTGTGTCTCGGATTATTTTGGCTCTCCGTCGGTAGCCATTTCTAATTGAAGTTATACCGGCATGCATACCCCTGATGTTCTTTGCTCTGGAATTTTCTATGATTTTTTCTATCGCGAGTCTTCTCCCATTCACGTTTTTTGCGTTTGAAAAGTCTCGTCGTGTCTTTCCGAATTGCTGCGTTCACTTCATCATATCTTTCTAAGTGGATCACTCTGAGGCGATTACGTTCTTCGATCTCCGCCCTGCACTCATCGTCAAATCGAGGTTTTGACCTAATTTATTTCTTAAATCCTAATACCTTTTTGGCTGTTTGTTTGATTGTGTCTCTGATCGATGCCCATTTAGTGCCCAGCTTATTGGTGTCCTCTTCCTCACTACTCACATTCTCTGGGATGCTAAATCTATTCGTTACTTCCTCTTGATATTCAGCCCTTTTGCGTAGGTCTTTTTGTTTATCAATGTGCTAATGTATATATAACTTTACAAACTAAAGAACGTAAGAACTAATTTAACATAGCTTAACCTAAGGTAAACAGGACATATTATGAAGGCAAGAGTAGGGGGGCGAGGGTGCTGTCAGGTTAGAGAGCAAAGTGTAGAAAGCCCTGTTTAAGATTAAGTGGTGAAAATGGATTAGGAGGCGGTGCTTGAGAGTATGGGTAGAGAGGTCGAAGTCGAACAAGATGGAGTTGGAGTTGACATTTTTCAGCATCCCCGAAAGGGGTTCATTGAAACCATTACAGGGGGAATGTAGAGAAAGGTGGGTTTCGTGTAACTCGAGGGTTTGTGTTCAGAGGAAATAAGTTAAGGAAGTAGACGCAGTCGATCGAGCCGTAGAGGACTCTGTGCTTCTCATGGGTTCTGAGGTTGCTTAATTTGAGACGGTTAATGTACGGGGGCAGTATTAAAGGGTTTTTCCCATCCTATCCCTCGGAGAGCGAACCGAAGAAAGTGACGGTGAATACTTTCGATTCTACAGAAATGGATCTTGTGATAAGGAGACCATACCTGGCTAGCATATTCAAACAGTGGACGGACGATGGTAAGGTAAAGCGGTTGAGCTACGGGCGGTCGGAGGATTTCTTAGACCATCGCTTCACGAACCGGAGGGCAGAGTTATTTTTCCGGATCGTCTCATCAATGTGAGAGAAGAAGTTAAGCCCTGTGCCGCAAAAGATCCTAAATTTAGAAATTCTCAATGACCTTATCGATCTCATTAATTCCTTATCAATCGCTTAATTGGTACGAGCACGTAGTGAACACATTTGCAACTAGATCAAAACAGTTAACTAGTTAATCTGCGAGTCGTGGATCTTACATGAGGTATTCTATGTTGCTGTGATGTCCTCTGATTGCTTTTGCGCTGCTCTTTTTAATTTCCTGGCCTCTTTATTCTCCTGTTGAGTACATGTGTTGGCTAGAATATACGTTTAGGTATGGATATGAGTTTCGGGCGAACTCTGACGCGTTCACTGCTAATTAATATAACTTACTAATATTAGGAATTTTTGTATAATTAAACCCTTAAAACATACTCTTAAAGGTATAAACGATTTAATTAATCCATAAGAAAAGGTGAAAACGCATTGAATGAATTTGGAGCTAAGTACATAAAGTACCTACTTAAGACCTTATCATAAAATTCGATGCTGGCAACTTAGTGCCCAAGAATTTCTCTGTTCATTTCGTTTTCTGAAAAAAAGCTTTGAAGAATAAATTGGTGACCGAGCTTCTCCCTTATCTGCCATAAAAAATGAGAAAAAAAACCCCACACATGCGCATTTGCATTCCCCATGTGAATACACACATCCGCTGCTTTTGCAATCGAAGCACATGGATACAAGCAGTTGCTTTCGCACTTCGTACACCGCACGGATAGAGTTTCTTATGCAATTCAGGCAGGCGGTACAATGAAGTCAGTTGCTATCTGGTTTGGCCTATCATGCAATCCGCCAGTTGGGTGTAGAATAGATTCCCTATTCCCTGCCGCCGAAGAAATCCGATAAATAACAAGAACAAGAAAAACTAGGTTCCCCTGGAACCATCCATGCAAACGTGGTACTGTTGTTTTTTTTTCAGTTGTGTGCGCTGTGCCGCGTAATTAAATCGATGGCCAATACTTTCACGAATGAGATGTACGATTCAAGTTTTTTGCCGTGCTCTCAGTTCTTGTTTTGTGTTGGGTTTCGAGTTATTTTCTCAGAAGAAGAGCGAGTAGTCGCCGGCACTAACCTGACTCTACACATATGCATCATGGCATATCTCTTAGAGCTTGAGCGCAGGATCAGGCAGTTGTTTCGAGTGGTTTGGGATTGTGTGGGAAAGCTCTTATAGAATTTGATTCTAACCCAATTTGCTGTATCATCTGTTTTTAGAACAGCGACGTAAGGGAAAGGGGTGAAAACGTGACAAAAAGGAAGACACGTTTGCCAATGAAATAATTCGGATTTGAATGTATAGCAACTCTAAAGGTGTATCTGCGAGGTGCTCTGTCACTTGGTGATTATATGAAGGATTTCGTAGAATTAATCACAATGCTATTTCTCGTTAGACAAATGTGCTTCTTGCCTGGTGTTGTTCAAGTCACATGTGTTTCGATAGTCGAGCAATCACACTTGGATGCACAAGAGGAAAAGAGACATCAATAGAAAAATGCAGCACTTTGATTCATGAGCAAACAAGAAAGAAATATTCGAAAAAAGGATGAATGTCAACTGAGCCCGCAACTGGCAAAGTAGAACTGAGCTTCCGAATCTTTTATGTTCATTCTGAAAAAGCTTAATTTTTTAAAGAAGCTGTTTCATAGAAAGGCAAAGATTATGTAAAATACGTTGTACAAGGATTTTCTTATTGTAATGTAAACGGGGGCGTTACATTACTTGTTGCACGAGGAATTCGATGAAAATAAGACGAACATTTTTTTTTTAGTATTTTTTGTGCGACACCGTAAAAGCTAATGAGGTAAATTTGCATATCTCAGGGGTTTTACAGGTGTCTGGCAAGTACTCAACCGGCAAATATGTTTTAACAACTTCTATGCAAAGTGACGAATGTGGGTCGGGGGAAATTCAGTAGCCATGGTTTTACTTTCAATTCGATTATTTCGGATAAGTTTTATAGATCGCAAATACGTTCACTGGAATTATTACCAGAGGGTGGTAATATAACGTAGAAGTCTGGAATAAAAAGATTTTTTGCAGGTTAGTCTTGTCAGGTGGATTGTAATATTAAAATATTTTATTAACGCTTCCAAGGTAGGGTCGTTTTTGGTATCCTTAAATGGTAGGGTCGGGTCACTCGTGTCCGACGGTTTAGAAAGTAGCTAAAAGTACTCAAAAAATATGAAACAATTCATGTTGATTCATTATCTATCCTTGTATACGGAACAATCGCTTTATTAATGATTTTTTTAAATTTATTTAAAAAAGAGAAGTAAATAAACAAATAAAATCCTGAAGAAAGTATAATTTGGTTAAAATAAAATCATAACTATGGGCCAGATAAATATTTTGTTTAATTCTAAGGGGAAATTGAAACTTAAGAATAGTACTTTTAAGAAAAAGATATTGTAAATATGTATTTAAAAAAAATGCTTAAGGTCGGAGCATCGAAATCGCGTTTTTTTAAAGTACGTAAAAAAAGATAATATTTACAACAAAATAGACAATATATTTTTTTTATTAATTTATTTATAAAAACGACGAGAATGTTCATTATACAAAAAGAGAAGGAATGTGAAAATAGAAAAGTATGGCAACGCCAAGGTACAATTACACAAGCAATATATACATTGGTCGAAAAAATAATAGAAACAAAGGTTTAGATAACGATCAACAATCAGTAACTGCGTACAATTTCGTTTTTCTTCGACACCAATTCTACACCCGAACCGTACCTAACAGTACTGTGGCGGTTCTGCGAACCACACAATCCACTATAGGTTGAGATATCGTCTTTCCTCCAAGGAACTACTCACCTATATCCAAGTTACACATGTCCACAGACACGTGTCCTCAAAAGTCCTCCTTTCCACCTGAAACAAAGGTAACATGCATCTGGGAGGCAATAACCCCACGTATCCACAGATGCGTGGGTCACAAGTCCGACCAATTGTCCTACGCCTGCACAGCGATCGAAGGACATAACACAGCATAGAAATTTTGTACCAATCCATTAACTGGATATACACAAACGGTTGGCTCAGCTGCACCAGATATCAACAGACATCACATCTCTGGCGGTAAGCTAATTGCTGGAAAACCTTAGTCTCTGCCGCAATATACTTCGTCCAAACAAAGACCAATGGGAGCACCCGCAATAAACCGATGCTGTTCCTATAGGGATATGTAAACAACGATAATTACATTATCCCATGATCGACTACTGTAAACCACACGCTCGATTGTTAACGTAAGCAATTCATCAGAGGTGTGAAAATGTTGACGATCACAGAATGATCCACAGCAACCAGGCAATAACCCCCGCGCCTGTATGTGTGAGCACGATCTTGACTGGTGGAAAGATTCTCGATGAGAGAGTCACCACCCAAGGAAAGTGAAAAAAGGGAAAAGAAAACGATGGGGTGAATAGGATCATCCCCGAGAGAAGGTAACCACAATCGTGGTTCTTCAGAAAATGGTAGCATAACGGTGTTTAAGATTTCTACATAATCTTTAGCATATATTTTGTCCTTTATAAGAAAAATTGGACCAACACCAGATGCTGAAAAGCACCCCCAAATCATTAAATTGCTTCCACCATGTTTCACTGTCCTTTTCATATACTTTGGATGGAATTCTGAGTTTATTGGTCGTCTGACGTACAATTTTCCATCGGAACCAAACAAATTATTCTTGGTTTCATCCGACCATAAGATGTTATACCAATGCGCATGGTGGAGGTGGTTTTGGCAAAAACGAGTCTCTGCTTTATATTTTTCTTGCTCAAGTATGGAACTTTTCTGGGACTTCTTCTGGGAAGACCCGCTTCTATTAGTCTGTTTCTAATTGTACGAATCGTACAAGGTGCGTTTAAGTCATGTTTCAATTCCGTTGAAGAAAGAAACGGCTTGTTCTTGGGTAGTCGGATGAGCAGTTTGTCGAATCGTGAGGTTGTTTTTCTTTTTCTGCCTCTGTTTCCATTTTGTGGACCTGAATGAAGAGCTGTGAATATTTTTTTCTTAGAGCACTCCATTAGCTTTGTG
Source organism: Microdon myrmicae (assembly GCA_963931805.1). Taxonomy (NCBI): domain Eukaryota; kingdom Metazoa; phylum Arthropoda; class Insecta; order Diptera; family Syrphidae; genus Microdon; species Microdon myrmicae. The sequence continues at coordinate 101,164,126 of OZ007498.1, read as the reverse complement.
GTGTAGAAGTCGCGGCACCGGCATGGGTGCGAGTTATACTTCCTCCTCCATCATCAATTGTTAGCCGCGCAAAACACCGAACCGAAAGTCACCAGCAATAAATGAACGAAACGCCGCCACGTTCGTCCACAACCGAGAAGGATGAAAAGTTCGATCACCGATGAAAGGAGATAAAACACTCGGAAGCTGCGGCACAAAAATTATGAAACACTACGAATTAATATTGAGTTGAACTGGTTTTATTTTATTTAATTCTAGTTTTATTAATGAACGGAGAACTTAACAGAGAATATAGCACAAGTAATAATTTTAACTTTAAATTTAAATTTTAACCGACTTCCGTCCATTATTTCTATACTTCTTATTACACTATGTCTTGACTACTTGGTGAAAGACCAACGCGTCTGGCGATTCTCGCGATTATCGCTCCCCTGTGTGCACCAGGGTAGCGATGGAGACACGACCCGCTCGGGTCGGAGGATGGAATAAGACTCAGCGATCGTCATCTCATGCAGAGATGATTTCGCTAAGGAAAAAAAATGAAGAGAGAGAAAAACTCTTCTCTTAAGGGTGTGAATATATCCTTGCCAAGGATATGTTTTATCTCCCACAAGTGTAACGTAGAGTCTCTCTTATGGGAACAAGAAAACCAGATCTCGTAATAAAGGTCATGGTGGTATGTGTGGGATCGTTCAGATAGATGCGTTTCACACGTGCAGTGGAACGACGAAACAGGCAGGCGGCAAAGGCAATAGGGAAAAATGAGCAAATGCCCGTTGGTAATGCGGGTCATTGTTTACACGATGCCTCGTCGCTATTTTCGACGTTAGAAGAAAAAGGTGCTAAAAGCAAATTGAATGTTTATGGCATCTCTGGCTGCAATAGAAACCGGGTTCATATTTGCATTAGGAAATGCTGGAGAATTTGGTTTCAGCGTATATTGCGCTAATTATATGCAGCTGCTTGGGTTGTTTGTTGATAAGACAAACAAAAAAAGGTTGTCAGGCAATGTATATGAAAAGGTATATGGCGCGGCTGGGGAAAATAGACGGCGCGATATTTATGGTATTTGTCTGGTACCGAATTGGTTCAGAATACCAAATAAGCAAACAAAGAAATCTTATGAAAAATTGTATGCGAAGGGATGCATGAAGGTAAGTTTTCTTTATAGGGATTTTAGGGTTAAAATAATTGGGTCTGTTTGATGCGTGAAGCATCTAAGATGCTAATGCGAATTGCATTAGCGAAAGCTGGTGCAGACCCGGGTTATGGTTATGGGGGTTTTTTCAGGAAGGCGAGCCGTGGGATCTGGCGGAATCGCCACAGTACTCCCCTCCCAGTGACGTAGTCACGAAAAAAAGGTAGGGGCGAGGGAATGCTCGATGGTGGGTGCTGTGATGATAGGGAGGTTGCTTCGGAAATGCGCTGTGGTAATGTTAAGGGACTGTCGTGGTGACCAGTTCCTGGTTATTGTTTGGGCCTTTATCGATAAGATGGACACAGTTGTTACCGCTTGATGCCATCAAGGGCAAATGTGTGCGGCGTGGTCCATCGGCCTGTTATGGGTCTCATGGACCAACAGGCTTATCATCCGAATAGGTCGGAACCTATCGGAAATCCGCTCACATCCGCAGTGACGAAATAGTGTGTGCGAGAAGGAGGGGAACATATCCCAGGGTAATTCCCATCCGCAGTGACGGGTTGCCGTGTGCGGAATGGAAAGGGCCAAGTCCAGAGCGGGTGTCTTTTGTCCATACGTTTGTATGGCAAATTGTTTGCCGCTGTGACTGGTAAAAAGGGGGCGGGCGCTCCAGTTGCGCGGCTTACCGATCGAGGGAGGTCCGATATATCGGCTCCGGTGTCGACCCCGGAGCTTGATAAACGGCGACCGCAACCTCGACCAAGCGGCGCTTTGTTGGGAGGGCCGGCCAATCGCGCTTGTTTAAGTTGGGCGACTTAGATTACGGGGCTCCTGGGGTATGGTTGGTTGTGTCTAACCACAAGGCGGCCTAGAGTAACTGCTGCACTCTCCGAAGTATTATGCACCTAGGTATTTGAGGCGGCGTAGAGGGGCGTGTATAGCCTTTAGTTGCCGCTAAAGGGGAGCCATGGTGGCTAAAGGATTGGGGAACCAGGTATGTTGTCTCAGCCCGATGGTATCGGTTTGATTTGTGGACCGGTGTTGCTGAGAGATTTGGGAGATGTAGGAGATCTAAGGACGAATGTCCTGAAATTTAAAAAAGGGGGCAAAACCAGGTGCCCTGATGGATGCTACGCGTAGTAGCTGTGGTAACGAGGGAAGCTGGCTTGCTGACATCGGGTAGAAGGTCGAGCATTGATGAACGGTGTCGCGTGATAACTGTCTTTGGCGTGCATGGACGCCAATATTTGGGCAGAGGCAGAAAAAGTTGTTAGAGGTCACGCAGAGTCGAGAAGGGTTGCTTGGGGTTGCGTGAAGGCTATGGTTGGTGAGCGTGAGCGCCAACCTTCAGAAAAGAGACAGAAAAGGGTGAGGTGTTTCACGCGAGACAAAACCGGGCGTCCTATTGATTATATGCTACGCGTAGTAGCTGTTGTTAGCTAAGGGGCCGGTTTGCAAAAAAAAAGGGTGTTGAGTAATGGCGAGCGTGTGCGCCAATATTTAGAAAAGGAGCCTTAAAAGGGTGGATAGAGGCGAATTTTGCCTGCATTAAGGAAGACCAGAAAGGGGTCGAAATGTTCGAGCGAGACGGAACCAGACGTCCTATTGATTATGTGCTGCGCGGAACAGCTATTGTTACATAAGGAGCCGGTTTGAAGGAGTTAAATTGAGAGGGTTGCGAAGAGACGAGGAAAAGCGAGCTAGGTTGCGTGGAGTCAAATGGTGGCGTTGTGAGCCAATAGTGAGAAAAACCGAACGGGTGTTGAAATGGGTCGAGTGAGGTTGGATGGTGTAAAGGGTCGAAGAGAGACTGATGGGGCTAAAGGGAGCCGAAAGCTCTCGAGTGGAGTCGAAAGGTGGTCGGGTATTGTCGAAGGAATGAATGGAGTCGAGAGACTACGAAAAAGAGTCGAGCGGAGTCGAAAAGTCGAGTGTGTGATGTGAATAAACGGAGTCGAATAGCGCTGTGAATATTGTCGAAGCGGTTGTGGACTGCTAAATACCCTGAAGGGGCTTACAATATTTATATTTTGTTTTTTAATCGTTTTAAGTTTAGGTAGATTTCGTTTTTTAATTTTAAAATGATTCCGGACACTGACAAGAATTACGGATTAAATGCCATTTTGGAATTGGGCGATCGTTCATAAAGTCTGCAAAAAGATTTTAATTTGTTATACAAAGTTGTGTAAAATAACAAAATGAAATGATAGTGTATTGTTTGGATGTTGTTGCAATACAATAATTATCCGGGGGAATTTCTACCTAAACAATCCATAACGATAATCGGTTGTACAAATATGGGCAAGTGCGTAATCGAGTTTTTTGTGTTGTGTGCTATATTTTACTTTTAACTTTTATAGTTTTACATGTTTGTCTCTTTTTATTTGCTCTTGCTAAATTTTAGGGAAAATCAGAAATCGATCGACTAGCAGTTTATTACATAATTCTTTGTTTCGTTCTACTCCTTTAAATGAATGATTATGTATATCTAAATTCCATACATGTATTGTTTATATATGTAAATTATTATTTCGTTACTGTCTGTACTAAGTAATGTGTATATAAATGCGCTTTGAATGTAAAGATAAGTGGTGATGGCATAGGGAATACATGTTATTCTTGTTGCCTGATTTTAAAGTATTTTTTGGTTTTCTTTTGCATTTATTTATTATATTTTGGGACAGTTCACTTGTTCCCTTTAAGTAATTTGTAATATTGTTTGTTTAATGTACAAATTATTAAATTTAGTTACAGAAAAACAGAAATTTGGGGAGAACGGCAAAACAACAAGATATATGAAAACAAATATATTTGACGGTTGTGCGTGTTTATTTGTATGGATTTTTCTTGGTATACTATTAACAATTTAAGTTTGTTTCTAAATTTTTCCTGTGTTGTCAAATATATATACATTTATTTAGTTAACGAAAAACAGGGCACAACATTTCTCCGAAATATATTTTTGATGAAACAATATGAAAAATTCGTATTTACAAAACAAAAAAAAAATTTGTGTAATTTAGTAAGTTAATAAAAGTTTACAACTACACTGCCATGGTGTCGTAGGTTGCAAATCCTGCACCTCGTGTTGTTGGGATTGTTTCGGACTGGGTAAAACTTTGTTTTCGGCTGTCGGTTAATTTTTGCATTTCCTCGATAGCACGCTGATCTTTCTGATGCGGGAATCGTTAAAGTGCACCATAAATGCCTCGGTTGGTTCATGCTCGCCATCTCATTCAGTTTCTGAGATTACGTTGCATTCTTGGAGCATTGAATGATGAGTTGCTCATGACATGGTTAGTTGGTGGTGTTGCCTGAATCGCTATTTGGAGAAACAAAAGTAAGGAATATTACATAACTTACGAAACCCTGGCCGTTGCTGTTGAGGCAGGTGCTGCTCCCGGCCAGGTGATGTTGGTATGGCTGCTCTGCGACTCTCGAACGTTGTTAAAGGTGTATAAGGTCCGGCGGTTGCGTTGGGCTACCCTTTTATTGTCTTTCTTTATGTTTTGTTTTGCACAAGCACTCATCACTGTCACTGTTCACGAGCACCAATGTTCAGGAGATATCGAGTTCTTTCGCGGTCGCCAGGGTTAAAAGCGCGAATGTTTAAAGGTTGCGGTGTTCAACCTGAGGTCACCACTGTGGTGTAGAAGTCGCGGCACCGGCATGGGTGCGAGTTATACTTCCTCCTCCATCATCAATTGTTAGCCGCGCAAAACACCGAACCGAAAGTCACCAGCAATAAATGAACGAAACGCCGCCACGTTCGTCCACAACCGAGAAGGATGAAAAGTTCGATCACCGATGAAAGGAGATAAAACACTCGGAAGCTGCGGCACAAAAATTATGAAACACTACGAATTAATATTGAGTTGAACTGGTTTTATTTTATTTAATTCTAGTTTTATTAATGAACGGAGAACTTAACAGAGAATATAGCACAAGTAATAATTTTAACTTTAAATTTAAATTTTAACCGACTTCCGTCCATTATTTCTATACTTCTTATTACACTATGTCTTGACTACTTGGTGAAAGACCAACGCGTCTGGCGATTCTCGCGATTATCGCTCCCCTGTGTGCACCAGGGTAGCGATGGAGACACGACCCGCTCGGGTCGGAGGATGGAATAAGACTCAGCGATCGTCATCTCATGCAGAGATGATTTCGCTAAGGAAAAAAAATGAAGAGAGAGAAAAACTCTTCTCTTAAGGGTGTGAATATATCCTTGCCAAGGATATGTTTTATCTCCCACAAGTGTAACGTAGAGTCTCTCTTATGGGAACAAGAAAACCAGATCTCGTAATAAAGGTCATGGTGGTATGTGTGGGATCGTTCAGATAGATGCGTTTCACACGTGCAGTGGAACGACGAAACAGGCAGGCGGCAAAGGCAATAGGGAAAAATGAGCAAATGCCCGTTGGTAATGCGGGTCATTGTTTACACGATGCCTCGTCGCTATTTTCGACGTTAGAAGAAAAAGGTGCTAAAAGCAAATTGAATGTTTATGGCATCTCTGGCTGCAATAGAAACCGGGTTCATATTTGCATTAGGAAATGCTGGAGAATTTGGTTTCAGCGTATATTGCGCTAATTATATGCAGCTGCTTGGGTTGTTTGTTGATAAGACAAACAAAAAAAGGTTGTCAGGCAATGTATATGAAAAGGTATATGGCGCGGCTGGGGAAAATAGACGGCGCGATATTTATGGTATTTGTCTGGTACCGAATTGGTTCAGAATACCAAATAAGCAAACAAAGAAATCTTATGAAAAATTGTATGCGAAGGGATGCATGAAGGTAAGTTTTCTTTATAGGGATTTTAGGGTTAAAATAATTGGGTCTGTTTGATGCGTGAAGCATCTAAGATGCTAATGCGAATTGCATTAGCGAAAGCTGGTGCAGACCCGGGTTATGGTTATGGGGGTTTTTTCAGGAAGGCGAGCCGTGGGATCTGGCGGAATCGCCACAGCTTAACTATTTCATCCATTGTTTTCCCGTCATTTCTTAATTTTTTTTATCAATTCACGATCGGAACTAGTGCAATGTACTAAACGACCCATTTTCACAAAATTTTATTTTTATTGTTCGAAAATGTTCACAAAATTTTATTGTTATTGTTTATTTATTTATTTATTTTTTTTCTAACAAACACAAGTCTAACAAATTTACGAAGATTTCAATAAAGACCAACCAATAGTTTACTTCACAATCACGATTGAAGACTGGTGATAGTTTGTTTCTATTATTTTTTCCAGGCAAAATATCCCTTTGCATTTTTTACTACTAGGCAAAAACAAAAAACTGATAAGAGCAAATTGATGCACCATATCAAAGTACTGATAGGTACGGTTCGGGTATAGAAATGGTGTCGAAGAAAAACCAAATTGTACGCGGTTACTGATTGTTGGTCGTTATCTAAACCTTTGTTCCCATTATTTGTTCCACCATTTTATCTTGTACATCTATTCATTTCTCTATATTAACATAAATAGGAACCCCAAACATCAAAAATAAATTTCTTACTTTAATTTATTGTGACAACTTCGGGAAGTAACGTGGGTTATGACTGGCGAATACGTTTGCTGAGAGGGAATAAGAATTTTTTTTTTTTTAAACTAAAAATCACAAAGAAATGGTGAGCTGTGAGCGAAAATAAAAGATTGTCAAGCACACCAAAACATAACTATAATCTTTTCGACTGTCAAAAATAAAATAAACACCCGAAAGGTCGGCACTGCGCGGAGCAAGATAATTGTTTTTTGAAAACCGGTTAATAAATATATAGAAAAAAAAAGTTTGAAAATCTAGAAGTAACGCCTTATGCTTCCTCTTATAAAAAAGCCTTCCTGTTAAGGAGGAGATGTGACACATTGGATTCTTATAAAAAAAAAGTCTTCCTGTTAAGTAGGAGAACTAACGCCTTTCCCTCTTCTTGTTAAGTAGGAGACGCTTTTCCTTCTTCCTTTAAAAAAGTGTTCCTGTTAAGTGGGAGAAGTAACAGTGTGGCGGTGCTCCGAACCGCACAAATCGTTGTGGGGTTAAATACCTTTCGCCTGGCCCAATTTACTTATCCGCCCAGCTAAAGGGGACAGGCATACGGGTGTCCTCGACCCCACGTACCACAGACACGTGGACTCAATTTCTCGACCGATTCCTCATGCCTGCACGGCTATCGAAGGACACCACACAGTAAAGAAATTGTTTGATGACCTATTAGCTGGGCAAACGCAAGTGGGCACAAGATGCCGACAGCCAGAAAAATCCCAGGTGATAAATGTATGGCCAAGGAATAAACAAATGTATGACCTTCCCTTGAGCCAACCGCAATTTGGTTTTCCTTATCGAAAGGACTATTGTGGGAACAGATGGTAAACACTAAACCAAACAACCGACATTGTTCCTACGAGGAAATAAAAACCATGTAAATATCGCAGCCGAAGATAATGACTTCGGCCGAGGAAATCATAGGGGCCATAAACCACACGCGGGTAATGTACACAAACGGATAGATGTGTAAAAATCCTGACGATCCTCGGCACATCTCCGGCCACATGGACAGCAACGTTTGCGTCTGTGTGTGTGGGGTGCCATCCACACAGTATTCCTACAAACAATACCAAATCTTAGGCCAAGTGAGGGTGCGATCTCCTGGAATTGAGAAATCCCTTGGTAAAGAGAGGACACAAAAGGACAAGAGAACGGAAGAGAAAGCCAGAACAAACGGGGGAGTTTCTCATCCCTGGAGAAAAATCCGTTTAACCAGTGCAGTAATAACATCCGCCGTGGAGTATTCCCGACTGTGAAATAAACTAAGAGTGCGTCGCCGCGAGTCGTTCAAAAAAAAAAAAAAAATACATGTCACGAGGTTCCGAAAGGTTGCTAGTTAAAATAGATATTAAAATAAAGTCCGAAAAGGAATTTAAAATTAAAAGTGACTTTGATTTTGTGGAATTTGTTTGGCGGAATACAATCAATTAGAATTCACCAAAACACCTTTTCTTCTTATAAAAATGCCTTCTTGGTAAGTAAGAGAAGTAACGCCTTTCCTTCTTTCTTTAAAAAAGCCTTCCTGTTAACTAGGCGAAGTAACGCGATTGCTTCTTCTTATAAAAAAGCTTTCCAGTTACGTAGAAAAACTAACGCGTTTCCCTCTTCCTTTAAAAAAGCCTCCCTGTTAACTAGGCGAAGTAACGCGATTGCTTCTTCTTATAAAAAAGCTTTCCAGTTACGTAGAAAAACTAACGCGTTTCCCTCTTCCTTTAAAAAAGCCTCCCTGTTAACTAGGCGAAGTAACGCCTTTGCTTTTTCTTATAAAAATGCTTTCCCGTTAAGTATGAGAAGTAACACCTTTGCCTCTTCATATAAAAAAGGCTTCCTGTTAAATAGGAGAAGTGACGCATTGGATTCTTATAAAAAATGCCTTCCTGTTAAGTAGAAGTGACAGCTTTGCTTTGCTCTTATAAAAAAGTCTTCCTGTTAAGTAGGAGAAGTGACGCATTGGATTCTTATAAAAAATGTCTTCCTGTTAAGGAGGCGAAGTAACGCCTCAGCTTTTTCTTAAAAAAAGTCTTCCTGTTAAGTAGGAGAAGTGACCCATTGGATTCTTATAAAAAATGTCTTCCTGTTAAGGAGGAGAAGTAACGCCTTTGTTTCCTATAAAAAAGTCTTCCTGTTAAGTAGGAGAAGTAACGCCTTTCCTACTTCTTATAAAAAACGCTTCCTGTTAACTAGGCGAAGTAACGCCTTTCATCATCACCATCATCGGCACTACAATCGGGATCCGGTCTTGGCCTTATTTAACAAATCTCTCCGCCGGTCCTGATTTCGAGCCGATGTCATCAAGTTTGGCACTCCCAGGCTCTGGACGTCCTGGTCTACGCCATCCCTTCATCGCAGACAAGGTCTGCCGCGCTATATCCTTCCATACATCCTGCCACAAAGGACTTTCTGGGCAGGCTCCTCTTCACTCATTCGAGCTAGGTGTCCCGCCCACCGGAGTCTACCGAGCTTGATTTTTCTTACAACATTAGCTTCAAGGTAGATTGTGTACAACGCATGGTTGTAGGGTCTCCGGAATCGCCCTTTCTCACATACGGGGCCAACAACTCTCCTTAAGACCTTTCTCTCGAACCCGGCTAAGAGTTCAGAGTGCCTTTTATTGAGCACCCAAGTCTCTGATCCATACATGAGTACTGGTAAGACCATGGTCTTATACAGTAGTAGCTTGTATGTTGTGGATAAATTTCGGGATTTAAAGAGCCTTGATACACCATAGTAGGCTTTGTTGGATTTAATCAGCCGTTCTCATATTTCTTCTTCCATATCGGCTGATACTATTGACCCAAGGTAGTTAAAGGATTGCACTACTTCATTTTCGGCTCCACTACCCTGATAGTTTGACCAACGTTAGGTATTCTCTTCGCAGAAGTTGCCACCATGTACTTAGTTTTCCCCTCATTAATGTGCAGTCCCAGTTTTTGTGCCGCCTGCTCGATCTTGGTGAAGGAGTCTTGTAAGGCCGATTCGGATCTACCGATGATGTCGATGTCATCTGCGTAAGCAAGTATCTGACTGGACTTGGCGATAATAGACCCTCTAATTGTGACGCCAGAGTCACGGATTGCTTTCTCCAACGCCAGGTTGAAGAGGAGGCAAGCCAGACCGTCCCCTTGTCGGAGTCCATTAAAGATGTTTATTGGTTTGGACAGAAATCCCGCTTTTTTTACTTGACTAGTTACGTTGGTCATGGTCAACCTACAAAGTGAAGCCACACTGATATTGACCAATGATGACTTTAGCGTATGGGGCTATCCGATCTTGTAGGATAGTGGAGAGTATCTTATAGGCGGTACTCAGCAATGTTATTCCCCTATAGTTGCTGCACATAGTGTGATATCTCCTTTCATATGTATGGGGCAAATTATACCGCGACGCCAAACTTCCGGCATCTCCTCTTGCTCCCATACGTGCACCACGATCACATGAATTGTGGTGTAACGCTGTCCCTTCTTGTTTGATCAGCTCAGCTTGTATGTCATCACCTCCAGGGGCCATATTTGATTTGAGCTGTCTTATGGCTTGTAATGTTTCCCCAGTGCTTGGTGGTGGCAACATTTGGTACTGATTATGCGTTGGTGGAGCCTCCAATTCTTCTGTGAGCTGACCATTTATCAATTCATTGAAGTGCACTTCCCATCGCTCCAGAATGCTTTCAGGATCGGTGATCAGATTACCCTCTTTATCCTTGCAGTAAGTGCAGCGTGATGTGTACCACGTGATACTGCGGATTATTTGGTAGAACTTCCGCGCCTGGTGCGGACCTCGCTCTCTACTTTTCTCTATTTCACAGACAAGGTTTTTTCCCAGACACTTTTCTTCTGTCTGTGAAGTCTTTTTTCAGATCTTCTGAGATCTTTGTATTTCTCCTGCGTACCCGCATCCTATGAAACTGCCTCATTGCCCGGTATGCAGCATTCTTACGTTCAATCGCTAGTTTGCACCCATCATCAAACCAGTCGTTCGAATCTCTACGACTACTGCCTAAGATGAACTTGGCAGTACTAATGACAGTGTTCTTAATGCGTGTCCATTTCTCTTCTACGCCCGGCATTCTGGCCCCAGGACTTACTTGTGGCGACTCTAACAGATACACACACAATTCAGAAGCAAAATAGTGAAGAAGCACCGAACGAAAAATCGAATAAAAAAATGCATTAGAACTGTATACCATAGCGATAACAAAAATAATTCACATCAGTGAAATATAGTCGAGTTTAAAAATCAAATTCTAAACACGGCCAGTAGCCTGATGGGTAACGCTTAGGTTCAATTTTTTTCGTGATTCAAACTGTCATAACGTCAGTTCGAATCACACGATCTTCACTATTATTTCACACGCTATATACTCTCCCTCCGTCGAGCTCTTCGAGGGCGAGCCTTAACGCATGTCCAAAGGTGTTGCTGGTATATAGGCAGCCGTGTTGATTCGAACCTGATCCGCGGACGGAATACGTCTCCGTAAGGCAATCCGCGCCCGGAAAACTGTACCAACAAGATAGTGATCCGAGTCAATGTTGGCACCTCGGTACGTTCGTACCGTCATCAGGCTCGAGGAGTGGCGGCGATCTATCAACAAGTAACGCCTTTGCTTCTTCTTATAAAAATGCCTTCCTGTTAAGTAGGAGAAATAACACCTTTGTTTCTTCATATAAAAAAGTCTTCCTGTTAAGTAGGAGAAGTAATGCCTCTCCTACTTCTTATAAAAAAGCCAACCTGTTCAGTAGGAAAAGTAACGCCTTTCCTTCTTCCTTTAAAAAAGGCTTCCTGTCAACTAGGCCAAGTAACGCCTTGGCTTCTTCCTTTAAAAAAGGCTTCCTGTTAACTAGGAGAAATACACCTTTGCTTCTTCATATAAAAAAGGCTTCCTGTTAAGTAGGAGAAGTGACGCATTGGATTCTTATAAAAACTGTTACGTGCGGCTTCCGCCACCCCATCAATTAATTGTTTTTGATATAATTTGTTTTAATGTAGTATGATGGTAAGGTGGTGGAAGAAATGCACGATCCACTTGTGAGTGTTCGAACACGCCCCGATTCGAGTGTGGATCGTGGGCGGGTTCGAATTCTGTTTGATTTTGTTTTCGGGGTGGACGTTGAGGGAGAGCGAGGGAGAGAGGCGCCAAAACATTTTTGGATGCCGTTTGTCTAGTTTTTCGTTGAGAAGACGGTAGCAGAAAGAACAGTGGGTAAACGTTTAACAGTTGATAGTGGTCGAAAAAAGAATTTTGAAGAGCAGAAAAAGTGGTTCCCGTTTTCGTTGTTCTGTTTTTTGACCATAAAGTGAAAGAAAAAGTAATTTTAATCAATTGTAAAATAACTTTAGAAGAGTCGTTCAAGTTAACAGTTGGAGGATTGTGAACAGAAGAATAAATTGTAAAAGAAAAACTTTTTGGAAATAAAAACCAAGAGACAGAAAAGTCCAGAAGAAGAAAAGAAGAAGACTTTTTCCTTTCGTGGAGCGCCGTTTACGGACCCAGGTGCCCAGACTTGAATTGGGGAAATCTATCCATCGTGCTTCGCTATAAGGTCAACAGTTGGCGGTGGCCACCCAGGTCGTATTAAAAGGGAGGAACCTGAAGGAGCCTGAAGAGGAAGAGGAGTCCTAACGGAAGTCTTGGAGGCGAAATAATAGACGCCCTCCCTCACTGAAAAAAAAAACAGGTAACCAAGTTGCAATACATATTTAATTTTCTGTGGCAAAAGCTGTCACAAACAGCCTCCCTGTTAAGTAGGAGTAGTGAGAGCTTTGCTTTGCTCTTATAAAAGTCTTCCTTTCCTCATCTCCATTTAGTCTTTTGTGTGGAATTTCGATGGGGTCACTCAGCTTTGTAGATGAGTTAGTTCGTCATACTCATGCTCACCTTAGGTTTTAGCGATGGAATCTGTTTTTTTCTGATATGCTCATCACAACACCTGGCAACTACACACAAGAGTACTAAGGAAATACGAATGTGTCCGATACAGTTTTTTATCAGAAATTGTTGTAAAATGAGTTGGTCAATCTGTTGCGCTACCATAGTGAAGAACACCGTACAGAAACAAATTCATCAGTTCCGAATACCAAAGCATTGATGCAGCAATCAACTAACTTAAGAAGCAAATTGATACATCCTCGTGTAGTGGTCTGCTGCTTTGTGTTTTGATTCCCACTTGTTCATAATTTCAGTTCGAATTACTTCTTTGCAAAACGCTATAAATGTACTAAACAAACACTATTTGTTATTTTATTCTCATGACCCAGCCACTATAAACTGAGATCCGTTAAAATAAACACAATCGTGTCATGCATATACTATACTTCAGATGTATCATAATCATCATCATCGGCACTACAACCGGGATTCGGTCTTGGTCTTATTTAGCAAGTAAAATTTGTTAAATTTTCCATAATAATTTATTTTTCCGGGCAAGGTTATTAGCCTTGCGCCACTTCAGATGTATGGCTATTTCAAAACCCCTTTATGTAAATAAAAGAGAATGACAATGGCCGAACAAAAAACCGATCCAACCATAGATACATATATGCTAATAATCTACCATGCGTTGTATTTTGGTAAAGTTATACAAAACATTTAACTATGTCAATAAATATATTTTGAAACTTTTTGTAATATGAATTCAAAAGAAGAACTCGGTTTATAACAGGTAAATGTTAAGCTTTTACAAAGTGTGATCCTATACAAAACCTTGTTATGAAGCTTCAGAAATACTATGCAATTCTTTTACTCGAGCACTGTGGTCTTTATGGAGAGAAATGAAAGTCCAATGATCCAATGATGAATATGTACGGTAGGCAAGTAAATGTCCCTTACTCTAAAGTTGACATTGGAAATCTGAATAGAATTCTGGGTAGTGTGATCTCACTCGACTGCGGTGTAAAATAAATTTAATTACAACAGTGTAGCCATCTTTTACATTTCCAGCCGTTTCAAGAGTGGAATTCCGGACAGGCATGACATTCATAGTTGACAGGATTTGGCCCTGGCTCCCCGCGCTGACATTCTATTCTTGCGTCATGTTTGCCTCAATTACAATGTCTCGACGTGAATTGCATCGCGATGAAGTCATGACTGGAGAGAGTCTTTATTTCGAATTCATTGAATTACCACAAAAGTAACGAGAATAGGCTTTTAAAAGCTCCTATGAGCCTTTGAGATGTTTATATACCAGTCATTGAATATGTATTCAGATATAACTGCCTGCTTTGTCATTTGCCTGTGTTGCTTGTCATTTAATCACTGGGTTGTAATGAGCAGAACAATTAAAAAGTCAATCGAAAAATGAGTAAGTCGAATCCATTGAAACTCAAGCCGATTTGCATCGCACGTTACTTAGCTAATCGTGTAATTTGTTGCAGTTTTTTATGAATTCACATGCGTCAGGATTGAATAGCTTTACTATAATTACCTAAACTTTGTTGTCTTTGTTTGCGTAAAGCAGCTGTAATGGTTAAGGCAGGGGTTTCGCTAGCTACACCTGTACCACCTTACAGTTGTGACGCTTAGTTATTTGCTGTTTATATTTTCTTTGTGTTTTTGAGTTTAACAGCACTCACCTCACGTATATGATTCTACATGCATTCATTGCCCTTGCAAAAGTGCAAACCCTGTACTTGTTATTTGGCGTCACGTTGGTTTTGTAATCGGTCTCTCTTGCTCTGGTTCACCCGGTTTGCCATGATTTGCTACGGTAGGTTGCTTAGATTGTATACCTCAAAAATGCCTGGGGTAAAGATATATGAGTCAGCAGCGGTAGCTGTCGGTCTCCTGGAAAATTTGTATTTGACTGGATTTTTGCCTCGACGTTTTATTCTAAGCTTCGGTACTTAAACCTCTCAGGGAAAGTGAAAAGGTTAATTTTTAACTTTGTTCTCATCTAAGATTATTTACCAGAAATAAAAAGAAAGATGTTTCAATTTTTCCCCGCTAGGAGTGAATTGCTATTTAGTTGTAAATCAATACAATTGTTGGTATTTTTGAAATGTGTACCGACGTTTCTGTACGTAATATGATATGATAGAGGAATTCAGGCAAATATTTGTATTAGATGGTGTCCATTCAGCTATTTGTTATTCTTTAAAACCCATTCACAGAAAAGCCGTATTAGGTATTCTTATTAACGAGAATCAATTCGTAATGAATAGAGAATGGTTATGACAACATACAAAAAATACTCAAAGAGAACACAGTCCATACAGCAAAGTTCATTTCAGGTTCGATAACTTGCCACATTTTTACGAGGATAGTAAGTTTATTGCCACTATGGCAAAGACTTTACTTGATATGAGTCAGAGTGATGTTATTTCACTTATAAGATTCTTTCTAGAACCCTATAAAACTCTTTGTAGGCTTCTTCGTTAGAAATGCCAAGCATATTAAACCGGAATATCTGGTAATGGTAGGTGGGATTCTAAAGAGCCCTGTCGCCCGGTGAATACCAACGCATCAACCTATAGGGTCCGTGAATTGCTCGAGAGAAATCCCTGGCCATTTTTCGGGGCATGGCTGATGGACCGGTTCGAGGAAATGTTGGTTTAGGTGATAAGTCGGATCTCAAGGTGTGATACAACCCCGTCACGTTGTACTTTCTGCGATATCGTCGAGAGAAATTTTCCACTATGTTTCGGATGTAACATGGCTGATGGCCCAGACTGATACGGAGATAAGTCATGATGGTACCTTCTGAGATAAGGAATTCCGGAAGTAAACTAGTTTTACATTCGGATCTCCCGGGGGGACTATGTCACGGGGAAATCATGCCAATATTTTTATAAATAACCGAACTCTAAATTCGTCATCGCCTAATCGGGTTCGTCGAAGTTAAATTGGCGACGGCATTTTGTAACATCAGGGGCTGCGGCTTCACCAATGCGAATGTAAACGTCGTCCACCAATATTTGCATATACCGAAACCTGATATCCTTGCCCTAACTGAGACCGCAGGTCGATTCGTCAATTAATTCGAGTTACATTCGAGATTCCGTTTTAAGGGTGGAGTTAGTGTCTTCACGCGATCCGATTTAACTAGCCAAAGGATAGAAATGTTAGAACCCAATAACATGGACATCATGTGATTGAAAGTCGTGCTCAAGAATGCTATCAAATATCTTTGTTGTATTTCCCGGTCTCCGAACGACGATCGACCAGCGACATTTTTCGAACATCTTTGCCGTACCGTCGACTGGATACAGATCAACCATCTACTCGAATGTCGGATACCCGAGACGATTATGTGAACATCCTGGATCTGTTTTTGACATCCGAGCAGACTATTTATACTGTAGAAGTGACTGTACCACTGGGAAACTGGAATTACTGCTTGGTATCAGTTGCGCAATCATTTACATTTCCAACGGATGGGCTAGGAGGTATGGTGCTGATAATTGATGTGTTTTGAAGACTCTGATGTTAACGCATAGCTCCTCAATAGTATACTGGTTAGTATACCCGTCTGTCACGTGGGAGACCGGGGTTCGATTCCCCGTCGGGGAGCCTCTGGCGCAAGACTAATGACCTTTCCCGGAAAAAACAAAGAATTATGGAAAATTTAACCAACCTCGGGACTTGCTAAATAAGGCCAAGACCGGTTCCAGGTTGTAGTGCCGATGATGATGATGTTAACGCATGCATGGAGTTGGTCACAGATATTCTTCTCGGGATCCCTTACATTTCAAACGAATAACCAACCTAAGCTGCCTTGCCATGCACGGAGGTATGGTACTGCTAATTGCGGCCGTTTGCGAGATTTCTTCGGGTTTTGTCGAGTCGATCACGGAGATTATTCTTCTCAAATGAATAACCAACCTAAACATCATCATCATCGGCCCTACAACCGGGAACTGGTTTTGGCCTTATTTAGCAAGTCCTGAGGCTTGTTAAATTTTCCACAATTTGTTTTTTCCGGGCGAGGTCATTAGTCTTGCGCCAGAGGCTCCCCGACGGGGAATCGAACCCCGGTCTCCCGCGTGACGGGCGGGTATATTAACCAGTATACTATGAGGACCCCAACCAACCTAAACAGCCTTGCCAAATATTGAAGCACGGTGTGACTAACGGGACGATTTGCTAGAATTTCTTCGGATCCTTTCCATGGTCAGGGGTGCTTTGAAGGCTTCTGTCTTGACCTATGCGCCGGGTCAGTCATGGAGATTATTTTTCTCAGGATGGAGCTTTACATTCCCCATTCTATCAAATAAAATTCATCTGATAATGTGGCGATTTACGAGATTTCTTCGCGTCCGGTCAGAGAGTGTTTTGGAGATTCCTTTGTTAGCGCATGTGCGGAGTTGGTTACGGAAATTATTCTCCTCGGGATCATTTACATTTCAAACGAATAACCAACCTAAGCAGCCTTGCCAAATAATGAGATATGAGGCTGCTAATGGACCAATTTGTGGGATTTCTTCGCATACTTTCGATGGTCAGGGGTCTGCTTTGGAGACTTCTGGGTTGACCGCTGCACCGAGTCAGTCATGGAGATTATTCTTTTCAGGATGGAACTTTACATTTCGCTTTTCTTCAAACGAGATACATCTAATAAGCCTTGATTTGATAAAAAATACGACCAGACTACAGCGGTAAAAAATATAGCTTTTAAGCAATGACGCTCCAATCCCACGGAGTACAACAGAACGAATTTTGTAAGGGTTAGGAACGCGTGCAAACAGGCGATTGATACCGCGATGAAGGTTTACAATGACAAAGTGACTAATTAACTCGTTGAGTACTCAACTGCTTCGCGTGCCTTCTGGTCAATGTCAAAAGCTAATAGCAGTAACTTCGCTTCCTTCTCTTTTCCGCCGTTGGTTTTGATTCTAGGGATTTTTGACATCAATTAAGCCAATAAAAAAAAAGGAAAAAAATGAATGAATAGAGGGCAGAACCTCATTTTATTTCGCTTAGTACAAGACGTATAAACATATAAACTTATAAATACACTTACGAACTAACTTAAAAACTAAGGGATGTGGGTTGGGGGTTGGGGGATTAATTTTGAAGTAACTTAAAAATGGAATGGGCAACTAAACAAATATGGATAGAATAATAGTTTGGGTGGTAGGATAAGCCGGGTGCTAGGGTGTGAGTATGAGTGCGGGAGAGTGTAAGCGGTGATTGGGATTTTTAATTAAAAAAAAAAAATTAAGCCAGGAATAACCCCCTAAGTCGATAAAAAATCCCACCTGGACAGCAGTATACCAGGTGTATGCATACGTTTTTTCCAGTTTAACTAAGAGATGGCGCCAGTGAAAAGTACGCAGCGTATTAATTTGACAGATACGTCATTTTGTTCGTCTGAGATTTAACTACAAACACATAAGTTGAGTCCGCCAAAAACTACCCTCTTTGTTTTATCGTTCAGTGATCATGACGAGTTTTCTGCCTCAAAAAGAACATTTGCGGCACGTATTGCTGTTCTTATTTAATCAAAGGAAAAAGGCTGTTGAAAGTCATCGTTTGCTGGTAAAAACATATGGTGAATACGCTCCATCAATTAGAACATGTGAGACATGGTTTCGACAATTTAAAAGTGGTGATTTCAATGTGAAAGACAGTGACGACTCTGGTAGACCACAAAAATGTGAAGACGAGCAATTGCACGAGTTATTGAATGATGACCCAACTCAAAGTCAACGGCAATTTATTATTATTATTATTATTTATTGGCCTGTAGGTACCCGGAAGTTCATGACCTCACCGACTCGATTCCGCCATCCTTCCCTGTCCTGTGCACTCTCCTTTCACGCTTGACCATCTTATCCGATCTCCTCAAGGTCAAGCCTAACATTGTCCTCCCATCTCCGTCGCGGCCGTCCTACCGGTCTTTTTCCCGTTGATCTGTAGGGGAGTACTAGGTCGATGTGCCGGCGTACGACACGGTGTTCTACCTCGTCCCACTACTAATTTCGCCGAAGTTCTTAACCAAAAGTTAATCACCGTTGCACTAAAGAACGATCACCACGAAGACGAAGTGCCGCTGACAGATATATCGCCATGGCACCGAAAATTGCCACCAAGTAAACTGTTCGCACCGGATATGATTAAAACACAGTCGCGGGAGTGAAAATAAAACACTATGTTTATCTAAGGTAGTGAATAATCTCTTATTTGATGTAATTTATTTAATAATAACAGTTATTTAATAATTTTACGTCGTCTATGGATATACACTGTTTCGGTATTTAACTTTTTCTGAACAACTCGACATAACACTTATATCATGAAACGTGACTACAAACACGACTCCGGGGTACATACGAGGGTGTATATTTACGCGTCCCCGCTGGTGGAGGAGAGCGGGAGTGAACCAACCGTCGCGAACGGTGGTTGTAATAGGACTCAAACGATATCCTCTCCAATAAGGATATCGTTTTTTACCTACCACCAGGGAAACGTAAAGTCTCTCTTGGTGATATAGGAAACCAGATCTTGTAATAAAGGTCATGGTGGTATGTGTGGGATCGTTGAGATCAATGCTATTCACACGTGCAGTGGAACAACGAAACAGGCAGGCGGCAAGGACAAAAGAAAAGGCGACCAAATGGTTCGCTCTTTAATGAGGGTCATGTTTATACGATGCCTCGTCGCTATTTTCGACGTTAGGAGAAAAAGGTGCTAAAAGCAAATTGGATGTTTATGGCATCTCTGGCTGCAATAGAAACCGGGTTCATATTTGCATTAGGGTATGCTGGAGAATTTGGTTTCAGCGTCTATTGCGCTAATTATATGCAGCTGCTTGGGTTGTTTGTTGGTAAGACAAACGAAAAAAGGTTGCCAGGCAATGTGTATGAAAAGGTATATGACGCGGCTGGGAAAATAGACGGCGCGATATTTATGGTCCCTGTCATGACGGTTACATTGAATGCAATCCGAATTATTTTGTTTACTGGAATTTGTCTGGTACCGAATTGGTTCAGAATACCAAATAAGCAAACAAAGAAATCTTACGGAAAATTGTATGCAAAGGGATGCATGAAGGTAAGTTTTCTTTATAGGGATTTTATGATTACAGATGGTGATCTATATAATGCGTGAAGCATTTACAG
Organism: Microdon myrmicae; assembly: GCA_963931805.1. NCBI lineage: Eukaryota > Metazoa > Arthropoda > Insecta > Diptera > Syrphidae > Microdon > Microdon myrmicae. Next base: position 101,144,381 of record OZ007498.1, on the reverse strand, counting down.
GTACTAATACCGTTGCATTAGCGAACTCAAGGGAGTTGGGTAGTAGTTATGGGGGTTTTTCAGGTAAGTAGACCGTAGGGTTTGGCGGAAACGCTACAGATCTACCGTCAAGAATTCTACGCACGATCCTATCGTTGCCCATTCGCGCCACGTGTCCGGCCCATCTTACTCTTCGCGACTTAATTACTCTCACTATTGTAGGTTTGTGGTATAGCTCTTACAGTTCGTGGTTGTGGAGTTTCCTCTATTGTCCTGCCTCCTCGTCATTGTTGCCGCCAAAGATACTTTTTTCTCGCATATGCGGAATTTGGTTTTTTTTTTCGTTTTGTGAGAGCCCATGTTTCGCATCCGTATAGAACAATCGGCATGATTATGGTTCTATAGACACGGAGCATTATGTTACGTGATAGCAGTTTACTGACTGCGTGGCAACTAGCGTTGCCGGAGTGTAGTCAACTCAACGGCAATTAGCAGAAACATTACATGGGTGACAAGAAACAATAAGCAGACGTCTACGAGCAATGAGGAAGATCAATAAACTCGGTAAATGCGTCCCCCACGATTTGAATAAACGTCAAATGAAGCCGGCCCTTTAACTCCCGGCGGCCAAATCGCTTCGGCAAGAAGACCATGGTCTGTGTCTGGTGGGATTAGAGCGGTATTGTGTGTTATGAACTCTTGAAGCCCGACGAGACCGTTAATACACAACGCTATCGTCATCAAATGCTTAATTTAAGCTACGCTTTAATCGAAAGACGACCGGAATAAGCCCGGAAACGTGGAAATTGATTTTGTTACACGACAACGCATCGTCTCATACATAAAAACTAGTGAAAGACATCCTGAAATCGCTTGGGTGGGACAGCCCTCTGCACCCGCCGTACTCCCCAGACTTGGCGCCATCTGACTATGACCTCTTCGCATCAATGGGGCACGCGGTCGCAGAGCAGCACTTCAGCGATTTCGAGGAAGTTGGAGAATGGTTTGCCGCGAAAGACAAGCAGTTTTTCTAGCATGCTATTCATAAATTACCTGAAAGATGGGCGAAATATGTAGAAGCTGATGGCCAATATATTGAATAAAAAAATTAATTTCTCTAGAAAATTACGTTTTTATTTTTGTTTTTACCAAAGAAATCGGAAAAAACGTATGTATACACCTGCAATTTGAACCGTTTGCAAATTACTTACGGAGTTGCTAGTGTATGAAACAAGATATTGTAGCAAGCTTAGGGTTCGATGGATTAATTATTTTTAATAAATAAGAGCCGTTAAATCGATTTTGAATTACTGTAACACTTTATTAGTCCGTTAATAACCACCGTTACTTTTAACGTACGCTTAATAATTTCTTAACTTATCGCTTCCGTACTGATCGCGTCTTTTACTTCTTCACTGCTTACTTCACTGCTCCTTACTTATCGCTTGCTTCACTTTCTACTTCTTACTCATCTCCATGAAAAAAAAAAAAAATTGTGGCGAGAAGGCCGAATTTAGCGAGACAGGACATATGTGTCCTTCATCTTGTCTCTGACTTCTGGTCATCTTGCGATAACCAGAATCACCCACATCCGTGAGGATGTTGGGCTCGGTCTCGCGGCATCTGAAAAGAGAAGAAAAAAGGGGGGGTATCCAAGGATAGTGTGGACAGTGTTAGTCCAAGTGTTCTCTAACTACTTTTATAGAGGGATGGTGGGAAAGAAATCATACAAGACCGGTGGGTCTTGGGTGCGGTAGTAAACGCAGATCACGTCTTTGGCGTCTGATAATCTGCGCTTTGGTCGGTGTGTATGTTTGTGTTTGTGCCGTCTTGTACTGTGCGTTCGTGTGTTTGGTTTGTTAATAGTAGACCCTATGGGATGGGTCCAGGAATCCTCTATTATAGAGGGGAATGTTGTTGGGAAGGGTGCTTTCTTCAGTTTTGTACTGAAGAAGAAATTGTGGGGGTTTGATCCGAAGAGATCGAGAGAGAGAAGGGTCAAGAACGCAAGAGTCCCGTACAAGTAGGTTCTCGCTGTTCTGAATGTTTTCGAGGTACTTATATGCTAATTGATGCAAGTACTCGTCGATGGGGGTAATGGAGGCGCCTTCGTATAGGTGAGAGTTGGGGTAATGACGACCGTCAGGCCTTCTAGAATGATTGGTGCATCTTCTGAGGAGTTTCCTTTCGAAAACCCGAAGTCTTTCCATTTGAGCCGAAGATATGCAGGACCATATGGGAAAGGCGTACGATATTCCAGATCGGATTAGCTGCTTATAGCAGAGAAGCTTAACTTTGGTGTCAACTTTGTTCCTCCACTTCAAGATGTTGTGCAGTTGCTTAGACCGACCGAGGCCCCTTTGGAGAATGTGGGTCACATGTTTGATGAAATTCATTTTTGGGGTATAAGTGACCCCGAGATATTTCATCTTGTCCTGTGGTCTAATCGTAGTATCTCCCATTTTTATTCGAATATTCTGTGAATATCGAGAAGCAGGTTGGGAGTGTTTACTACTACTCATCTCCATGATCTGTGTGCGACGTATTTATACCGTTTCCTCATTCTGATTCAGCGTTTCATTTCCGTCCGTTCCATTGCCTTGAATGTTCTATTGTTCACAGTCTCGTTTTCCAGTACTTTATAGAACTAGAATAGTTTTCCAATACTTTCTAGAATATTCTAATACTTTGTTTCCAACTTTCTCGAATATTCTAGTACTGATTGTCATATGCGTCACAACATATTATTGAAGGAAAATAGAAATTGATGAACACAAATTATAAAATAATTGCTTTACAGGCTTCTCTTGAAGGTTTATATGTTTGCTAAAAAAGTTAAAGCTACTCTTCTATATTCTAAACGTTTTTTTATAACACAAATTAACTCCTTTTTTTTATTTTGGTGGTTTTCTTACCATATACATATAAGCTGTTTTGAATTTATGTTGTGCAGCTTACATATGTGTGTTTGTATAAAAAACGTTCAAAGAAAACGTTGCGTAAAAAGAACAACTAAAACTAGTTAAGCAATAAAGGGTGATAACATCATCACCTTTACGTCTTCTAAGGATATAACCACCATCATATGCCATAAGGATAATGAGATTTTAAGTCCTTCGACCTTGTATTTTCTCAGAATTCCTATACTCCCGCAATTGATGGAGACATGAAATTGCATCGCTGTGTACTTTCTTCCCCGTCGTTGCAAACCTACAAATGCTTTCTTTTCTATTACATCTGATAATTCTTTGTCAATTGTTTCGAGATGAGTAATTTGCATCCACATTTATCCTGGTACGGTCTGCCTCGCAGAAAGCTTTTCTCCTGCATTCTTCCACTTCAATAATCTCATTTTAAAATTTCGATGGGGGGAGTGTTTTTGTTTTTTTATTTTTTTTATTTTTAAGGAAGCTTTTCCGACAAACATCCGTGGTTGGAGAAATAAATCAGAATACAACTTGCCATTTGCAACAGCACCATTTGGCAGACAAATAAGTTTATTTCCGATCGACAATTTATTGTTCTTCAGTTTACAAAATTTCTGAAATCTTCTTGACAATGTGTCACTTTTGTAAACAGTATGCCAGACTCAAATTGCTTTGGGAGCCTTAACCCTTGTCTCATTATATCGCATTAATGAATCACTTCTATTTGGTTTTGTTTTTTTATTGTTCTTGAATATGCATGGGCGTGTTTTGCATACCTTCTGAATAAAATCACATTTGCTTAAGCAATCCGTTGAATTTTCAATGCGAGTTTTCAAATATTTATTTACCGAATAAAGAAGTGTTTAACAAAACGATTTAAGCTCGTTTGTCTCTGCTTACTCTAATTTCATTCATGATTTTTTTTAAGTCACGGACTGTTTATTAAAGGGCTCAGAAAATAATGAGTTGGTATAACAGATTGGAACCGCAGGAGTTTGCAGGATATTTAAACGGATATCAAAGTTTTCAATGGAACGACATGAAGCTATTGCACTTTGCTGTATAATTCTATTCCATCGCCATTAACTAGAAATGCGCTAAAATTGAAATGAGAAGCTCATTTGAAAGGCATGGTAGTTACTGTAAATAAGTTATCATAGAAATCGTTTGCTTGTTACTAAGATTACAATAGAAGTGTATATTATCAAATGGAGCATTTGAATTTTATCGCTCCACACTGTCATTAAGAATGTGATTATGATTAGCTGTGCGGTAATGGATTGAATATTAGGCTATTCCGACAGTTTGACCGACTTATTGCAATAGGGGTCTAAAAGGTTTTTATCAAATTTCTCATGTTAATGTCATTGTCGGTATAATCAACTCTTTCCATGGCCATCCTATCGATTCATATCTTAAGTGCTCGTTTTGAGATTGCAACGAATTAGCAAAAGCAGCCATACTCCAGATGTGGTTGATAAATGGCGACTGAAGTTATTTCATTTCATTTGCATTGTAGATTAATTCTGATAATCTTACGCTTGTTAATTACCCAAAATATTTTGTGCATTAAATAATTTTGTTAGGAGTGTAAATAATGTAGCTTTACAAATAAGTATAATTGTAATAACTTGTATATATTCTAAATTGTCTAAATTATACTTAACCTATTGTTTTATATAAAATGTATACCCATCCATATTTATATTTGTATGTGATGTTTACAAAATATTATATACTGATCATTATCTAGTGGCGCCACCTATCGAAAAATCACAGCACGTTTCAGCCAAAGTACTCCATATATCCTAATTGGGGAGTGAATTGGATGCGTTAAAGTATGTTTTTAATACAACCAACTTCAGAGCCGAGTTTGTACTTGCCAGGTGTGTGTTACGAGACTTCATTATATTATTTTTATTATTATTATTTATTGGCCTGCAGGAACCCGGAAGTTCACGACCTCACCGACTCGACTCCGCCATCGTTCCCTGTCCCGTGCACTCTCCTTCCACGCTTGACCATTCGATCCGACCTCCACAAGGTCAAACCTAACATTGTCCTCCCATCTCCGTCGCGGGCGTCCTGTCGGTCTCTTTCCCGTTGGTCTATCGTCAAGAATTCTACGCACGGTCCTATTGTTGCCCATTCGCGCCACGTGCCCGGCCCATCTTAATCTTCACGACTTGATTACTCTCACTATTGTAGCTTTGCGATATAGCTCTTCCAATTCGTGGTTATGGAGTTTCCTCCATTGTCCTGCCTCCTCGTCATATTTACCGCCAAAGATACACCTCGAAACTTTGTTCTCGAATACGCGGAATTTGTTTTGTACCCGTTTTGTGAAAGCCCATGTTTCGCATCCATATAGAACAATCGGCATGATTATGGTTCTATAGACACGAAGCTTTATGTTACGTGATAGCAGTTTGGATGACTGACTGCATGCCAACTAGCGTTGCCGGAATGCAGTCATTTGTTAATTTCCTTCGACATTTCGTTACTGGCCGTCAGTATCGTTTCCAGATATTTAAATTCTTTAACTTTTTGAAATATCTTACCTCTGACGTTTATATGTGTTCCCTGAGTTCCACCTGCTCTCGCCATAATCATGTATTTTGTTTTGTCTTCATTTATTTCTAGGTCCGCCTCTTCTGCCGCCTACATGATGATTTCACTGTTTTCACTTACAGTTTCTACATTATCGCCCAGAACGGCGATTTCATCCGCATATGAGAGTACTTGTGTGACCCCGTTCAGGGATGATCCGGTCATGTTGTCGTCTTGTACCTTTCTAATGACGTACTCGAGCACAAGGTTAAAAAGACATGGTGAGAGGCCAACCCCCTGTTTTAATCCGTCCCGGATTTCAAATGGCTCTGAGAGGTGGTTTTCTATTCTAACTCGCCCTTTGTTTTCGTTCATGAAAATTTGAATGAGGGCGGTATATTTTTTCGGGATTCCCAGCTCAACTACAATATGGTAGAGTCTTTGCCTTGCGACTCAGTCGTAGGCTCTTTTGAAATCAACGAGCGGTAGTCTCCCAATATGCCTTCTGCGTACGGTGTGATTCTCGCCAGTATGACATTTGTTAATATTTTGTATGTGGTTGGGAGCAATGATCATCATCATCATCATCAACGGCACTACAACCGGGAACCGGTCTTGGCCTTATTTAGCAAGTCCTGAGACTTGTTAAATTTTCCATAATGATTTGTTTTTTCCGGGCAAGGTCATTAGCCTTGCGCCAGAGGCTCCCCGACGGGGAATCGAACCCCGGTCTCCCGGGTGACAGGCAATGATATTCCTCTGTAATTTTCGCAGTCAGATCTGTTGCCTTTTTTGAAAATGGAAACGACTATTGAGGTTTTCCATTCTTCCGGAGTGACTTCCTTATCCCATATTGTTTTAATCAGTTGGTGGATCTTTCGAAATGTTCTTGCCTCTCCTCCATGCTTCACAAGCTGTGCCGCTATACAGTCGATTCCAGGAGCCTTGTTGTTTTTCAATCGATTTCTTGCGGTTACAACTTCGTCGAAAGAGGGCTCTGAGATCTGAGGCTCGACTGTATGTACGTCTGGTGCGTTTATTTGTGGTTGATGGGTGCGCACATTGAGCAGGTTTTCAAAGTACAGCTTCCATCTTGTCACGATATTGTTTGTTTCTGTCACCAGACAGCCGTTTGCGTCTCGAATTATGTTGGCTCTTTCTCGGTAGCCATTTCTAATAGAATTTATACCAGCATACATACCTCTGATGTTCTTTGCTCTGGAATTTTCTAGAATTTTTTCGATCCGAGTCTTCTCCCATTCGCGGTTTTTTGCGTTTGAAAAGTCTCATTGTCTCTTTCCGAATCGTCACGTATCTTTCTGCGTTCACTTCATCATTTCTTTCTAAGTGGATCACTCTCGGGCGTTTACGTTGTTCGGTCTTCGCCCTGCACTCATCGACAAACCAAGGTTTGGACTTAATTGTTTCCTTAAATCCTAATACCTTTTGGGCTGTCTGTTTGATTGTGTCTCTGATCGATGTCCATTTAGTGTCCACACTATTGGCTTCCTCTTCCCCATTGCTCTCATTCTCTAGAATGCTAAATCTATCTGTTAGTTCGTCTTCATATTTAGCCCTTTTGCGCAGGTCTTTTAGTTTATCAATGTCGAACTTTTTGCTCGTATCTCGTGACTGCCCATGTGGGGTTGCTGCGACCCGACTCCTGATTTTGCCCAATACTAGAAGATGAGTAAAGTGGTACGTGTGTTTGACGTGTGAGAATTTTAGGGTTCGTTACAAGTACTTTTGTTTTTCTAGGAATTGTTCATCATACTGTCGGCAGTTCAAATTCGAACCCTCTTCCCTTATGAATTTTTAATGGGACATAATGCGTCATTGGGGATGAAAAACAATGACGCATTTGAGGATGTAGTGGAAAACGAACACACTATACGACGTTGGTTTCGAAAGTTCCGTTCGGGAGATTTCAGCCTCGAAAATGAATCACCTGGGAAGTGGGAAACGTTAGTTGACGACGATGTTTTAAGTGCAACGGTGAATGCGAATCCAACGAAATCGGAGCGGGAGATTGCACAACGCGTGGAAGTATCCCCAATGACAATATATCGACAGTTTCTCTCATAGGATAAAGAAACTCAATAAATGAACGAGTCCCAAAAACGACGGCGCTTGGAAATCTGCACATCGCTTAGATTAAGAAACCAAACTAAACCGTTTTTGCCCCGGATAGTCACCTGTGATGAAAAGTGGATTCTGTATGATAACCTTAAAAGACCTTGGGCAGTGTTTGGATGCAGGTGAAAAACCAAAACACACCCCCAAGCCCGATCTTCACCCAAAAAAAGGTTATGGTCACAATTTGGTGGGCATCAAAAGGACCACTTTTCAAATTGGCTGAAAAGCAACCTGTGTTGGTCGATAGGCACGGCCCGATCCTTTTACATGACAATGCTAGACCCCATACCTAAGAAGTAAGGGGGCAAAAACTGTTGCAGTTGAGGTTTGAAATTCTTCCGCATCTACCGTACTCTCCTGACATTTCCCAAACGGACTACCATCTTTTCCGCAATCTGGATTCATTTTGCCGGCAGAAGGTCTTCCGGAACCGAGCAGAGATCATAAAAGTCTTTGAAGATTTCATTGCCTCAAAAGGCAGCACTGTTATTTCGAAATTAATGATGAATGGTATAATGCAGAAAACTTGCACTTACCTAACTGCTTATTTAAGCAGTCTAGCAAATTGAATCGGTTGAACATATATCACGGATTGAGCGCTCGTCCCTCATAATCACCAAAGAAACAAGAGAAAGGCGTTGGGATACTTCCGGTTTTGGGAGTGTTGCACCCCATGTTTTTTGGTGCAGGACTAATAACCTTGCCCGTAAAAATAAATTATTATGGAAAATTTAACAAGCCTCGAGACATGCTAATAAATAAGGCCAAGACCGGATCCCGGTTCTAGAGCCGATGATTATGATGACACTCCATGTTTGTTATTTTAAAATAATTAATTGTTTGTTTGACATTTTTTATCCCCTCGTCACCACTTATGTATTACATATGATTTTAAACCATCAGAGTTACTACCTGTCAGTGGTGCTATATGGGTCAAAATTCATTAAGACATACGAAAAGGGATACACGGAAAAATAAAGTGTTGGATGCAGTAATTGCTGAGCTTTATGGTACTTACCTTTCTGTACCTTGACTTCATACTTATTAATTATTCAAAAAATCAATGACTATTGTGAGTTGATTTTACTTTTACGGGATAGTTCATTTAACATTGACCTGGATGTACTCCTTTGCCAAAGGCAATGTATACAAGTAGCTCCTTTGGGTGTAACTTTGATATCAGATGCAAAAAGTATGTAATTAAGAAGTATATTCAACAGCCATCATTAGGAATCACTCCCCACTAAAGTTATCCCTCGGTCACTCGTCAGTTCATCTGCAAGGTTATTATATGGATATATATACGTCAAATTAATGGAGGAATTTTGATCAACATATAATTAATGTTAACTAATAATTAATCTCCTTCTCCAAGGATAAACTTTAACTGAGTGGTATGAAAATACATAAAATGGGAAACGCGATAGAACCTAAAGAAGAAAATAATATCCATTATTGAGTATTAAAAGATATGGAAACTTAATACACAATTTATATTTGGAAATAAAGTTTGCCTTTCATTGGCAAAGTGAAGTGCGGTGCTTTGTGTTGTATACAAAGGGACTGCAAAGCCCACCTTGAAAGGGGAAATTTCGATTTTTTAGTAGCTTCGTTGTTTACAGAGATATAAAATGAATTTTGTCTTATTTTGGTCTTTTGGTATACGAGGGTTGCCTTTTATATTTCGGGATTAGAGAACAAAAAAAAATATTGATCATCGAAAATCACTTTATTGTTTTTCAAAATATTCCCCATGAAGATCTATACACTTTTGCATGCGTTTGAACCAATTGTCGAAGCACTTTTGCCACTCTGATTGAGGTATCTCCAACACATGCATTCTGAATGCAGCAACCGCTTCTTCAGGTGTCGAAAAACGTTGACCTCTCAGTTTGTTTTTTACGTACGGGAATAAAAAGAAGTCATTCGGTGCCAAGTCAGGACTATACGGCGGATGACCCATCAAATCGATGTTTTGGGTGCTCAAAAATGCAGTTGTCGCAGCCGATGTGTGAGAGCTCGCATTGTCGTGGTGAAGAGTGATCCGTCTTCGGCGGTTGGTTTTCCTGATTTCTTGGAAGACAACTGGCAAACAAATGGTTGTGTACCACTCAGAATTGACTGTTCTGCGTTGTTCTAGTGGTACGGTTGCGACATGTCCAGTTTTTCCGAAAAAACAGGCGACCGTTTGCTTGGAAGTGCTTCGTGCGCGAACAACTTTTGTTGGATTTGGCTCATCTTGAAACACCCAGACAGTCGACTGCTGTTTACTTTCGGGCTCATACGCGTAAATCCACGATTCATCACCTGTCACGATGTCATAGACGTGTTTCGAAGCACCGCGACCGTATTTTTTGAGCATTTCTTTCGACCAATTGACACGAGCCTTTTTTTGGGCGATTGACAAATTGTGTGGGATCAAACACGAACAAATTTTTTTGACAGTCAAATGTTTATGCTATATTGAATGTATGCTGGTCCCACTAACGCCTAAGGTTGTCTCAATCTCACGATAGGTCACATGACGATCTTCCAATATCAGTTCGCGCACAGCATCAATGGTTTTCGGAACAACAACTGATTTTGGATGACCTTCACGAAATTTATATTGGAGTGAACTACGACCACGATTGAATTCACCATACCATCGATAAACACTGGTCCTTGATGTAGCTTCATCGCCAAAAATTGAATTAAGTTCATCCATGCACTGTTGCTGAGTTAATGAAGGACCTCTACTGAAAATCTTTCACGATTAAAATGAGACAGAAGGAAAAAGCGAACACAACAACCTGATTTTATGTTCCTTAAGAAGCAATGTCATCGGACGACTTAAGTTTTTTTTGATGAGAAAATGTTTGCTACTGATGCGTAAAATCGGTCGAAGAAATAAACCCCGACTCGACCACCCCACTGAAGATGTCCCCGATATTGTAAGGATAAAATTTCCGAAAATTTTATATGCTGGATATTGTGTTGCGTGGACGATATTGTTTTTTTAACAAAGGGGAAAAAATGTCAAAAGCATTTTATTTGCGTTTCTGACAACTGGAATGAAGTCGCGATTGATTAATTGTGTCATCTGAAAAGCTGTATCCATTTTTTTCTGCAGGACGATGCACTCGCACAATATAAATTATTCGAGGCAAATTTGATTGTCGGACAAGGTCGAAAGAATTCTGGGCTCCCAACAGCTTAACTTATATGAATGGGACGTAATTAAAAGAGTCACGGCATCCAAACGTAGCACATTGAGAACCACTTTTAAAATGGTGTTCGCCAATATGGACCGTGACATATTAAAGCGCCGCTCTGATATGGATTGTGCCACATTAAAATGGTAGTAACATGATTTCGCTAAAGAAGCCAGAAAGTAATAAAAAGTTTTTCCTGAGTAAATTTTTCTCTGATTGTACAAATAGTGTGAATTAGATGTCGTCGGTAGTTGAGAAAATATAAGGAATTGACAGGAAATAAATAGAAGGTATGGCTAACTAAGTAAAAGGTAGAAAAACACATTATTGATTCTTATTCTCATTCACAAGCGACGTTCTCTTCCCGACACCGGCAGACAACCCTTTGGACGCCCGAGAATAAGTCATTGTTTCACCATTATCATCGGCACTACAACCGGGATCCGGTCTTGGCCTTATTTAACAAGTATGAAGCTTGTTAATAATTTGTTTTTCTGGGCAAGGTTATTAGCCTTACGCCAGAAAGTCATTGTTTATAAAATGATAAATAAGTTAGAAAATTTTAAAATTTTGACATTAATTACAACTTTTATTGATATTTTGTTATAAATAAAACAAAATGGCTGCGGTTAGAGGCCTCAAGCACCTTTTGTATGATATCGAAAGTGCTGCATTTGTCATATTTTTTATATTGATCTCAAATAGTAAACAAACATATTTTTCGATTATTGACATGTGTAGAGGAAGTGGATAATGCTATAAATTTTTTCAAAAACTTATAAGCTTTCTAATCAAGTTTCTCGAAAATGTTTACCCCAAAAAAATTTTATTTACACAATATGCTGTGGTTACATAATTCCGATAATGTTATAGACAAAAACCTCCCAAGACTTCAGCCAGGTCGATCAATAATTTTTTGAGCTACAGTACGAACAGTTTTTTTTAATGCAATTTCGATCTAACAGCGTTTAGACTTTCAGTACGATCCATTGACTGGTTTTAGTGGTTTTGAAATAGGTTGTAACAATTATATATAGCGCGTTTATAATTTTCAAGATAGAGTGTAGCATTCATTAAATATCCCAGTGGCATCGTAGGTTGAGATTTCAATCATTTTTAGTCACAACTACAGGTGCTCCAAAGCTAATAGCTCCAGGTATCTGAGTCGCTAGTTTATGGTATGGCTTCCCCTCACTTTCGACTATGTGCGATAGTTACGTATTTATTTAATATTTGATTTATTCATTTTCAACTATACTTCTCAATAAATTATACCTTCGATATATGAAAACGAAAAGGATTTTTTTTTTTTAAATTGTAAAGGATTTTCACCCTTTAACCGATTCACTGTCAACTACGAGATATCTTGTAGTTTTCGTTAATGATTGCAATTGGTCACCAGTAAGTTCATACATGTTTAACTTGCCAATTATTAAAAAGGACGAATGAAAATTGTAAATAAATATAATAATTATTCAGCTATAGATATTGTGAAAATCCATTTTTTCTTCAAAATAACGTGTTGGCACCCAGTGCAAGGCACTCTGAATTTACCTGGCAGTGAATGGATTAACACTATGTTCGAATTGGAAGCTTGTCCATCAAGTGACGGTCCCGAAGGAGGCATCAAATCCGAGTACACTGAATCCGGTGGTACTGATCGTTTCAGTAGGTTACATTTTTGAAATATTTGGGGTTATTGATCTGCGGACGGCGCCTCTCCGGTGACGTCACAGTTTCCTTACTCTTCCTGGACTGTAATTTCGGAGTCAGACGACCAAACGATTTGTTTGATTCTCCAATAAAACTGTTTCTATAGTTACTTTCGAAAACTCTAAGTCTTTCCATTTGAGCTGAAGATATGCAGGACCATATGGGAAAGGCGTACGATATGCCAGATCGGATTTGCTGCTTATAGCAGAGAAGCTTAACTTTGGTGTCAACTTTGTTGCTCCACTCCAAAATGTTGTGCAGTTGCTTAGGCCGACTGAGGCATAAGATGGGGTCTAGAATGAAGCCTTGTGGTACGCCTGCACCGGCGTTGAAAGTTCGGGATATCTTTCCATTCACTCGAACTCGAGAAATTCTGTTTCGAACGAAGTGGTAGGTGAGACTACACAGCGTCATACCCAGGCCAGTGTTCAATAATTTAAAGACGTGGCTTTCGATCCATGTCGGGTCAAAAGCCTAACATTGTCCAGGCTCACCGCAATGGTTGGTTCCTTATTAAAGAGGTGCACGCAGACGTGGTTTTGAAATAGGTTGAGAACCATAGTAGTGCTGTGCGCTCTTCTAAATCCAAATTGGAAATCAGGTATTAGGTTCCTGGCACTGATAAAGTTATTTAGCTTCTCGTATATGAATCTTTCATATTGTGACGCATATGACAATCAGTACTAGAATATTCTAGAAAGTCCGAAACAAAGTAATAGAATATTCTAGAAAGTATTGGAAAACTGGAGACTATGAGCGATGGAAAATTCGAGGCTATGGAACGGGCGGAAACGAAACACCAAATCAGAATGAGGAAAACGGTATAAATACGTCGCACGCAGATCGGGAAGAGGAGTAAGAAGTAAGCAGTAAAAGACGCGATAAGTACGGAAGCGATAAGTCAAGAAATCGTTGTGTACGGTAAAAGTAACGGTTGTTATTAACGGACTAATAAAGTGTTAGATTAATTCAAAATCAATTTAACGGCTCTTATTTATTAAAAATAATTAATCCAGCGAACGCTATGCTCGCTACAAGATATTTTGCTGATGCAAGTGAGGACCGAGATGGGGCGAAAGTTTGAGGAGTGATATGTTGGTTTCCCAACTTTTGCTAATCGACAAACAACAGCATGCTTCCAAGCTTGAGGAAAGTACCTCAAGTTGTAGGGATGGTTGAGCAGAATATAGGGCTTTATAAAGAATAGGGGAGAAAGCCTTGACCTTCGCCATCTTTATGTTAGTCTCTGGACTTTTCATTCCTCCTGTTACAACAAATCAGTAAGCAATTAAACAAATTACAGAATATACACGGCATATGCGCAAAGACAGAGATTTGTGGTTTTCGTATTAATGTCAGGTTTCATGATCTAAGAAAAATTCAGATTGTATTCATAAAAACATCTCAATATAACCTAAACCATAAGGTGACGCTCCCACGACATGCCTTTCATTTTATTCTTAAAATAATTCTCTTCCTCGCAATCTGTGAAGTATTAATATGCTTTTTAATAATATGGTTTTCTGTTCTGAATCAAATTTATTTCGAGACCATTCACTAGTCACTTGAACCCCTACATTATTGAAGGCTAATTAGATATTGATAGAATTTCTGTTGTTTACGGGCTATCCTCTTTTTGGTCCTTCCTATTTTTTCCTTCTATTCTCGTCTTTGATGCACATCCACATCTTGCTAATTGCCTTCTTATCGCCCTTCTATTTTTTTCCTTCCTCTTACAACCTGTAAATATTTCTGATAATATTAGAAGCAACTTTCAATAACATCCTGGAGAATAATGGTTAGCGAAAGAGCAACGATATAAAAATAATAGAAACCTCACAACCAATAGTAAATACTCTATCAAAACTTTTAGAACGACGGAATGTGATTTGCAACTAATAATAGAATGCGAAGTCAATAGCAAATTATATTTATATTTTTATACCAGAGATTGTGTGTTTGCATTACTTCTTTATAATTGTGCTAATCTTTAAGAATTAAAAGTATATATGCAGCTTATTTTGTCGAATAACACATCGACTTTAAACGATTATCGTTTAGTTACTATAGTGTATGTGTGATAAAACACATTCTATACATAAAGTATCAGCAATTCTTAAGTACACTGTTTACAGAGCTCAATATAATCAAAACAGTACATTAAGAGTGTACGCCTCGCAGCAAGACTAATGGAGATCCCGTCTATTTCCATTTAATTCATGCCAGTTAACACTTGGGTGGTGAATCTGACAAATGTCTGGAAATTGGAGATGCTGTTAGCATAATTTATTACTCTAAAAGGGATGCTAAACTGAATGTTAATTAAATGTAACAAATTCGATCAGATTACTAATAAGGTATAAGGTAATAGAAAAAATTATAAACTAAAGGGCAAATATGTAAAATGAAGTAAAATTTATCATAATTAAAACGGAGCACATCTGTTCACTTAGTTCACATAAGGGTGAACACACTATAATCAGTAATGAAAATGAATAAAAAAAAAAAAAAAAGATATATAATACATATATAAACTATATAATTATAATATATAATACAATTGTATATTATATAATGTATAATGCCCTTATAATGTTTATACATAATGTAGTGTAATAGTGAATTTGGTTTAGTAAAACTTGAACTTTTACTTACGCACCACTACAGTCCGAGACGGATTCGTACCTTAAGAAATAACAGTCGCCAGTAAGCCCGGTCTTTAACTAACTACATATATTTTGGCATACCAATTCTTCCTTCTGTTCCATCTGTGATATCCTTCTTTCTGTTTATAACTTCTCTTCGGTATATCCCCCTAGGGCTTACCTATACCGTGCCTAAGTCGACGTCGTTCTGTAGTTATTCGCCATGGCATAAGCCATTACAAATTTTAACAATGAATCGCTTCACAATACGCCGAAATAGTGACGCTGTACATTGAAAATAGGCGTTCAATTGAGTTAACTCAACAACAAACCAACAGGCATCATCTGACAACACCGTTCGTCGTTTGTTGTCGAATTTTGTTGACCACGGGACAGTGGCAGATCGTCGACATGCCGTTCATCAACGCCCAAGACGTTCCAATGAACTCGTTTAAGCGGTAAGAGAGTGTTGCTGAGAACCCACGTATGTCGTATCGTCATCGCGCTCAGCATTTTGGCGTCAGTGGAACCACCTTTTGGCGCATTTTGAAGGATGATTTGCATTGCATCCGTATAAAGAGCAATTGACTCAAAAAACATTGCAGACAGACCGTCCACGTCGTTTGGTATACGACCAGACAGTCATACCGACATAAAAGACGGTGGTACCTATATATAGGGTTTCCCAATAGAGACTTGCCAACTTTTTTTTGGTAGTAAATTTTTATTATTTGCAGACGTTGTTCGTTCGTGTACTTAACCATGATGAAATTGTTGAGTTTACTGAATAAATTGACTGTGACAGTTTGATGATTAGTGAAAGGGTGCGTTCACTAATTAATTCAAAGTTGTCAAATCCCTATTGGAAAACCCTACATATATGAGTGGCGTGTGAACAGTATAATAAATAAATCCTCTGTTTCCATATTACTGTTCTACATGTTGAAAACTCGAGTGTTTTTTTTTTTTTGTTTTGTTTTCGGTAGAAAGATGGAAATCTTCAAAAGATATCTCTGGACCGATCCAGAGGTTGGCAGATTTTTACCGAATAAATACCACCTCCCGCCAGGCACATATTCCCGTTGATCCCCGTGGAACTTTCTTTTAGGTATTCCATCGTGGGGGGGACGGGGTTTACCTGTTACTCACTTTGCTCGTCGCATTGCAACTGCATCTCTCACATAGAATATCATTTGCTACGGACCATGTCTGTTTAGAACTCAGCATGTATTCTATTAGTCCTGCTGGAGTAACTGTCCGTCTCATATGTCTCGTCAAAATCGTTCGTACGGTCTCGAATCTCACGCACTCTGTGAGTACGTGTTCCACATTTTCTATTTTGCCATCGCAGTACAACCAGTATGGGTGATTGAAATGCCTATGGTTCAGCTGATTTTTGGGATTCAATGGAATACGCAGCAATTGAGGAATTCTCTAGTAAGAAGTTTGCTCGCCTTAATTTTCCACTATTCATTTTATATATAGTATTAGAAATGATTCCAAACACATAATATCTAATAAAACGTGTTGAAACATTATTTTATAATTAACATGCCTATACTTGTGCAAGTATTGCCGAAACCATCAATGTCCTGATATTCGCTGAATTAAGTGATAGTTCAACTCGCCATGTTTTCTTTTCATCAAGGTTTCTACATTAGGTATCATGGTGTGGGCCCATCTTCCTTCGGTGGAAGAATCGTCGCCATTCTCTTTGGCTGGAGAGCTCTAATTGGGACCGCATTCTCCGACGATTCTCTTGTGAGACCTTATAGCGTTTCAAATAATAGTGAAGAAGAACGTGTGATTCGAACTGACGCTATGACAGTTTGAATCACCAAAAATTGTACCTAAGCGTTACCCATCAGGCTACTGGCCGATTTTAGAATTTGATTTTTAAACTCGACTATACTCCACTGATGTGAATTGTTATGTTATCGCTTGGTGTACGGCTCTGATGTATTTTCTTATTCGGTTTTCCTTCGGTGCTCTTCACTATTTTGCTTGTGAATTGTGTGTGTATCTGTTAGAGTCGCCACAACCTCATGCAACGCAACGTTTTCTTTAACTGCATTGTCATGTGACATGTATGGCATCTTCGGATACCGTTCGGAATGCGCAGGATACTCTTAATGATGCCAGTCTATGCGCTGAGTTCACTCTCCTCATGTACGACTTATACTGCGTGGCTCCTGCTCATATGTGAGCTGCATACATTATAATAGAGGTGTTGACACTGGTTATCAGTTTCCTTATGTGGGACAGGGCTCCACCAATATTGGGTAGCTGTCTCGCCAATACCTAGCATACTCTTGCGGTTTTTTCACTCGTTTTCTTCAGGTGTTCCTTGAAGGTCAACCTGTTGTGGAGGGTAACACCCAGATATTTAATATAGGACTGGATCTGATTGTTTGTCCTTCTATTTCCGAATCAAGATGTTCGAAATTCTTACGGCTGTTTATTAAAACTGCCTCCGTCTTATGTGTGGCTAGTTTCAGTCCGGCCATATCTATCCAGCATTTAATGCTCTGGCTTACTTGGGAGCAAATATTCTCCTGGTCATCTAGGTGTTTAGCTACGGGCACTATCGCCAAATCATCTGCGTACCCAATAATTCTTACTCCTTCTGGTACATTTATCCTGAGCACACCATCATACATAATATTTCATAACAGAGGACCTAATACAGTCCATTGGGGTACACCCGCTGTTATGTTATATCCGATGGCCCCTCATTAGTGTCATAGAGCACTCTTCTATCCGAGAGATAGTTTGCTAGTATATGCACCAAGCGGACTGAGACCTGTAGATCGCCCAACGCTTCTGGGATCCGACTCCAGTTCACCGAGTTAAATACATTTTGAACATCTAGTGTCACCACGGCGCAATATTTTTTCGTGCCTCCTAGCCATCGAGCTCCACCTATCGCATTGCGAGCTATGTCGTACACCACAGATAGTACCTAACAGGTTGATCTACCTTTCCGGTACCCGTACTGCTATTCAGAGACATCAAGGGTCCCTTCAGTGAATTGTTCTAGGCGAGTGGCAATTTCTCGCTCGAACAGTTTTCCTGTTGTGTCCAGCCTGTACAACGGGCATTATGACGACGGCGCTTTTGGATTCTTGACTCTTGTTAGTATAAGCACAAGTCGCTCTTGTTTCCATCGTTTAGTAAACTGTCCTATTTGGAGGCAGGTTGTGAAGAGACTGCTGAAGACTTCGGGCTTTTTTGTTAAAGCAGTTTTCACTACAGCGATAGGATAGTTCCGGGGTCTTTTTTTCTTTTAACAACCGTTGCAGCCAAGAGGACGTCTTCGGTGGTCAGGGAGGTATTTCTCTTTCAGTGACGTTCCATTCCTCTTGCGGTCTCATCACCTCACCACACTGCGGGAAGAGGAGAGCAACGATTCTTGCTGTTACTTTTACTCTTGTTGTTGTTGTGTAGTCTTTTCATGACTATCCCTTTAATTCATCCCTTAGGGAGCAGAACACGTCATATTTATTCTTGTGGGAGGACAGAGTTAGGTTTGACTTTGAGGAGATCGGATCGGATGGTCAAGTGTGGGAAGAGAGCGGGAACGATGGCGGAGTCGAGTCGGGTCGACGAGGTCCCGAACTGCCGGGTTCCTACAGGCCTGTAAAGTCGTTTTACTCGTTTTGAAAGTTTTATTAAGATTTAAATACAATACAATAACATAATCTGTTAATATCTCTTTGTTTAAAGTAGCGCATCTCCAGGCCAGACTCTGCACTAGGTGACGGGCGTTGTAGTCTTGCCCGGTGCTTGCTGTACTGTGTTCAACTCCAAAAAAAAAATGGGGTGGCGAGAGGCCGACTTTAGCGAGACAAGGACAGATGTGTCCTTCATCTTGTCTCTGGCTTCTGGTCATATTGCGATAACCAGAATCACCCCCATCCGTGAGGATGCTGCGCTCGGTCTCGAGATAAGTGAAAAGAAAAAAAAAGGGGGGTTATCCAAGTGGACAGTGTTAGTTCAGGTGTTCTCTAACTACTTGAATGGGTGGATGGTGGGAAAGAAATCATACAAGACCGGTAGGTCTTGAGTGCGGTAGTAAACGCAGATCACGTCTTTGGCGTCTGATGATCTGCGCTTTGGTCGGTGTGTGTATGTTTGTGCCGTCTTGTACTGTGCGTCCGTGTCTGTGTGGTTTGTTAACAGTAGAACCTGTGGGATGGATCCAGGAATCCTCTATTATAGTGTGGAATGTTGTTGGGAGGGGTGCTTTCTTCTGTCTTGTACTGAAGAAGAAATTGTGGTGGACTGATCCGAAGAGGCTCCTCGATAGTATAGTGGTTAGTATACCCGCCTGTCACGCGGGAGACCGGGGTTCGATTCCCCGTCGGCGAGCCTCTGGCGCAAGACTAATGACCTTGCCCGGAAAAAACAAATCATTATGGAATATTTAACAAGCCACAGGACTACCTAAATAAGACCAAGACCGGTTCCCGGTTGTAGTGCCGATGATGATGATGATCCGAAGAGATCGAGAGAGAGAAGGGTCAAGAACGCAAGACTCCCGTACAAGTAGGTTCTCGCTGTTCGGAATGCTTTCGAGGTACTTGTATGCTAATTGTAGCAAGTACTCGTCGATGGGGGTAATGTAGGCGCCTTCGTATAGGTGAGAGTTGGGGTAATGACGACCGTCAGGCCTTCTAGAGTGATTGGTGCATCTTCTCTGGAGTTTCTTTTCGAAAACTCGAAGTCTTTCCATTTGACCTGAAGATATGCAAGACCATATGGGAAAAGCGTACGATATTCCAGATCGGATTAGCTGCTTACAGCAGAGAAGCTTAATTTTGCTGTCTACTTTGTTGCTCCACTTCAAAATGTTGTGCAGTTGCTTAAACCGACCGAGGCGCCTTTGGAGAATGTGGGTCACATGTTTGATGAAATTAATTTTTGGGGTATAAATGACCCCAAGATATTTCATCCTGTCCTGTGCTCTAATCGTAGTATCCCCTATTTTTATTCGAATATTCTGTGAATATAGGGGCTCCTCGAGTGGATAGTGGGTAGTATACCCCCCCTGTCACGCGGAGACCGGAGTCCGATTCCCCGTCGAGGAGCCTCTGGCGCAAGGCCAATGACCTTGCCTGGAAAAGACAAATCATGGAAAATTTGACAAGCCTCAGGATTTGCTAAATAAGGCCAAGACCGGTTCCCGGTTGTAGTGCCGATGATGATGATTCTGTGCATATCGAGAAGTAGGTTGGAAGTGTTTACTACTCAGAATTATAGCTACTGCTTTAGATAGATTGGGTCGAATTTTCCACCGACTGTAATATTGATACAGTTCGACCAAGTGACGGTTGAGTCGATTTGTTGCGAATTTAGGGCATTTGGATGACGTGTACACTAGGACGTCATCCGCATAGCATATCTGGTTTACTCTCCCGTCCACAGGGCGAGGAATATCGGAGGCGTGCATATTAAATAAGATCCCTGTGGGACGCCTGCAGTGGCGTGGAAAGTTCGGGAAAGCTTTCCATTCACTCTAACTTGGAAGGTTCTGTTTCGAACTGCTAGATGATACTACATAGCGTTCTACTGAGGCCAGTATCCAATAACTTAAAAACGAGGCCTTCGATCCATGTGTCGAAAGCCTTTTCAATGTCCAAGCTCACCGCAGTGGTGGGTTCCTTATTAAAGAGGCGCACGCAAACGTGGTTTTGAAATGTGTTGAGAGCCATAGTGGTGCTGTGCGCTCTTCTAAATCCAAATTGGAAATCAGGTATTAGGTTCCTGGCACTGATAAAGTTATTTAGTTTCTCGTATATGAATTTTTCATGTATTTTGCTGATGCAAGTGAGAAGCGAGATAGGGCGAAAGCTTGAGGGGTGATTTCCCAAGTTCTGCTATTGGACAAATAATAGTGTGCTTCCAAGCTTGGGGAAATACCCCATGTTGTAAGCATGGTTGAACAGAAGTGTGTTCCACTCCCCAACTGCCGCTACTTATATTCTCTCTTTTGTCCCCGTTCCCTCGTTCGCATGTTGTCACAGGAACAAAGAGCAACTGATATCAATATCCGATCCTCAGTCCGTCAGTCGGCAGTCGTCCCTTGTTCCGTCTCCAACAAGGCCAATAAATAATAAATAGTTAAATATCATTTTTGGGATGCTTATACGTAATTGAAGCTTAAAAAAAAGATCTGGATAAATATAATCCCTTATGTCGCGTTGACATAGCACAGCAACACGCCGTCATACTTCCCCGCTCTCGACAGGCACTGGATGAACGGTCGACTTCGGGCCTGTGGATGCTTATTAAGAGGGAATGTTGCTCTCATCTCCCGCCAGCTCTTACTTTTTTATTTCTTAACCAACCACGTGATAGTTGACAATGCAATGTCTGTTGGACGAAAAAACATCAAGAAAAGCACAAAATTTGAGATTCTAATGGGTCTTCCAATAGGGACTTGACAACTCTTTTTCGGTAGTAAATTTTTATAATTTACAGACGTTGTTCGTTCGTGTACTTAACCATGATGAAAATGTTGAGTTTACTGAATAAATTGACAGTGGCAGTTCGATGATTAGTGAAAGGGTGCGTTCACAAATTAAATTCAAAGTTGTCAAATCCCTATTGGAAAACCCGATATTATGAATTTCCAATATGGCTTCCTTTGGCGTGCACTATTGCCTTGAGTTTGTCGATACGGAGTTTTGGAAAAAACCCAAACAGTTCAAAAACAATGCGACTTTATTAGGATCGTGTTTTATTTTTCTGATAGGATATGAAGTATGAGTTTAGTGTTTCACGAACCTGTGGCAGACTATACTGAGTTCATTGCCTGCTGTTCATTCAGATGGAAAACTCGTTAATTTGTATTTTACTTACAAAGTTCTCCTGCTTAATTACTTGCATAAAAATTTCACGAATTAAAAATGGAAGACTGGGTTAACGCGAGCCCAACAAATAAATACCTCCTTTATTATGCAGCAATCGACAATACAAATGTATACCTTATAATGACCCTTTGCTAGAGCAACCCAAAGGTACCGCATTTCGATTGTAACGGACACCCATTGTAAAAGCTCATCCAAGTAAAAAACAGGGAATATTTCCTTCGCTTCTGCTTAATAACTCGTAATTCCTGTTGGAAATTAATTTCACATGAAATTAGTTCCAGTTTAGCCCCGTTCCTTATTTGTTTTTTGAATTGTATAATTTTGAGTGGCACCGTTTTTACACTCGCTTTCTAAAACCGCCTTCATAGACTAAGGAAAATAAACCCAACATGATAAGTAGGTACAAAATGAGAAATAGTGAATAAATCACCATCCCTGTTTATCAATGCTGTAACAATAGTTTATTTGCTCCTTTTGTTTGTTATAGAAATTCGCACTACATGCATTTTAAGAATATTTCCATGCCTGATGATATATATAGATGAACTAGTCGTTATCAATTTAGAATACGTTAGCAATATAGGCGATGATTGATTGGATTACTTAATTGACTGCTGTATCTGTGTAATATTTACTTAGTTGAAGATTAATCTAATCTACTGACTACAACTGCTGCGACGATGATATATAAAATATTGAAACTATACTACATGAAATCCGTTTCCATAAGTGGGTCCTTTTGTCTCATTTTTATCGATAAGATTATAAATAACATTAAACAATTGGCCCTGTTTAACACATAGTGTACACATTTGTCCTTATTTCTTTACTGATAAAATTAATAAGATAACGTATAAATTCCGCCCTGTGCTTTCGCCATTCGAAGGCAATCTGTAAATCAACAGAACGATTCGATTACATATTTCAGATTAAAACTCTTAAAAGAATTAACACTTCACACAAGAGTTTTACTTAAGAATAAATTGAAATATGAAATTTGTAAACGACTTGCAGAAAATGTAGAATAACTATGATATTACATTTATATTTATATGTGGAAGTTGACGATTTTCTAAAAGAAAAGTATACAAAAGTTTATCTTGCTATAAACCCCAATTAGGTAGTCTATTCTCTTGGGGTCGTTTCCTGTAGTTCACATATAGAGCAATGGAAGTAAATTTATTTCTATGAAAAGTTGAGGAAGCTGGAATGTGTCGTTCTTGTAGAGTGTAAAGTTATTAAGTATCGTTAATTACTCTGTATTCGATTTTTAGTACCTAATTTGTTTTACACATTTTCGTATTGGTTTCATTTGTGATGTTATGGGATTTTTTTGGATAGCTATAAAGTTAAGTCCCAAAAATAAATGTTGGCTTCTTCATTATCGTATTAAGTTATGTTGTATTTTCACTCTCAACTCAAATTTTTGACCTTGGAAGTGCTACACATATTAATTTCTGGCGTATTTGCGCCATTGAATTACGTTCCATGCTTTCCAAAACGTATGACAGGAGCTGCCATTTAACTTGTTGTGTAACCAACCTAATAAATTACAATACCATACTGCTGGCACCAATATTGATCATTTTTCATTAATTGATTTGAATTGGATGCACAACTTTTCGCAAATTTTGAAATTTACTCAAGCTTGACGGAGAGCTTACATACTTTTTCTAATTACACACCACTAAAATAATATGCAAGTACAATTCGTAAACGCATAAACGTACTAGAATAATAAACAGAATATGGGCCGGACGATTCATTGGTATAAACAATCTTGCGCTATCTAGAGCAAATATGTTGTTGATGAGAATAGCATAATTACAAAGAAGTTCACCGAAAATTGTTTAATTTTTTTTCTTAACCTTTCAATTGACTCGGAGATATGTATTTAAGCAATCGACAATAACCGTAAAATACAGTCCAATTGAGTAAATGGATCACTTAAAGGCATCGTAGATGTTGG
The DNA here is from genome assembly GCA_963931805.1 of Microdon myrmicae. Taxonomy (NCBI): domain Eukaryota; kingdom Metazoa; phylum Arthropoda; class Insecta; order Diptera; family Syrphidae; genus Microdon; species Microdon myrmicae. Next base: position 101,120,393 of record OZ007498.1, on the reverse strand, counting down.
CCCTGCTGTCCAATTTTTAAATTGATTTGTTGCCACATGAATAATTTACAATATTATGACTGGGTCCGCGTGCGTTATTCAAAAAATAGACTTTTGCTTAACTGAGCTTGTTAAGTTTTTGATTTTATTTATGGGAAATTAAAATGAAAATAAATTTACTTTAGAATTTTCTCTGATATTTTTTCTTAAAATTATGTTCCAGGTTCGGACCATTCTCTTCATGATATACATGTTACAACTAGTACGAGCAATGCACATTCACCAGAATCATCTGCTCCAGATTCAAATATTAACCAGTCACTTCATCAACCAATTGGGGCAATTAATTATGGCAAATCTGTACCACAGTCGCCGCATCAACAAATACATCAATATGCACCGAACGCGATTTCAAATACAAAGGATAATATAAGAGATTACAACCAAAACGTGCCAAATGTGCCTTTGCAAATGAATGCACATGTCAGGAATCAATTAAAAGAGAATATTCAAAATGTTGTACCACACTATAATCCTCAAGTTGAGGAGTTGCCTTGTCAGGCGCCTAGTATTCAACAAACGCATTCATCTCCACCTCAGCAGCAGCAACAACAACTGCATCAGCAACCACCACCACAACAACAACAACAATCTCACCAACCGCCATTACAGATACAACAGCAACAACCAATGCACCAACCACAAAATCAACCAGGTCAACAATTGCAACATCAAGGACAAAACCAACAGTCCTTTTCACAACATCATCGCAATGTAAACCAAGAACACCAACTGCAAACTCCGATAGTGCCTCCTAATAACACCACTGTTCAATGTAATGATTCTACATTACAACAAACCAATACAGCTCAAGTAGTCAATAAAACAATGACATGGACAAATTCTCATACAAAGAAGAGTACCGCTTCTGTAGCAGTGACTGCCACTCCAACTTCAACTCTTAAACCATTTAGTCAGACAAAGAGTTCATCTTCCACATTCAATTCAACTAATAACAATCATCAACAAGCGACTACTACCCATCAACCACAGGTTAAGAATTATGGTGTTACAAAGACGCCTTCATCACCTGTAGCTGCTTCACATAGTAATAATAATACATCAAATTCAATACAACATCAATTACAATCAGTTCCTTCAGATAAAAAGTTTAGTGGGTCCTCTACAACAACAGAGCATAAAGCCGCCGTTTCGACTACCTCAATAGCTAGTACGGTAGTTCCGCAACAATTACAACCACAGTTACCTGTCGAATCGTCAAGACCACAAACTACACAACCTACTACTACTCAACAAGCTAAGAAAACCGAAATGTTGAATTTAGCTCCTCCAATTTCAACTCAATCACCATCAACTACTACCTCGTCCCCGTCCCAATCATGGGCTAGTCTATTTGTCAGCGCCAATACAACTAATTTCACGACATCTTTGTCTGCAAGTTCAAATTCGGGTCCGGCATTACCTCCGCCGTTTTCAGCTAAGAAACCAATTGCTAAAGTCGCACCCTATGAAGGAATAACACCAGTTCAGCCGCCCCCAATTGTTACACCCGGAGCAATGTCTTATTCGGCGGCATCAGCTCAGGGTTTATTACAATCGAATGCTAATCAGAATAAACAAAAGTCCACAATAGATCCAGCGACACCACAATTAAATCGCAACAACAACATCGACGAAGGATCATACAAATTTGCTGCATTCCTTACTAAATTTGAAACTGATTTCACCCCGGTTAGTTTAAAACCTCGCGGACTAACAAATCCTTCCAATTATTGCTACATCAACTCCATTTTGCAAGCTCTTATGGCTTGTGCACCATTTTACAACTTAATCAAGTCCATCTCCAAACAACATTCACTACCCTGTAGTGAAGTGAAAACACCGACCATTAATGCAATGTAAGTATTTTGTATGTCTGTATTTTTAATTTAGTTATTAGTAGAATTTTCACGAATGAAGTCAGCTAATTATTGTTGCAAGTCAATAAGGAGCGTTAAATTCGTGATAGATAAACCGAGTAGTCCGAATTGACTTTGGTGGAGAACTGTTCTAGTCCGACCCAAATGAAAGCCGGTCTCCCAAGTTTCTCTAGAGAGTTGAAATAAACAATAATAACGTTTTTGTCATAGTTGAGAAACAAACAATCCATCTTCTAATGTACTTTGCTGTTACCACAAATACTTGGAAATTGTTTGCGTCGGGGGGAAGATTGCTTTCTTTCCATGGAATGCGGTTTATACGAGTACGAAATTCTGGCTTTCATTTCAAAAATGGTGCAAAGCGGAAACTCAAAAACTCTGCTTTATAACACTGCAGAGTAAACAATTATATCTTCTACTACTTTTCTTTCGTAACGGCATTCCACACCACCCTACGCTTTCACCTGCCGTATGGCCAGAAACTTGTTCTACCTGTGGGTGAGTAATATATTTGTTCCCTCTTTCTGGTCATGTATATTATAACCGTTATAATCCAACGTGGTATAGGGACAGTCGTTCCTCACGGAGTAAAGATTATCATACCCAAGTTGAATACATCGTTCAATTCCCGGTGTAAAGAGGCTATCAACGCTAAAGAGGTAAGCTTCCGCTTATATAAATCAAACAGTACAGAGGAAAACCTGAAACATCCAAGAGAGTAGTGTATGATAGCACACTTGAATAACCAGAAAGTGAGAAAAAATTATTGTTAAAAATATCATTAATGCGATAGAGAAGATGTTGCTACTTACCATACATTTGGTAGGCAACTCTGCATTTCCTGATAACGTGTCCATCTTAACTTGATCACAAGCAGCACACTATGGGACAAAATCGCTTTCGACCTCGTACTATTGAGTTGGTCAGAAAGCCATTGCGTCTTATTTGATTCTCAAATGTGTTTACACAATGTACATGTTGAAATTTTGGCGCAAGACTAATGACCTTGCCCGGAAAAACAAATTATCATGGAAAATTTAACAAGCCTCAGGACTTGCTAAATAAGGCCAAGACCGGTTCCCGGTTGTAGTGCCGATGATGATGATGACATGTTGAATTTTAACATATAATGTATTGGCCATCTTGTTCCTTCTGTCACATCTCGGGCAACTTCATAACTCCGCCTTCATAAAACTTCTTGTCTGTCTCAGCGAAAAATCTGTCAAGGTGCTGTTTGATGAGCTTTACCATTCAAGGAGTTTTGTAGGAAGTGAAATAAGTGGAGTGGATGGCGCAAGGTCTGGTCTACACGGTGGATGTGGCAACACGTCCCAATGAAGTTGTAACAATTTTTGCCGAATGACAACGCGCCTCTCTATATTCTCTCAAATAGGCCGAGGGTATGCTTAGGAGCGGAGCGCCAAACATGAGAGAAATATTCGAGCGCCAGTCTAATCTGGGATTTCATCTCGGTCTTGGCCTTATTTAACAAGTATGAGGCTTTTTAAATTTTCCATAATAATTTGTTTTTCCGGCAAGGTTGCGCCATATTATGTTATTTATGTTTTCTAAATAAAGTTTATTCATCGTCGTTTACCATGCATACATGGAGTCAGCAAGCCTCGTCACGCTGCTCCTGTTTACTTGGTTGGATAACAATACCGCTATTTTTACTTGACTAGTTACTTGGTCATGGTCAACTTACAAAGTCGTATCAATTTGTTTGGAATGCTGAATTCTCTCATGGCATTATATAGTTCTACCCTGGCTATGCTGTCATAGGCGGCCTTAAAGTCTATAAACAGATGATATATGGAATCTTAAATTCCTGACATTTTTCCATCGCCTGCCTAAGTGTGAATATATGATCAATCGCTGATTTTACCCGGGATGAAGCCACACTGATATCGAGCAATGATGATTTTAGCGTATGGGGCTATCCGATCTTGTACGATAGAGGAGAGTATCTTATAGGCGGTACTCAGCAATGTTATACCCCTATAGTTACTGCACAGCTCCCTTCTTATGTATGGGGCAAATTATTCGGCGACGCCAATCTTCCGGCATCTCTTGGTCCCATACGTGCACCATGACCCATGAATTGCGTGATGTAACGCTGTCCCTACTTGTTTGATCAGCTGAGCTGGTATGCCATCAGATCTGGAGGCTTTATTTTATTTGAGCTGTCTTATGGCTTTTAATCTTTCCTCAATGCTTGGTGACGGCAGCATTAGGTCTTGATTTTGCATTGGTGGAGCCTCCAATTCTTCTGTGAGCTGACCATTTAGCAATTCATTGAAGTGCACTTCGCATCGCTCCAGAATGCCTTCAGGATCGGGGATCAGATTATCCTCATTATCCTTGCAGTAAGTGCAGCGTGGTGTGTACCGCGTGATACTGTGGATTATTTGGTAGAACTTCCGCGCCTGGAGCGGACCTCGCTCTCTACTTTTCTCTATTTCACAGACAAGTTTTTTTTTTCCCAGGCATTTACTTTTGTCTGTGTTTCAGATCTTCTGAGCTCTATGTATTTCTTCTCGGGTACCTATGAGACCGCTGCTTTGCGGGGTATGCAGCATTCTTATGTTCAATCGCTAGTTTGCACTCGTCATCAAACAAGTCGATCCGATCTCTACGACTACTGTGTAAGATGGAGTTGGCAGTACTATTGACAGTATTCTTAAGGCGTGTCCATTTCTCTTCTACGCCCGGCATTCTGGCCCCAGGACTTACTCTCCCTCCATCGAACTCTTCACGGGCGACTCTTAACACATTACTAAAGGGTGTTCTCAATGCGTAAGGCAACCGTGTTGATTCGAACCTAATCCGCGGATGCAATACGTCTCCGTAAGGCAAGCCGCACTCGGAAAACTATACCAACAAGATAGTGATCGCCAGTCGACGTTGGCACCTCGGTACGTTCGTACCGTCATCAGACTCGAGGATTGGCGGCGATCTATCAACACGTGGTCAATTGGGTTGCGAGTGGCTCCATCAGGTGATACCCAGGTGGCTTTGTGGATATCTTTACGTGGAAACCTGGTACTCGAAACGACCAAGTTCTTTGATGCTGTCAATTCGATGACTCGTAGTCCATTGTCATTAGTGTTCTCATGCAAACTATGGGAACCTGCGTAGTGCCTGAAAACCGGCTCCCGACCTATTTTGGCATTCAAATCACCAAGAACGATTTTCACATCGTATCTTGGGCAGGTATTGAGGGCCCGTTCGACGTTCTCGTAGTATTCTTCTTTTCGTCGTCAGGGGACTCCTCTGTAGGTCCGTGGAGGTTTATGAGGCTTATATTCTTAAACTTGCCTCACACGCGAAGAGTGCATAGCCTTTCGTTTATTGCAATAAAGCCGATAATGGTAGGCTTTAGTTTTTGGCTGACTAGAAAGCCCACCCCTTTTAAGAGATACTTGTTTTAATTGTTGCGATACTTTTTCCATTGAAAGAGAAACTCATTACAGGAATGGTTATCCGTCTCCTAATATGAGGTAAGCAACGTACATTAACCAGCCCCAGCCTATTCCCGCTTGGCCTCTCGTAATAACAAGAATTCTGGAAGAATTGTCGTATCGAGGTTTAAGGCTAATAAATCATCATCATCGGCACTACAACCGGGATCCGGTCTTGGCCTTGTTTAACAAGTCTGAGGCTTATATATATAATAATAATTATTTTTCCCGGCAAGGTTATTAGCCTTGCCCCAAAAGGCTAATAAATACCCAAACGTATATACGTACATTCAATAACCCCTTTTAGTTTTGCTTCCTTTTATAACCAAAACTAAGACGGACATTCCTTAACGGAAAAGTATGACATCTAAACCCCGTCTTCCACTCAATTCGTCGTAGCAAAAGTATCTAAGTAGATACTGCAGGTGTTGCTTAATATATGCATGTTTGCGAAAATATGTAAAGTAAACACCTGATTATTGGCGATGTCTAAATCCCTATTGTGTTTTTTTATGATAAAAAAAAGTAATCAGCATCTAAACCCAGTCTTCCACTCAATTCGTCATAGCAAAAGTATCTAAGTAGATACTGCAGGTGTTGCTTAATATATGCATGTTTGCGAAAATATGTAAAGTAAACACCTGATTATTGGCGATGTCTAAATCCCTATTGTGTTTTTTTATGATAAAAAAAAGTAATCAGCATATAATACGAAAGCGCATTAATCATGAGTTTACTGCAACTATTTGACGAAGGAGGAGAATTGAAAATTGCAAGGGTTGATACGCGACTATAAGGAGGAAATGGTCGAAGGGACAACCCTCTTAGTTTCTTCTGATTGTTGCAAGTGTTTCCCGGCAGGATGAATTTAAGTAAATAAAATTATCAGAAAAATTGCAGTTCGTAAAGCTCAGATTTCTTTCAAAATAAACATAAGATAAAAAGCAAACTCGGTGGATACCTAGTTTCAAACGTGTTATCGGCTATCGGACTGCAGTGATCATATTCAGATCCAACAATAAACAAGAACAGAAGATTCCATTAATCAGCTGGGAGCTTTTCGTAGAAACATGATCTTAATGTACACCATGTGTTTGTACACTTATTATAAACTGTTATCTGAACCACCAAACCTACGCAAGTTTTGTTTGTTTGTTTATCTTTGAGTGCGCCGAAACAAAAAATCACAATTATCCATCAGTAAACATCCTTTGATATTGCGATAGTAAATACTTGTAAACGTGCCAAAAGACTATAAGAAAGATAAGTACAACAGAGCGAAAAAAAAGTAATTGAAATAAAATGATTATATTTAATTAACCAAATACCGAATTATCAACGAAGGGAAAGAGCCTGTACTTCGTTTTTAATAAGGCCAAGGGTTTCCCAATAAGGACGATATATTTTAAAGATCAACCCTTGTGTTACTAAACTTGACATTATTGACTAACCGGGTACCCGTATAACAATTTGTTCATCATCGCCACTACAACTGGGATCCGGTGTTGGGCTTATTTAGCAAGTCTCTCCACTGGTATCCGGTCCATATCCAAGACTTATCCATAATAATTTGTTTTTCCGGACAAGGTTATTAGCCTTGCGCCAACCTTTCTCAGGGTGTCGCTGCATGCATTGGTTCACTACTTGGCGGGTGCCAAAGTAGCTATCCAGGGTGTCACGTGGAGACTGCATGTCAGCTTGGATTGAACAGGGACAAGGATCGTCCTGGCCTTCGCCGGGTTGAAAGCAATCAGAGACTTTGCCCTGTATGTTTGCCCTCAACCCCCCCGTATAACAATTTGTTGGCTAAACAAAACCTCTTTCACTTGAAATAATTGTATGTATAAGGAAGGTATTTCAAGCTAGAAAACAAATCCTAAGTCATGTATAACACCCCGAAAGTTGTCCCATAAATTCGTTTCTTTTGAAAGCATTTCACTTTAGGATCTACCTTTCTCACGAAAAAAGCCCCGTCACTTATGTATTCCGTGCGCCCTACCCCTGCCATGCTGTGACATTTTCGAGTATTTGTAGATATTTTTGCACGTACATTACATGTGGGAAAAATCTTCATTTTATTTGTACCGTGCCACTAAGGGACGAGAATGATTTCAATCAATTTTACGGATCAAACGATTTGTTGATCAAATGTTGATCACCCCTCGTCCACGCGCAGCGATAGATAAAGCTGCACCGATTTCTGATATATGAAACATCCTAAATTAAAACTTGGCTCCAATTTACAAACATTATTTTTGCTATCGATGAGCAACTCTTTCCTTGCCGAGGGAGCACAAAATTAACTCAGTATATCAATACAAAGCCAGCTAAATATGGCATAAAAGTATGGTGGATTTGTGGTGCAGCGAAAGGTATTATATATTATATACTCAAGGGTATATATATACAGGCAATAAAGGCAATACTTGCGATGTGAATCAAAATGAAAGAGTCACCAAAGAACTTGTGGGAGTTCTTTAAAACCTTCTCTAAGAACCACCCACTTCCTCAAGTTAATCTGCCTTTCCCCTCACTCCATAAGAACCACCCATTTCCTACCAGATTACCGTCACCTACTTACCTACAAATTAGCAGCGCAAGCTGCTTCGCATTTCCTCACAGCTGAAAACATAGGTCCACGGCAAGACTATCACCTAGCCTTGACATTTCACCTCGGGGCATATGCACATCCAACGCATCATGTCCCCGAAAGCTAATTCGGCTACCCCATCAGGTAACCAGCAATAATGCATGCACATGCCAATGCTCTATGCGAAGAAGCATTTTCCCTTACATGTGCATGACATGTTCATTCTCATCACCAAGTCATCGGTCGATTGTACAAACAACAACCTATAGCGCAGCCATTGCTGGCCGCCTACAGAAATTTCCAGTGTTGTTTTAACACAAACAACACACCCGACACACCGACCGATGGGACGTTGGCAATCTGCGTACAAGCTAATTGATGCTGTACGCAATGGCCAATGAATAAACATACATTCCTGCTATCCCCTAAGGTTCGCTACAGTTGCGACCAATTTCCTGTTATCGGCATTCAACCGAGCATGGGATTTGGGCATGGATACGATCGTTGTTTACCCATGTTCATCCCCTATGATGACCCATCACCAAATCCAAACAAATAGCCAAATAGCCACCGTCGCTGAGGCTTCTGTAGACTTAACGTCCATGAACAAGTTTCCCACAAGTGCTACAGAGCCATTCGGCTAAAGCAAACAATAACCCAAATCTCTCGTTGGACTATCGTCACCAGTAAATATCGCCTACAGCGGCATTTCCCTTGGACTCTTAGGTAAATACCATGACCCTATGCAACATAGGCAGATCTTGAACGATGTACATCCCATCATTTGACCCTTGAAATAGCGTTTTTGTTTACCTTAAAGCAAAAACATATTTCGTACTTAGGCGCGGGTCGTCGAGGATTTATGACCACATTGCCTGCAGTCCCTTATGTTCGTTCCTTTGTTTATTCAGGTGCAGTATCGTTCGTTGTTACTATTATACTTCGAGAGCAAGGAACATTGTACGCGTCCCTATGCAACATTCGGGAAATCCTCCCATTGAACCTTTTCCTCGATCACCATTGGCCGTCGCCAAGTTGAGCCTGTTCGCTCCTCCCACAGCGAAGTGATCCATCACCGTTGAAACTGACGGATGTGGATTACATCGAGGAGTCAGATTCCTATTACCGCAGCGGACAGTCGCACCCGCTTAGAGTTCCCCCTTTTACCAGCCCCGCTACTAAGTAGCCAATTTCGTTTTTCCACCGTTAAAATATTCGAGTTGGAATGCCGTTTTTCATTTCTGTCATCAAGTCAAGAAATCCGTTGTTCTTTTTAAGTGAACTTTGTGTTAAAACTTTCAACGATCCTGAAGGAGTGCCGGCGTCATCGCAAAGGATTAAGTGATTAACATTATGAACTCCCAGTTTTAAGCGCATGTGCCGATGCCATATCGTGGATAAAAATAAAGAACACTAATCAACTAACTAACTTACGTGACTTTTCATTTGACTGTTTGCTTGGAGTGCGTTTTATTGGTGGACAATTGACAGTGAAACAAACGGTATGCGTTGGGGAGTTGATAGGATCTAGTGCTCATGTCTGGTACATATATCACCCCCCCACAAACTTGTATTGTGTTTCAGAGAATCTGGCCGAAACATAAATACAGATCGATTTTTTTACAATGAACTATTGGCTAGAAGTCTATTTTCTTGGAATCTCACTCTCGTCGGAACTTTGGAAAGAAATAACCTATATATTCGTCAAGAAATGTAGGCATTCAAAGTATGATAACCGTTGTCAACGCTTCTTGGTTTTCATGAAAAAGAAACAATTTGTGCTGCGAAACTTCTAAAAAAGAAAAAAAACATACTTGTATTATAACTAGTACGATGCACGATGATGCTATAACGTCTGGCATAGTGCGCCGGACACCAGAAATTAATTTATTCTACAATAAAACAAAAACTGGCGTTGATACAATGGTTTAGATGTGCGCGATTTATACTTACAACGGCAAACCTGCGGTGGACCCAATTTTGTTTTTTCAATATCCTTGATATTGCTTCTTTTGTAGCGTACATGTCTTACTAAGGAAATCCTCACAAACCCGAACTATGGTAGGCTTTTCTTGAGCCTCTACTTATCAAATCATGCGCCACAATACATTTATGCAATCAAAAAGGAATGGTATTTATTATACTTTATTTATAGTTATTTACCCTTTTTAGGCCAATTTTTCTTAGATAAAGGGTGATTAAACTAAAAGTAATTCTGTGGGTACCCGTGTATCCGGTTAGTAACACAAGGATTAAATGATGTGCTTCCTAATAAGGACAATCTGCTTTTAAAACATCATGACAGCCATATTTAAAATGGTGGGCATGTCACTAGTTGCTGGCGCAAGACTAATGACCTTGCCCGGAAAAACAAATTATCATGGAAAATTAAACAAGCCTCAGGACTTGCTAAATAAGGCCAAGACCGGTTTCCGGTTGTAGTGCCGATGATGATGATGTCACTAGTTGTCATTTGTCTTTAATATAGATCGACTTTAAAATAGTTGTATTTTAAAATAATTGGCGCAACACTAATAACCTTGCCCGTAAAAATAAATTATTATGGATAATTTAACAAGCCTCGAGACTTGCTAAATATTGCCAAGACCGGATTCCGGTTGTAGTGCCGATGATGTAGATGATTTTAAAATAATAAAAAAAGTTTGCCTTTATCTCAAACATTAAAAATTACCTTTGCATTTTGATAAAACTGACACGAATATTATTCGGCATAACGCGTTTTAGTAATATTTCTATTAAAATTCTCATGTATTCTATTTGAAAATTTCAGGTTGCAATTTATATCAGAATTTACACTACTACCTCAAGGGTTCCGACAAAATCGCCCACAAAAACAGCAAAAAGGAAAAGACGAAACCGGCATTGACTTGCAATGTGATTCAGCATTTGAACCGACTGCCATTTATAAGCTTTGGAACGACAGTCGCGACGAACATGCCGAAGGACGACAGGAAGACGCAGAAGAATTTCTGGGATTCATACTGAATAAGCTAAACGATGAAATGCTTGAGGTAAATAAGTGATCTTCATTGAAAGGTTGACGTTATTTTTAACGAATCTTTTTGTCTATACCTTAGATTATAAAGTGTGCAAAGCCGGCTCCTGAACAGAACGGCGGTGAACAGACATCAGAAAATGAGGAAGGTGCAGTTTGGCAGGTAAGCATCAATTCTCTTAAAACATCCGTAAAACTCACCCGACACCTGATTGATTTTATTGTATTGATATAAATAAGCCCGAACATATCGGTTGTGAATAAAAACCTACATGTAGTAGACATATATCTGGCTATAGGAATATAGTTTAATAATCTCTGTGTTAAGCCAACCCTATAACTTTATTACTTGCGAAATGGTATATTTATTTTTTATAATTAAATTCATATTTTTGTAGAACCGGTGTAAGTTTTGCATGTCTCAAAAATATGATCTATTACATCTACAATACTTCTCTCACTTGCCTCTTCACTCTAAATCCCTTCAACCAATCGATTTCAATCAGATGTGGTGCCCTCGATCTGCATCTTGGTTGTCCAACAATCATTCATTCAGTGAAAATCTCTAATGCTATCTGGAATTTCTTTACTTTTCAATTTTATGAATTTTCAATTACAAAATTTACAATTTCTTCCAACATATATTTTTCGACAATCTTATCTGGAAAAAATGGTTGTAGTGTTGTCTTTTAATTAGTTTTCGTGTTTCATATCAAATTAATAGACTGGTGTTCAAAATTCCAGTAAATGAATATGTTTATATTTCTTATCTAATAAGCCTCCTACATGGAATACTATTATGGTTGATAAAATCTTTAAAGCCTATCCTACTGATAGTTGGTGATTCTCCTCTCAACTGTAATTGTAATCCAGATAACTTGAATTGGATTAATCTTTTCGTTGATAATTTTAAATCTGCTAGTGGTTCGCTGGCGGTTGCGGCATTTAAAAACGAAATACCTGATAAATATTACGAATGCTAAGGAATTTCTAAATCCAACTTCTTCTACTTTGAACGACATTAAGTTTGGAAAAGCTTCATCTACCCATGCATCTCTCTCAATTTACCACGGAATGTATCTTGCCCATACCTATTCTAACATCATCATCATCAGCACTACAACTGGGAGGTGGTCTTGGCCTTATTTAGAAAGTAAAATTTGTGAAATTTTCCATAATTGTTTTTCCGGGCAAGATTATTAACCTTGCGCTAATACCTATTCTTTAGGGTGGGCCATATAATTTTGCAAATGGCCACACTTGGTTTCTTAAAAACCGTTCGAGGGAGGGGCGCACGAGTGGTGGGGAATTGTTTATTACGTTGTCGTTAGAATTGTTTATACGTTTATTATGCCCTGCCATTCGCGCGCCTCCCCCTCTAACGGTTTTTGAGAAATCAAGTGTTGCCATTCGCAAAAATTTATGGCTCACCCTATACATATATTATCATCTACATCATTGATGTATACTCAGAGAATGCATTCCCTCCTCAAATATTTGGGAACGAAAAATGTAATGATGCTTCACATTAAAAGTCGATTTTGGACAGCCAGGTAAACATAGGGATTCCTTCTCCAGTTAAACTACATATGCGTAAAACGGTGGGTCACTACAGATCAACGAGTGCACAAGCAGACAGTCTTGCCTCGCGGAATCTTTGTCAGGGGGAACATCATGCAGACATTGTGATAAATAGTCCAACTGTAGCAAATTCGTGAATTCTCGAAACTCTGCCGATGTTCGACTGATAACGGCAATTTGCAACATCCGGGAGCATCAGTTTCAACAATACGAATCAAAACGTCGCCCACCAATATTTGCAAACAACAAACCTGATATCCTTGCCCTAACCGCAGGTCGATTCGTCAACTGATTCGACATATCTTCCTTGCTCGGGATACGACTTACATTCGAGACTTCGTTTTATGGACGGAGTCTGCGTCTTCGCGCGGTCCAATCTGGCTTGCCAGAGGATGGAGGCGTTGGAACCAAATAATATGGACATCCTATGGTTGAGGGTTGTGCTGAGGAATTCCGTTAAATTTCTTTGTTGTCTTTACCGCTCTCCGAATGACGATCGACCGGTGACATTTTTCGAACATCTTTCACGTAACGTCGACTGGATACAGATCAACCACCTGGCTTCTGAAATTGTTGTCCTTGGCGATTTTAATGTACACAATTCCGGCTGGTTGTTACATTCTAACAGAACTGATGAGGCTGGGAGGCTGGCGGAGATGTTCGTTCGGTGCTAGTCGCAATTTGACTCAATTTGGAGGAATTTACGCGAGTGCCAGATGCCCGAGGTGATTATGCGAACACCCTGTTCTGACCTGTTTTTGACATCCAAGTCGAGTATTTATACTGTGGAGGTTGCTGCACCATTGGGAAACTCAGATCACTTCTTGGTGTCGTTCTCGCAACCACTTACATTTCAAGCGAATAACAGGCCTAAACAGCTTCGCCATGTATGGAGGTATGGAGTTGCCATCTGGGACGACTTGCAAGATTTCTTCGCATCCTTTCCGTGGTCGGAAGTGTGCTTTTGAGACTCCTATGTTAACGCATGCGCGGAGTCGGTCACAGCGATTCCACATTCCATCAAACGGAGTTCATCTGGTAAGGCTTGGTTTGATAAAAATGCGAGCAGATTACAGCGGTAAAAAATAGAGCATTTAAGCAATGGGGCTCCAATCCCACCGAGGTTAACAGAAAGAGTTTTCCTAGAAACGCGTGCAACCAGGCGATTGATACCGCGAAGAAGGCTTACAACGACATAGAGACCAATAAACTCCTTGAGTGCCTAACTGGTTCGTGTCTCTTCTGGTCAAGGACAAGGTCTGTCGGCAGTAACTTCACTTCCTCCTCTTTTCCTCCGTTAGTGATGGGCAGCCTGGTGTTAGTCACAAATTCAAAAGATAAAGCTAATGTGTTCGCGAATTTATTTTCGGCGAATTCAAACCTTGATGCCAGTTTTTTGGTACCAGCTGTAATCGCACCGGTGCGGTCTTCGATGTGGAATGTGAGGTTCCGTCCGCGTACTATTCAATGCATTCTACGTGGACTGGACTGTAAGAAAGCAACCGCCACAGACGGAATACCAGCAGTAGTCATTAAGAACTGTGCTCCAGAACTATCGCCGGTTATTGCCAGACTCTTCCGCTTATCTTATGCACGGAGGACATTTCCTATCTGCTGGAAGCTGGCTAGAGTTCAGCCAATCCCAAAGAAGGGGGAAAAGTGTTTCGCACAGAATTACTGGCCGATAGCATTACTGTCTATGTTGTCTAAGGTGATGGAAAAAGTCATCAATGCCGAGTTAATTAAGTATTTGGAGTTCATCAGACTTCTGAATGATCTTCAATACGGATTTCGTGGCAGGCAGTCCACGGGAGTCCTTTTGACCAGTATGTCTATGGACATCTGCGATTGAGGGGCATGGTGAGTCAATAGCGGTCGCATTGGATATTTCCAAGGCTTTTGACCGCGACTGGCACGAGGCGTTGTTGAGCGAGCTTCGCCCGTACGGGCTTTCCCAAGGCTTTTGACCGCGACTGGCACGAGACGTTGTTGAGCGAGCTTCGCCCGTACGGGCTTTCCCAAGAGTTTTGCGACTGGGCGAAGAGCTTCCTCGATAATCGATCGATCCGGGTTGTTGTGGACAGCGAGTGTTCGGATCTGTATTCTGTTAATTCCGGGGTGCCTCAAGATTCTATTTTGGCTCCAACTTTGTTTTTGCTTCGCATAAATGACGTGTTATGGTTTATTCACACAATTTAATTATAATGTAATATATACCCATAATAATGGGTTAAGTAAATGAGGACATACTTGGTTGACCGTGGAGCGGTCGCTGTATCTGCTGTTGCTGGCATGCAGGGAGCGTTGGGCTTTGTGCTCCCCCTTTTTTTTACACTAACGCGCGCACAAAGGGGGATTTTGAAGTACCCTTATATGTTGATTATTTGTCAATATCTCTTAGCGAGTACTCTACTTCAAACCTTTCTTCTTCGCCAGAAGTTTCTCCTCGGGATGCAATTATTCTAAGTTTATATTCGGGATCATATACTGGTAGAATAGCACTTGCAATTGAGAACTTGATTTTTCTTCCCTTTACAGGCAAAGAGGGAAAATTTGCGGGAATTAGTGGATGTCGGGCGAGGACATGGACGCGAGGTCCGTAACAATAGTACGCTTGTTGCCTCATTTTCGAGCGATCGGCCGATTAGTGGATCAACGTCGCACCAGTTGAGATGTACCCAGATCGACTTTCTTAATCGGATAAGATCCGGCAGTGAGGAAAGGCCAATCTTGTCGACTTTGATGCAACGAAGACAGTAAACAACATTCACAAAGAATAGTGGATCATCGGTTCCACAGCTGATGATGAATGGCCAGTCCCTCGAATCTGGGGAAAGCATAAAATTGCTCGGCGTCACGGTCCGTGGGAATGTATCGTAGCATAAACACGTGTCGAACATCGCCAGATCCGCCTCTAGAAAACTGAGTTATCTTTTTAGAGCCAACAAATATTTTACTCGGGCCCAACTTTCTCTCCTCTATATGGTAAATCCCAAATAAGACCCGCGCTCGAATATTGCTCTCATGTTTGGAGCTCTGTTCCTAAACATACCCTCAACCTACTTGAAAACATACAGACGAGCGATCCGCGTGATCGGAAACATGGGGCTGACCTCGGGACTACAGTCGCTATCACATTAAAGGCGCGTAGCAGATCGCTGTCTGTTTGTTGTATTGTTGCGTGCAATTCGGTTTTTATGCGCTCCACGGGACAATCCGACGGATCGCACCACTTTACAGTTCATCTCGTGACGACGCGAACATCTGCATCAGAACTCGTTCCGTTACAAAGTGGGAAAGCAAGAAATACATCTGTCTACGTTTCAGCTTTATTTCTTCAGCTTTTCGCGTCACACGATATCTTCAGTTAAGTCTGGTATCCAGGTGCATACCAAGATGTTCCGCTGAATCTAATTTTGGAACTGGAATCTCGTTGAGATATGTAGTAATATTACTATCTGATCGTCGCAATGTGAATGTTACGTGAATCGATTTAATCTCGTTGAGTTCAATCAGTGGTCCATTAGCTAATATATCGTTTAGTATCTATTGCAATTATTCTGTAGCTTATCTTGATTATCATCAGCTGATATATATTATAACTGTAACATCTTCAAAGTTGCCTATGAATCTGGTTTTGGTTGTTGGGATGTCTGCAGTAAGTAGAGGAAAGCCCCCAGGACACTTCCTTGTAATACGCCTGCTTCTATTGGACAGAAACTAGAGTGAGTTCATTCGTGAGTTACTCTGAATGTTTTATCAGACAAGTATGATTTCGAGTTGGGCTCCTCGATAGTACAGTGGTTAGTACACCCGCCTGTCACCCGGGAGACCGGGGTTCGATTCCCCGTCGGGGAGCCCCTGGCGCAAGACTAATGACCTTGCCCAGAAAAAATAAATCATTATGGAAAATTTAACAAGCCTCAGGACTTGCTAAATAAGGCCAAGACCGGTTCCCGGTTGTAGTGCCGATGATGATGATGATGATGATTTCGAGTAGTTGGCAATAGTTTGCTGCAAGCAGTTTACTCATTTTCTATATAAGACCTTCATGCCATATTCTGTCGAATGCTTGGGAGACGTCAAGAAAGACAGCTGGGCAGTATTTCTCTTCTTCGAAACTGTTTTCTTTTATTGTGGTCACACGGTGAATCAGATCAATAGCAGAGTGTTTATTTGTAAAGCCAAATTGAAAGTTTGGAATATTGACGAGTGGGTTGAGTCGCTTGTGGATTATTTTCTAAAACAGTTTTAAAATGGATGGCAATAACGATACCGGTCTATTAGACGTTACTTCTTCTGCTGGTTTGTCTGATTTCTTGAGCATTATAATCTAGGCTGTTTTGACTGAATTCGGAATGTACTAACACATCTTTACAATTCGAACGTCAAGTGAACACGGTCACTAAATGAAATCCTGAAATTTGCGACTTTAAAGTTTTTAAGTAAAAAAAAAGTATCTTGATTAGACAAGACTCTGCACGTAAAATACAAACCCGTGAATATTTAAACTGTACATCCAGTATATTGTGATTTTTTGTAAAACCTAGCTAAACTTATTCAAACAAGTATTCTTAAATTAAATAATTTATTTAATAAATTTCCTTTTGTAGATGATTCTGAATAATAGAAACAAAGTCAGTGCCACCAGACAGACCGATTTCGGTAAAACTCCTTTGAGTGACATTTTCCGTGGAGAACTACGTTCCCGTTTACAACGCGAAGGAGAACATTCAACAGATGTAATACAACCATTCTTCACATTGCAACTAAACATTGAGGTAATATTGAAATTCTATTGTTTATTAAGTGAAATTGAAACTATTAATTTTGATTATAGAAAGCAGCATCGGTCAAGGAAGCCCTAGAAATTTTAGTTGGCCGGGATCAACTAGAAGGCGTTACCGGTAGCAAGAGTAAACAAGAAGTGGTTGCTTGGCAACAGATGAGTCTGGAGAAATTGCCATTAGTGTTGATTTTGCACTTGAAATGGTTTGACTACAAATCTGATGGTTGTACTAAAATTGTTAAAACCGTCGAATTTCCTGTAGAATTGAAAATCGATGCCAGTAAGTTCAAATTATTAGTTATTCAAAGAAGTTAGTTTGGAAATTATTCCTTCCATTCGATATGTACGGGAGTAGTATCAGAAAAGCTCGACCAACGAAAAAGATTTTCTTGCCTAAACATCTTTATTTCTCAGTTTAATCTCATTTTAATCGGACACAATTTTCCAACCAATGTTCAACAACTTTAACACCCTGATTTCATGGGATTCTTCGAGCTCCTCAAAAAAAAAAAAAAAATAGACCTCGTCTCTTCATTCTTGGTGAATCTTTAAGCAGCGGGGCATTTTTTTTTTCAAATTTGGAAAATGTCGGAGGGAGGCTAAATCCGTCGAAAGGGGCTCCTGAGCACATCGAATATCATTGATTTTGGTCAAACGGATGTGTTTTGTCGTGATGAAAGAGCACAAATGCTGCAATTAAGATAGGGAATACTTTTGTTCCCATAATCCAATGTTTCGACTGTTATTTTGTCGTTATTTAATCAAGATATGACTCAGCCATGATTATGAAAACCCTAACACCTCGATTTGATTGCTGAGGCTGTCTTCGTTTGATTGCGAGCAAACGCAACATCCATCTTGGGCACAATATTCTTATGTCCAGATCTTCAGTCGACAACTAATGTAAAGCATTTCTTAAACTACTCGGGTACTTTCAGTCGACAGCTAACATTCGTGGATTCTCTTCATCGTAACTGATTTGGTAATTTAGTCGAGGTGCCATGTTCATCTTGACAGTTCTTGTGAACGAGAAAGCAAACTCCCCTAGAGTAGAATCTAGTTCCGCTTTAATATTGGTTGAAGTGAGAGCTTTCAATTGACTGTAGTGTATGACATACAAGGACCAGTAATTGTTATCCAAGTTTACAAAATCACTGAGAGTTAACTATTGATGGCGATGGTTGTCAAAAAGACCACAGCGGTAAATCTCGGAGATAACCTCTAAACTTTTATTTTTTAGAAGAAAAAAAATCTTTCTATAATATATTTTGAGCCAAATACATCTGAGCCAATTCTCATTATTGTTTCTCATTCATGTTTCTTGGGAATTCGCCCGTTAACGTGAATGAGACTTCTTACACACACACTTTTAATGACTTCACTGCCTAAAAGCTTTAATGCTTCACTTGAAAATGTTTTTTCGTTTCCATTCCATTCGTTTACATATACCGTGCTGTGAAAAATTAGAGACTCAAACATAAATTTGCACTTTTCTTGGAATGAGTAATAAACTTTTATGACTAGTTTTGTGACAAAATATTGTCAACCGACACCAATTCGGGGAAAACCTTTTAATGGCTTAATTAATTTTTTTTACTAGGAATGGTAATTAATTTTCTGAAAAACCCCAAATATAACTTGTAAAAAAGTATAAACTTAAGACGTTTATATTCTAATTTTTTTTGTATAATAATTTATTTAATATGGAACGTGTTGTTTGTTATTTCTTATAATAGTTAACAATCTTCATGGTAGACTGGAAATAAGATTGTCTAAAGTGCTGTCCGGTATATTATTGCCCGCTTCAACAATTCTTTCTTTGAGTTGTTCCATGTTTTGAATGTCTGACTTTTCTTGATTGTAAACCGCCCTTGCTCCCATAGCTTCTCAATGGGGTTTACGTCTGGACTAATAACCACCGTAAAAGTTTAATTCCAAGCTGTAATATTTCACAGCACTGTATATTTAAAAAGTTCTCTTACAAAATTTACTTGGTGTGTCCAAGGTATTCGCCGTTCTAAGAAATAGTGAAAGGGTTACATGAAGTTTTGTGCAATACTGCCGATATGGGCGCAGTTTATAGGACATTCAAAAATCTACTTGCATTAAGCACATTTCCTGGTGAATGAAAACAATCGAGACCGAAAAAAGACAACGTAAACATTTTAGCTGATTTGCTTAAATATTAATTACAATTTCTAGTTTTCATTTGGCCAAACATCTGCAATACTGCTGGATGATGCATGGTTTACATTTTGTGATAAGACTGATTGGAAAAACGGTGTTATATAAAAACCCAATGATGCAGCTTCCATAAAATTTGTCAGTAATTTTCGTTACTACTATACTATTTATTGGCCTGTAGGAACCCTGAAGTTCATGACCTCACCGACTCGACTCCGCCATTGTTCCCTGTTCCGTGCGCTCTAATTCCACGTTCAACCATCCGAATCGATCTCCTCGAGGTCCAACCTAACATTGTCCTCCCATCTCCGTCGCGGCCGTCCTGTGGGTCTCTTTCCCATTGGCTTACCGTCAAGAATTCTATACACGGTACTATCGTTGCCCATTCGCGCCGCGTGCCCGGCCCATCTTCGCGACTTGATTACTCTCACTATTGTGGGTTTGCGGTATAACTGTTCCAATTCGTGATTGTGGAGTTTCCTCCATTGGCCTGCCTCCTCGTCATATTTAGCTCCAAAGATACCCCTTAAAACTTTATTCTCGAATGCGCGGAATTTGTTTTCTTCCCGCTTTGTGAGAGCCCGTATAGAGCAATCGGCATGATTATGGTCCTATAGACACGAAGCTTTATGTTACGTGATAGCAGTTCGGATTTCAGCAATTTACTGACTGCATGCCAACTAGCGTTGCCGGAGTATAGTCTTTTGTTAATTTCCGTCGACATTTCGTTACTGGCCGTCAGTATTGTTCCCAGGTATTTAAACTCTTTAATTTTTTCCAATATCTTACCCTGACGTTTATGTGTGTCTCCTGAGGTCGACCTGCTCGCGCCGTAATCAAATATTTTGTTTTGTCTTCATTTATTTCTAGGCCCACCTCTTCTGCCGCTTGCATGATGATTTCACAGTTTTTACTTACAGTTTCTAGATTATCGCCCAAAACGGCGATGTCATCCGCATATGCGAGCACTTGTGTGACCCCGTTCAGGGATATGGTCATGCTGTCGTCTTGTACTTTTCTGATGACATACTCGAGGACAAGGTTAAAAAGACATGGTGAGAGGCCATCCCCCTGTTTTAGTCCGTCCCGGGTTTCAAATGGTTCTGAGATGTGGTTTTCTATTCTAACTCGCCCTTTGTTTTCGTTCATGCAAATTTGAATGAGGGCGCCATATTATTTCGGGACTCCCAGCTCAACTACAATACGGTAGAGTGTTTGGCTTGCGACTGAGTCGTATCCTTTTTTGAAGTCAACGAACAGATGGTGAACCGTCTCTCCGTATTCCCACTTCTCTTCCAATAGTTTCCTTATTGTGAACATTTGGTTTTGTTGACCGGTTCCTACGGAATCCGCATTGGTAGTCTTCCGGTATTTCTTCTGCGTAAGGTGTGATTCTCGCCAGTATGACATTTGTTAAAATTTTTATGTGGTTGGGAGCAAAGATAAACGTCTGTAGTTTTCGCAATCAGATCTGTCGCTTTTTTTGAAAATGGGGACGACTATTAAGGTTTTCCATTCTTCCGGAATGACTTCCTTATCCCATATTGTTTTAATCAGTTGGAGGATTTTTCGAGCTGTTGCCTCTCCTACATCCTTCACAAGCTCTGCCGGCATGCAGTCAACTTCGAGAGCCTTGTTGTTTTTCAATAGATTTATTGGGTCTACAATTTCGTTGAAAGAGGGCTCTGGGATCTGAGGTTCGACTGTATGTACGTCTGATGCGTTTATTTCTGGTTGATTGATGCGCAGATTAAGCAGGTTTTCAAAGTACTGCTTCCGTCTTGTAACGTTGTTTGTTTATGTGACCAGATAGCTGTTTGTGTCTCGAATTATTTTGGCTCTTCCTCGGTAGCCATTTCTAATCGAATTTATGTCGAAATACATACCTCTGATGTTCTTTGCTCTGGCATTCTGGAAAAAATGTTCGATTCGACTATCCACCCTTCGCGTTTTTTTAAAGTCTTATTGCCTCTTTCAGAATTGTAACATATTGTAGCGAGCTTAGGGTTCGCTGGATTAATTATGTTAAAATAAATAAGAGCCGTTAAATCGATTCTGAATTAATCTGACATTTTATTAGTTCCTTAATAACAATCGTTACTTTTTACCGTACACTTAACGTTTTCTTTATTATCGCTTCCGTAATTATCGCGTATTTTACTGCTTACTTCTCGCTCGAGACTTATCGCTTGTTTCACGTTCTACTTCTTACTCTGCGTGCGACGTATTTATACTGTTTCAGCGTTTCGTTTCCGTCCGTTCCATTGCCTTGAATGTTCTACTGTTCCTAGTCTTCAGTTTTCCATTACTTTATAGAATATTCTAGTACTCTGTTTCGGACTCTCTAGAATATTCTAGTACGGATTGTCATATGTGTCACAATATCTTTTGGTGTTGGCTTCATCATACCCTTCTAACTGGATCACTCTGAGGCGTTTACGTCTTCGCCCGTCGAACTAATGTTTGAACTTATTTGTTTTCTTAAACCCTAATACCTTTTGGGCTGTTTGATGCTTACTTGATCTCCATATTATTGTTTTCCTCTTCCTCGTTAATCCCATTCTCTAGGATGCTAAAGGTGCTTGTAGTTCGTCTTGATATTCAACCCTTTTGCGGCGGCGTTTTAGATTATCCATGTCGAACTTTTTTTATCTTTCGTGACTAATGTTGGTTTGCTGTGACCCGACTGTTGCTTATCACTAGATGATGGTCGAAGTTGCAATCTGCTCCTCTGCTCCGCTGCTCCTCCTCGATATTACATCAATGATGTTCGAGTGGTGTCTGTGATCTATGAGAAAGTAGTCTACTTGGTAACGCGTTACGCCGTCGAGTGATATCTTCGTGACCTTATGAATCCTTTTGCGTCTAAACGTACTTTTCTCTACCTGCTCTTTTGATACCGCTAACATGATAATTCGAATTGAATTATTGTTTGGTTGGAAGAAATCTTCCTTTCTAATTATGGCGGTGTAAGATAACCCTGTGGCGCAAGGCTAATAACCTTGCCCGGAAAAATGAATATTATGGACAATTTAAAAAGTCTCGGATATTGACCGGAAACCAGTGGAGAGACTTGCTAAATAAGGTCAAGACCGGATTCCGGTTGTGGTGCCGATCATGATGATGAAGATAACCCTGAGTAAAATGTTAACATCGAATGATGAAACTCTGTCAAAAACTTCCTGTGGGGTTTCATAGAACGTGTCCTTCGTTTCTTCGTCGGTAGATTCCGTTATGACGTGCACGTAATTGTACCGCCGGCCCTGTATTCTTAGCATTGACGTTCGTTCATCAATGAATTTCACGTATTTTACCTGGGGTGTGATTTGATTATTTATGACAAAGCCAGCTCCAAGCCGACGCATATATTTCACCTTTTCCGTTTTTACCTACGCCTTCTTTTGGTAGACTCGGGGTTTTCTTCATGAATTGTTTCCTAATAGTAATCATCGGCTCACGCCTACCGGGATTATTGCTTTCGGTTATTTTTTCCCCCGAGTGTTGGGGTTTCTAATGGTGCACCATATCAGACCCCTATTTTGATATTTTTTTTTTTTGTTTTTTAACAAACGCGCCCACAAAAAGGGATTTTGGTGTACCCTTAAATGTCAGAGCACAGTGCGAGCGGAAGAAGGGGAGGTGGATAAGGGAAGGGGGTGTCTATGTATATTGGTCTTGATTGCCTCGACATTACAACAACGAGGAAACACATGATCAGGTAGAGTATTGCACATTCGTGTGGTTCGGCTAAAGAATGACTCTAGGTTTATTTGTGCGCCTGAAGTTTACTTTCAACGTAAATTGATGCGGATTCTCAGATTGACGGGTATCGCGGGAAAATGTCCGAGGAGGCGGAACACATTCAGCAACTTCAGTTGAGCAACGGCCGTGATAATACCTATAGAAAAGCGATTGGCACGATACGTTGCGCCTATGTTCTAACGACGGAATGATATGGTAAAGTCTTCTTACTGCTCTGATTCGACCCAGTGACAGAGAGGCGGTATACCACTAGCTGTACATCATCCAATGGGTACGGCGGCGGGTAACACCCTGGGTTAAGGTTGAGAGATATTGTACGTTACTCCTTCCGAGTCTGACATGGGTACCCCTGCTGGTGGCGTAGGCTTATGTCAGCATATCCTGAGTGATCCATCCTAATTTAAGCCATGCACCACGTCAATATGTCTACTTTGCCGGGTATTCCGTCAATATAAAACACGAATTCAAAATAGCACTAAGTGTGAGTAGGCTGCTCGATAGTATAGTGGTTAAAATACCCGCCTGTCACGCGGGAGACCGGGGTTCGATTCCCTGTCAGGGAGCCTCTGGCGCAAGACTAATGACCTTGCCTGGAAAAAACAAATCATTATGGAAAATTTAACAAGCCTCGGGACTTGCTAAATAAGGCCAAGACCGGTTCCCGGTTGTAGTGCCGATGATGATGACTAAGTGTGAGTGATGAGACACAAGATCAAACAGTGAAACCCAATGGGGACCCAAGTCTTTAACTTTCTGTATTATAACATAAGCGCAACGCATTCTACCACTTCTACAGGTATTATCAACTGACACCTCCAAATATTAGAAAGTGCGCTTTAGTTCACGTTAAAAATTGACTTTAGAAAGATGGATAAACAAGTATAATCATCCGTTAGTTGAACCACAAAGCATGTAATACTTTGTCTAACCATATACTTGTTTATCTGTTATTATAATCTCCAGACATTCAAGACCAATATACATCGATACCGATTTCCTTATCCTCATTTTACTAACTGCTCTGTGGTTTGACATGTAAGGGTACCTCAAAATCCTTTTTGCTCAATTCGTGTAAAAAAACAAAATATAATTTAATTAGGGGGTATTCTGGTCTAGACGCACGAATTTAACGCAATTTTTGAAGTGCTGTAAAAAAAAGCAATCAATGTTTTTACTATTCATTTTTTTAATAGGATGTTCATTAATATTTCAAGAATACAGTAAAAAAAAATTGAAAGTAAAAAATTCAAAATTCAAAAAGTTAGCAGCTGATGAAGTGGGGGATCTCAAAAAGTTGGCATGCGACCATACCCACAATTCAACCTTCCTAGCAATCTGAAAAAAAAATTATTAATTTACAGAAATGCCTCTATCGTTGGAACTAAAATAAGTTGAAAAAAAAAATTTTTTTAACAAAATGGCGGCTGCTTGAAAAAAAATTTATTTTTGTACCACCTTTTTTTTAGTTTTTTGAGTTTTTTAAAAATAGTTAATATTGAAATTTGGGGATGAGAATAGTTCATGCAATAGAAAAGCCTATAAATAAGACATATACTAAATTTGAAGTAAATCGGTTCAGTAGAACTTGAAAAATCGTGGGTATTGTTTTAAAAAAGACAGTTTCGAAAAAAACGCGTTTAAAATTTCACGTAAAGTTTCTCGTGGTCTAAGTCATGAAATGATATTTTAGGCTTACGTTTATACAATCTGCCATTCCTCCTGCATACATTGGACCTTCTTCGACTTCGAAATAAGCATCTTTCGCGCTTCTCTCTTCCAACCGAGAAGTTCTGGCCTCCTTTGATGCGTTAGACGCTCGTATCTCTTCGAAGGATTTATCGACGAATGGACATGATTGTACATATTGTATACTATCGCAACTGCATTGTAATGCAATTTTAAAACCTAGTCCGCGATGAGGCGTTCGTGAAAATTGTATCTCTTTCTTGCAGATATTACACAAAACTATGGAAGAAATCGCTGTAAAAACTGTGAAAAACTCCAAAATACAGTAGCCGTAATTATTGTCAATAATCTCTTCTTCATTATTTGATTTGCTCAATTTTGCTGCCGATACACTCGTAAAACTGGTGTATTCCTCTACCGTGAATCTATTACCATGAAATCGCTTTTTTTTTACTTCGATCCGGACGCGTAATCCTTTTCGCTGAAGATTTTCGATCCATTTCACTTGAAATCACTTGAAATATTTTTATTTTACTCACAGCACATACGTTCACTTGGTTTGAAGGTTAGAATTCAACTGTTCGCAACTGGATGTAAGCTCACACTAAATATGAAACATAATTCTAAAATACATAAAGGTTACCTTCGGTTATTGTATTTCAATATATATAGAAAGGTTTTACGAGGAAACAGGGTCGCAGGTTGACAGAAAGTACCTAATGTCTTTTGTTCGATTCGTTCCGGCCGAGCCGGTTTAGACGGCGCGTTAGCAAAACAGCCATACCTCCCAAAATAATTTGAATTTTCTAACATCCTCTTAAAGACATATTCTTAGAGAGTTTAGCTTTGAAAATATGAAAAAAAAAAAAAAAGATTTTTTCTAATTTCTAGACCAGAATACCCCCTTAATAAATGATTTGTTCATCTGTGCTAATCAGTATTTTATTTTAGTGACGCAATTATTTACCTAAAACATAAAAAAGTTAAATTAATGTATCCGTTTGTATCCGTTTATGACCTGTGTTAATTATTTTTTTATATATTTGTTTCAGAAATTCTGGCTTCAAAAAAATACAATCCAAAATTACGAGTATATCGGCTCTTTGCCGTTGTATACCATGATGGAAAAGAAGCATGTAAGGGCCATTACATCACTGACGTTTATCATACTGGCTACTGTAGCTGGCTACGTTTTAATGACAACACTGTAAAACCTATCAGTGAGAATAACGTTCTGCGACCCAGAGAATCACGCGTACCTTACCTACTTTATTACAGACGCGTGAATAAGTGAATAATATATATATATATATATGAATATATATATGTATAAACATATATATATACGTATAATATATTTTAAAACACAAACTAAATTATAATAATTGTAAATTGCTTCAAACAAAAAAATAGCGTGAAGAAATCTTCTGACTACAAGCATTCCATGTATAAGAAGATTCTAAAAGCGTAAAATTATGTTAAATAATACAATAATCGGCCTGTGCATTAATAATATCGAAAAACGACAAAAATCAAAAACTCTAGAAATACAACAAGGAATGTAATTGTTAATACTAAGTAAATTATGGCACTAGTTAATCGTTATACACAAAAAAAAAACACTCTTAAACACAATCGGCATTTTTAAGTACTATAAATTCATTCATTACTAACATGATTTTTGGATAACAAACAAATAAAATTTTGTTGTAGACTATATCAAAGAAATAAATTCAAATATTAGGACTTTTAATTAATTTGTATATAATATTAACAAATATGAAGTTGATTCATGGATATTAATGATAACATTGACTTATTTTATTTTTATTTGATAAATGTATTTTTTTTAAACGATCAATAATTGTATAAATGTTATTAGAAACTTACAATAGTAATTATTAACAACAACAAACAAACAAAATGTTTATATCTAATAAGTAGCTTAGGCTTTGTACTAAAAGAATATATAAAAATATCTAAATTCAAAGAAACACAGAACTAATGTAATAATCTAAGAAAGTGTGCCAGTTTTCAAAACTGGTAGAAAAAATGTTATTTAAGAACAATACGACACTGTCATGTTGATTCATTTAGTTATTTAAAACTAAGAAAAGAGGAATCATCCGCGATTCTGTTTCATTTAAAATATAAACCTCACTGACTAGACTGAACACAAACTAGCTGAAATCGAAATTAAAAATATAGCTTCAAAATCGATCAAAATCCAATTCAACAGTTTAAACTGATAAAAAGAAGTAAGGAAGAATAATCATTATTCAAAGTTGATGGGAAAATTAATCAATAATAAAATAATATATTTTTTAATAATTTATATTAAAACATAATTTTTATATAATATGGCGCAAGTCACATTAACTCTGTCGAGTTGTGCTCTAATTTAAGCACCAATTTTTTTTATGTGAACATAGTTTAAGTTATGTAATTTCTTTAGAAAATATTTTCTGATTGTTATTTAGTCATGAAAATAGTATGGAACATAACAAAGTTAAATTAACAAAAAAAAATACAAAGTAAAAACAAATATGTAAACTTATATTAATGATAAAAACTAGGTAGATAAATCAACAAGAAAGAAAGTATATAATATATATTATATAGGTACATATTCAAAACAGACGCAGTGAATAATAGTAAGGATTTTATTAGATGCGCCTAAAGTTTTTTAGTTTTCTGCTTTGTCTCTTGAAAATTTTTTTCTTAACAATATTTGCTTTAATAATATTTTTTTAAGTGGGTAATTGTATTTGTATAAATTGGATGTGTTCGTTTTTTTTTTTAAAATACGATTTCTAAGATGAAAAAGATATACGACTTTGTCAATAATGAATAAAAAACTTAACAGATTAGCGCATGAACCGTATATTAGAAAAAACACGCTAAATTAATTTTTTTTTCGAATGTATAAGGATCGATACACGGGAAAACTATTACAATGATATTGCATAACACAACAGGGTGGGGATGTAAAAACGAGGCCTTAACCTAAACGACTTCTGACAACAATGACCCAATGTAATGGGATAATCAATTTCGTGACTCAGTTTGGGGAATATTTAAATTTTCGCTTTATACATTAATAGCGTGTTTATTTATATTATTTTTATTTTTATTTTGGTTTAATTTCGCTTGGATTTTTACTATTTTTTAATACACAATGTTATTTTATTAAGTTAATTGTAACATTATAACGTAATATAATCGTAGCATTAATATTATTACTTGCTAGTTATTATACTTCTAATCTTTCATTCATTTCAAATCTCGCAGAAAAAAACAATCTTTTTTTGTTCATGGAATTTCGTCATTTAAAACGTTGCTTAGTGGATCTACCTTGGTTTCATCAGTGGTCCGAGTAACAATTACCAGTTTTAAGCACTATAATAACACTCCCTTTTTGTTATTTATAATATTTTCTTTAACAATATATTTTAAAAAGTACATAATTGTATTTATGCGAATGGGATATGTATTGATTTTTTTTTTAAATAATATAGGTTTGGATAATCAAATAAAATTACGCTACAGGAATAATAAAGTTTAATATATTAACCCGAATATATATTATTAATAAGTTAACTTTTAACATGAAATTAAATGGATTTCGCGATTGGAATGTTTGGGGTATGTGCACGTGATGCTAAAAAAATGATCACAGTTGTAATTTATAATATAATATGGTGGAAATGTAAAAACGGGGCCTTAAGGTGTGCGATTTGATTGTATCTCATTATCTGACGTGTTTGACTCAACATAATGGGTAACTGATTTCCTACTCTAGAAGTATTTGAATTTTTACTCATTGATTGAAGAGATGTACATTAATAAAAATGCATGTTCAGTGAAAATAATTTAATGTTAATACTTTGTGGTTTCCGTTTGCTTGGCATTTCTTTTTTTATTCATACTATTATTTCTTAATTAATAAAATTATTACATTAACAATAGATTATTATTAAATTAACGTTATAACCTTATTATTGCTGATAACATTTTATTACAATTACAAATTAATTAATTTTATTATACTATTATGATGGTTATAATTATTTTTATTGCTATTATAATGGTTATTAATATTACTTTCATTATTATGTAGTTATAATAATTATTCTCTTTATTGTGTTACTTTTAATTTTTATTTTCTTTATTGTGTAATTCTTATTTTTATTATCAATATCATCAAAAAATAGAATTGTTCAGCTAGATGGTTTACATGTATAGAATTATGTTGACGCTGCCTTTAAAAAGCGGTGCATTTCCTTTATAACAAAAGATAAATTATATGAGTTCACAAAAAACGATTCACATATAACGCAATAGACACACAAAACACACATACTCGTTTAATTAAAAAAAAAATTAATTGTATACAACATGATGTGACCCGTGAGAAGCTCACATCATCACAATGTAGAAAAAAATATACCTAATAAAAAAAAAATGAAAAACAACAATAATATTCATTTAAAATCCTTAATTGTACACATAAGTGTTGTGAGGACTCCAAAGCTACGTATTGGCTTTTGCCTAGAAAATGTTATTTCTCTCTTAGTTTGGCGAATATAAAAAAATGTACTGGACAATTCACTTGGAAGTACTTTTACAGTAGGGATTTTATGACAGATCACACATTTCACCGTTATTTGGCATTTCATTATGGAAAGTTTGAAGAAGATCCATTGTTTTCGATCGAAATTTTGTTCACAATAACATCAAACAACATCCCGATTTCATCAGAACTCATTCTATGAACCCATCACACCAGTCATTTTCCAAATCCTTTTACTCTCCCAGCTCTACCCAACTACCGTCCCAAATAATTGTAGCCACTCATCGCGTTCCCCTCGGACAATGAGGCCCATGCCTGGCTTAATGGCTACGCCCCTAAGTAAGATTTCCATATGTGGTCTGAAGAGCGCTTCAAGGAAGGTCAATAGTTACCATTTTATCCAGACAAAACAATGGTTTCATATTGTTTATAGGCTAGTGGGACCATCGTCCAAATATCTTCAATATGAACATTTCCGGGACGTACGATGATTGAATTTGTGCCATGATAACGAACTTCGAGGGCAGCTTAAAAAATCAGTGACATTTTTTCCCGCGTAGTAACTTTAAATGCAACAACTCCCGCCATCTGCCATCTCCTCTCCTATCAATCCTTGGCACTCGAATTAATCCGACTCTTAACTGGAGTGACCACATATTTGAAGCTGCGAAAAGTGCAGCCAAATGTAGGGGATTCCTTAAGAGATGCAAAAGATACTTCACTCCATCCAACCTGGCCACTATTTACAGGGCGTATGTGTCGGCAACCTGAGTGGCCAACACGCAATTTGATTTCTGCCGACCGAGGAATGTCGTCAGGGAAGCGTTTTATTGTTTTCTCAATGGATGTCTTCGTTCGTGCGCCGCGACGTTGAATGGGTTGCTCTGAAACACTGAGAAAAGTGAGAAGATGAAAGGAAAGAATACCTAGAGTGAAGCAGCAATTCCACGCAAACAATCTTCAGGTGGAACAGCAAGTCTCATCAAATCATCCTCATCCAAATGGAATAATAACAACCTTGGTTGGTTTGAACTAATTAACAATTGGTTTATTTGTATCATGAATTTGATTTAACTGGATTAAATTACTACAACCGTGTCTCTTGCTGGTTTTACGAAGAAGGATTTTGTTATTTATATTGATTGACAACCAGAATATACGATTATGTCAGCTAGTTGCTGACATTAGTTATTTGGCTGCCATGGGTTGCGTTCAGTTGCGAATTCGCTGGTTGTGTCCAGTGCGAATCCGCAACAGCGTATATTCGTCCAAAAATGGAGTTCAACTCCCATATTTGGTCAGGCGCATCCATAACTGCACTACACGTGCTCGACAGGATGCAAAAACGAGCAGTGAAACTTATTGGGGACCCAGCCGTAAGTCGACCAATTCCGCCCTTAGAACGCAGGCGCAACGTATCATGCCTATCTCTTTTCTATAGGTATTACCACAGTCGTTGCTCAACTGAACTTGCTGAATGTGTTCCGCCCCTTCAGACATTTTCCCGCGATACCCGTCAATCTGTGAATGCGCATCAGTTCACGTTGAAAGTGGACTTTAGGCGCACAAATAAACATAGAGAGTCATTCTTTAGCCGAACCACACGAATGTGGAATGTTCTGCCTGATCATGTATTTCCTGGCCGTTGTGATGTCCAGACGTTCAAGACCAATCTACATCGACACCTTTCTTTATCCACTTCCTCTCCATCCGCTCGCGCTGTGCTCTGACATTTAAGGGTACTTTAAAATCCCCTTTTGTGCGCGCGTTAGTGTAAAAAAAATCTATAAACAGACTACTGTCAAAGTTTAAGCAAGCGGCGTCATTTAGTTTGTGTTTGACAGCCATCGAAAGCTGTTGCAGTTTATCTGCACAGTAAAATAAATATAAACAATTTCAAAAGGCTACTCACAGTTGGACGTTGGTTTGGTTGTTGCTTAAATTGTTGCAGTTTATACTTGGGCTCAGATCGCTTCTGTTCCCGATGCGGAGTGAAGTGCTTTGCTTATTCCCTCGGTTATGTATAGTTGGGCGTTGTGAGACAGGATTTATTTAGTTCAATAATATATAATCCTTTTTGTTTCCGCGTTTAACGAAGAATGGTTTTTTATTTTTTCTCTTTTTTAACTTTTATTTTCAAAGCTTCTCTTTTTTTTGTATACAACGCCTACAGTAGCGCTATTTATACTTTTGTTATTGCTTTATTATATTAGGTGTGCAACTAAGTTCTCGCTGTTTTATATATGAAAATTCAACTTTATTGTGAAAAAATGGTTATAAATAAATCATTCGCAGTATTACCCATCGCTAGCTACAACTAGTTGGTGTTTGACAGTCATTGAAAACTGTTGCAGTTTATCTGCACAATAAAATAAATATAAACAATTTCAAAAGGCTACTCACACTTGAGCGTTGGTCTGGTTGTTGCTTAAATTGTTGCAGTTTATATTCGGGCTGGTAGTCGCTTCTGTTCCTGATGCCGAGAGTGAAGTGCCATCCACGAATCAAGCCATTTTTTGATGTGTTCATTTGAGTGGATCAGACAGACCATGTGCCATCGAACGGAACAAGTAATATCGGACAGCGCAATATCTGGGGAATACGAGGGTGGGCCGAAAAGTTTCCGACCTCAATGTGAAGATAGCAGCACTCGTCAATAATGAATATTGAATTGCTAGTGAATGTAGTTGCTGCAGCTGAATTTAAACGTGGCCGTGAAAGCTTGGGAGACGATGAACGTTCGCCCAAAAACTGCAACACCAACTGACGATAACATCGCTAAAGGTCACCAAATGGTCGAGCGCCGAAGGAAAGTGGGAGAGATAGCAGAGGCTATGAAAATGTCCAAAGAACGGGTTTCATCATCATCGGCACTACAACCGGGATCCGACCTTGGCCTTATTTAACAAATCTCCACCGGTCCCGATGTCATTCAGTTTGGTACTCCCAGGCTCTGGGCGTCCTGGTCTACGCCATCCCTCCATCGCAGACAAGGTCTGCCGCGCTGTCTCCTTCCATACATCTTGCCACAAAGGACTTTCCGGGCAGGCTCCCCTTCGTTCATTCGAGCTAGGTGTCCTGCCCACCGAAGTCTACCGAGCTCGATTTTTCTTACAACATTAGCTTCAAGGTAGATTGCGTACAACTCATGGTTGTAGCGTCTCCGGAATTGTTCTCCCCCACATTCGGGACCAACAATTCTCCTTAAGACCTTCCTCTCGAACGCAGCTAAGAGTTCAGAGTGTCTTTTATTGCGCACCCAAGCATGAGTACTGGTAAGATTATGGTCTTCGCAGTAGTTGCTGGATGTTCTGGATAAATTTCGGGAATTAAAAAGCCTTGATAGCTTGATAGTAAGCTTTGTTGGATTTGATCAGCCGTTCGCGTATTTCTTCTTCCATATTGTTATCGGCTGATACAATTGACCCAAGCTAATTAAAGGATTGCACTACAAATTCGTGCTCCACTACCCTGGTACTTTGACCAACGTTAGGTCTTCTCTTCGCAGAAGTTGCCATCATGTACTTAGTTGCCCCTCATTAATGTGCAGTCCCAGTTTTTGCCGCCTGCTCGATCTAAGTGAAGGAGTCTTGTACAACCGATTCGGTTCTACCGATGAAGTCGATGTCATCTGCGTAAGTAAGTATCTGCCTGGACTTGGTGATAATAGTCCCTCTACGTCCCTCTCCTCAACGCCAGGTTGAAGAGGAGGCAGGCCAGACCGTCCCCTTGTCGGAGTCCATTATAGATGTTTATTGGTTTGGACAGCAATCCCGCTATTTTTACTTGACTAGTTACGTTGGTCATGGTCAACCTACAAAGTCGTATCAATTTGTTTGGAATGCCGAATTCCCTCGTGGCATTATATAGTTCTACCCTGGCTATGCTGTCGTAGGCGGCCTTAAAGTCTATAAACAGATGATATAATGGAATCTGAAATTCCTGACATTTTTCCATCGCCTGCCTAAGGTTGAATATCCGATCGATCGCTGATTTGCCTGGGATGAAGCCACACTGATATTGACCAATGATGATTTTAGCGTATGAGGCTATCCGATCTTGTAGGATAGAGGAGATTATCTTATAGGGGGTGCTCAACCATGTTATACCCCTATAGTTGCTGCACAATGTTATATCTCCCTTCTAATGTATGGCGCAAAATATACCACGACGCCAATCTTCCGACATCTCCTCTTGCTCCCATACGTGCACCACGATCTCATGAATTGCTTGATGTAACGCTGTCCCTCCTTGTTTGATTGGCTCAGCTGATATGTCATCAACTCCAGGGGCTTTATTCGATTTGGGCTGTCTTATGGCTTTTAATGTTTCCTCAATGCTTGGTGGCGGCAGCGTTTGGTCTTGATCTTGCATTGGCGGAGCCTCCAATTCTTCTGTGAGCTAACCGTTTGGCAATTCATTGAAGTGCACTTCCCATCGCGCCAGAATGTCTTCAGGATCGGTGATCAGATTACCCTCTTTATCCTTGCAGTAAGTGCAGCGTGGTGTGTACTGCGTCATACTGCGGATTATTTGGTAGAACTTCCGCGCCTGGTGCGGACCTCGCTCTCTACTTTTCTCTATTTCACACACTAGATATTTTTCCCAGACACTTTTCTTTTGTCTGTGAAGTCTTTTTTCAGATCTTCTGAGCTCTTTGTATTTCTCCTCTTGTCCTTTGTCCTATGAGACTGCTGCATTGTCCGGTATGCAGCATTCTTACGTTCAGTCGCTAGTTTCCACTCATCATCAAACCAATCGTTCCGATTTCTACGACTACTGCCTAAGATGGAGTTGGCAGTACTAATGACAGTATTCTTAAGGTGTGTTCATTTCTCTTCTACGTCCGGCATTCTGGCTCCAGGACCGCGCATGACCAAAGGTGTTACTGGTATTCTAATTGCGTAAGGCGGCCGTGTTGATCTGAACCTGATCCGCGGTTGCAATACTTCTTCGTAAGGCAATCCGCGCTCGCAAAACTGTACCAACAAGATAGTGATCCGAGCCAACGTTGGCACCTCGGTACGATCGCACCGTCATCAGGTTCGAGGAGTGACGGCGATCTATCAACACGTGGTCAATTTGGTTGCGAGTGGCTCCATCCGGTGATATCCAGGTGGCTCTGTGAATATCTTTACGCGGAAACCTGGTACTTACAACGACCAAGTTTTTTGACGCTGCCAGTTTGATGACCCGTAGTCCATTGTCATTAGTGTTCTCATGCAAACTATGGGAACCTGCGTAGTGCCTGAAAACCGGTTCCCGACCTATTTTCGCATTCAAATCACCAAGAACGATTTTCACATCATATCTTGGGCAGGCATTGAGGGCCCGTTCGACGTTCTCGTAGTATTCTTCCTTTTCGTATTCAGGGGACTCCTCTGTAGGTCCGTGAACCGTTATGTTCTTAAACTTGCCTCACACGCGAAGAGTGCACAGCCTTTCGTTTATTGCATTAAAGCCGATAATGGCAGGCTTCAGTTTTTGGCTGACTAGAAAGCCTACGCCGAGCACACGGTATTTTGCATGACAGCTGTAATAAATGTCATACTCGTTTCTTTGAATAACACCACTCCCTGTTCATCCTATTTCTTGTAATGGTGTTATGTCAGTCTTATATTCGGACAGGGCATCGGCTAGCTGCTGTGCAGCTCGAGCTCTGTATAGTGAGCAGACGTTCCATGAGAAAATTCATAAATCGTTTAGCCATTTTCGTTTCCGTGGTTGGGCTTATTAAATCTGCCATAATAATTCGTTTTTACGGGCTTGGTTATTAGCCTCGCGCCAACCTTTCTCAGGATGTCGCTGCATGCATTGGTTCACTACTTGGCGGTGCCAAAGTAGCTATCCAGGGGTGTCACGCGGAGACTGCATGTCAACTTGGATTGAACAGGGACAAGGATCGTCCTGGCCTTCACCGGATTGAAAGCAATCAGTGACTTTGCCCTGTATATTCGCTCCCATCCCCCCAAAGAACGTGTTTGTCACATATTAAATCAATATTTAGGCATGAGAAAGCTGTCTGCGCGTTAGGTGCCGCGTTTGTTCACGTTAGACCAAAAACGTGTTCGAATGATCATCTCCAACGCTCAGTTGGCGCAGTTTAGGCGTTTATACGCAATATACGCGCGGAACAAAAATACAACAAAACAATGGATTGCAAAGGGAAATCGGCTCCAAAAAAAAGCAACAACTGTTTTTTCGGCTGGGAAAGGGAAGACGACTTTTTTTGGGATAGTCATGGAGTTATCTTAATCGATTATCTTCAAAAACTAAAAACCATTACAGGAGCATACTACGCACCATTACTTGACCAACTGAAGGCAGAAACTGCGGAAAAACAGCCATATTTGCAGAAATAGATCTAACCCCAAGCGATTTCTTTTTGTTCCCTAATCTAAAAATTGCGCTCGGAGGGTAGAGATTTTCATCAAATGAGGAAGCAATCACCATCGTGAACAGTTATTTTGCATAGAAAAATGCCGAGTACTATTTGGAGGGGTTAGAGAGATGGGAGCATCACTGGGAGAAGTGTGTACAGTTACAAGGAGACTATGTAGAAAAATAAAAATACATTTTAAGAAAAAATGTCGTATCTTTGTTAGGTCGGAGACTTTTCAGCCCACCCTCGTATGGAGTGTGGGGTAGGACTTCTCAGTTGAGCGTTTTAACGGGTTTGGCAACGTGAAGCCGAGCGTGGGATACTGCAGAATCACTTTTTCTGCTCGTGTTGTGGCCGTTTTCGCGCAGTGCTCGGCTCAATCGCGACAATTGAAGTCGATCCCGTTCGCCAGTGATGGCTTCGTTCGGTTTCAACAGCTCATAATAAATAACACCGACCTGGTTCCACCCACAGCATAACCTTCGCAGCGTATCGACGACGTAGAAGTATGACCGGCAGTCCCCATGACTTTCTTTTCTAGGGGTTGCTGTTATGGATCCATTTTTCATCACTCCTCACGATGCGATTAAGAAAACCCTTCCTTTTTTGTCGCTGGAGCAGTTGTTCAAAGGCGAAGAAACGACGCTCAACGTCCCTTCGGTCCAAATCATAAGGAACCTAAGTTCCTTGCTTTGAATCATTCCCAATGAATGCAATTGGTTTGGCGGGTAACTCCCAATGCTGGTGAAAGCTGTTGTTGCGTTTGGCATGGATCCTCATCGAG
This sequence comes from Microdon myrmicae, assembly GCA_963931805.1. Lineage (NCBI taxonomy): Eukaryota > Metazoa > Arthropoda > Insecta > Diptera > Syrphidae > Microdon > Microdon myrmicae. Next base: position 101,083,666 of record OZ007498.1, on the reverse strand, counting down.
CAATGGCTCCAGTCAGCTTCTTCGAACGTTTTGGGATTCCTTCACGCGGACGTTCGTCAACATCGGAATCACCGTCTTTGAAGCGACGGAACCAAACACGGCACGTTTCACTTAGAGCAGCAACTCCGTAAACCTTGTGGAGCTCTCGATTCTTCGAATAAAAGAAGAAAATCAACACTTGCCGCAAATGATGATTATTTAGCACAAAATCAGACATTTTCACAACCAAAAGTATATGACTCCAAAACAAATTCATTACTGTGTCAAATTGGTTTGTTTTCTATATGTCTAAGCTTGGCTCATGGTGTTTTGGATATGTCGAATTCGACTAACACTTATTGCTGGAGCTATCTATTGACAAGCAGCGGGCACCTAGTCGCGTACCTAATATCATTACCATTATCTAATTTTTATTAATTCCGTTTCGTCATGGTTTTTGGGGGATGGGGACGGTGGGCCCGCGCAACAATTTGAAATTGCGCTACTGTAGGCGCTGTATACAAAAAAAAAAGAGGAAGGCTTGGAAAATAAAAACTAAAAAAGTAAAAAATCATTCTTGGTCAAACGCGAAAACAAAAAGGATTCATCTTATTGAATTGAATAAGTCCTGTCTCACAACGCCCAACTATACATAACCGAGGGAATAAGTAAAGCACTTCACTCGGGATCAGGAACAGAAGCAACTATAAACTGTAAGAATTTAAGCAATAACCAGACCAACGCCCAACTGGTAACAGCCTTTTGAAATTGTTTACATTTATTTTATTATGCAAATAATCTACAACAATGCAGACAACCTCGTGAATTTTAACGAGAATGAATAAAAGTGAATTTCGTGTGCTGATTAAGCATAATCAAGCGAAATCCATAAATTGGGATACGAACTGCTACTCCATTTAACATATTCTCCAAATTTAGCCCCCTACGACTATTTCCTGTTTCGAAACCTGAAGAAATGGCTGCGTGGTAAGGGATTTGGGTCGAATGAAGAGGTCATCACAGACACTGTTAAAACACAACACTCTAACCCATTTCTCGTCGTGTTCAACTGCATTCAAGAACCTACTCTCAATTCAGAAGAAGAAAATCATTTAATCTCATAAGATGAAGCGCAATTCCAACAATGTCGATCGTACATGCGTCCAAGTATCAGCGACCAAAAAGGTGATCCAAGGAACTATACCAAATCAAAAATCAGGCGTTAATAATGACAAATAAAAACAAATCCTCAAAAACAAGATCTGAAGAACTTTCACAAGCCACGACGATACAATGAGCCATCCAGCTAGCCGATCGAATGAATTCTCAAACCACACACAGCAAGCCTTTATGTTAAACAAACTTAAGAGTATACGGTCCAATTGTTAATATTGACAACCGACTGCGACCCTTTTCAATCGGTCGCACAATATAGTAAATTTGAGCCATCTGCAGCTGTGATGATCTTAGTCCGCATAATACACATTCCGGGTCACAAGAACATGATTCTGAGTTGCGTTGCGTATAATTTTGAATTACGTTGTCTCTCGTCGTGGACATAGATAGTATCTTTACAGTCGTCGGAACAGAAGATCCTGCATCCATCCCTTAGAAGCACATGCTATAGATGGACAATTCGTTTCGGTTCTTGTTACACCCTAGCGTGTATGTGTGCTTTATGATTTCGTCTACAGTCAAGCATCAGTGTTCGGTTAGCTGTACCCATCGTATGCCAGAGGACCTGGTGCTGCCGATAAGGAGCAGTGAAATTCAATTGAATTCAGATGCTTGCGATGAATAGACGTTGGACAGAGAAGAGTGCGCGTCAATTACGATTCAAAGTGAGTTACGGGTGGGCAAAGGTGCTTTTTTTGCTATAGGTAGTGAACTTACGTACCGTGCAAGTGTTCCTGTTATTGTTCGGTTAAACTATGTCCCTTGAAGACCGCATAGTGACCCAAGTCCACCCAGTATACCATGGTCACCGCAGGGTTCAGCATCTACGTAGCATGCTCTTGATCTGAGCCTCTCGCTCCGCACCATAGCAATGGGGGCATCATCCGGCATTGAATTCACTTCGATCTCCGGTCAATCCGTGTGGAAGGTTAACCGACTTCAGTGAAAACGAACAAGCCATTCATCATCATTCTCAGGTTCTCCGCCCTCACCAATGTGCTGACTTATCAGTCGATGCCCATGGAATTGTACATATGATGACCACGAATTGTATTGCGGCCAGATTCCACACACACACACGTAAGTCCGCCCAACTCTACTTATGTCTACACTAACATGGAATCCACACCTATCTGCTTACATGTTCAATCAACAGAAACTAACGCATATTTTGAGGGCTTTGAGGAAACCTATTATTTGTAAGGAATAAATATAATAAATTGGAAAAACGTTGGAAGAAATTTATTGAGCTTAAAGAACGCTATGTTGAGAAATAAAGTGCTTATTTGCCGAAAAAATATCTTTTATGCAGAAAGTCAGTGGTTTATCAAACCCTCCTATTTGATACCTAAGATTGAAGCCTGACATCCCAAAGAGACAGCGTTACTCCCTGCATAGCCGGTGACCACCATGTCATTATTGGGAGAACAATTCGGTGAACAGTTTATTTCACGGTTATTGTCAGTCGAGTAGCCGCCTAGATAATGTCACACTTGAACTTTTTCCATTGCGGCCATATAAAGTCCAAAGTCAACGTTGATAACCCGGATGAAGGAATTAGAAGCCTACATTACTCACATCGTTCACTAAATCTACTCCAAAAGCTCGAGCGCATCATCGAAGATTAAAGCAGCAGAATGGACTAAACTAGATGCAATTAAGTCCACAATTTAAAAAAGAATAATATTTAAAAAGTAAAGTAAGCGACTACTTCTTTTGAATGATAGTAAAGATTATATATTTTTATGTATTATATTTATTTTTAAAGTACTAATGAATATCATTATAAAGTAAGAAATAATTAAAATTATTGTAAGGATTATGGGGCATCACAGAGGGAGTTGGCATGTCCTTGTTGACTTTTCTAAAGGAACCCTCAATTTTTGAAATATCTGAAAAAAGACTATCTTCAAAGCGACTGCCAATACGCATTTCGCAGCAGAAGACAATCCGCCCGCACTCTGCTCTTATCTTTAAAGATACCTCATCATTCCTTTTGACCACAATATTTTAGAAAAAAAAAGCTGGTGGCATATCTTGCTGTCAAGCTGCTTGGGGGTCGAGGTTGATTACTCCAGGCAAGGGAAAAGAGTTGCTTACAGCCATCAAAGAAGCAAAGTGCGAATTTCATTCGTCTTGTTCACCAACATACTGGCCTACTGATAGCAACAAAACTCCTGACCTGATCGATTTATTTATTTCGAAAGGAGTGTCATCGAATTATATTGAAACGGATAGTTTAGTTGATTTAACGTCTGACCACACTCCAGTACTACTAAAACTGAATGCAGCTGTTCCCAGAAAGAACAGAAAACTAAATCTTACAAACAAATACACAGATTGGGAAAAATTCCGAACAGAGCTTGACAATCAGATTGAATTAAACGTTAAACTTCAAGATTGTGAAGAATTGGAACAACAAGTACAACAATTTATCGAAACATTGAAAAGCGCAGCCACAATAGCAACTCCGGTGCCAAGTGATAAACCAGAACCAGCAACCACATACCCTATTGAGATTAGAGATCTAATCAAAGACAGGCGCAAAGCTAGACGAACCTGGCACCCTAACGATAAAAAAATATTCAACAAGGTGAGCAATCTAGTTGACAAATTAATTAAAGACCATAAGCAGAGTTGTATAGATGAGTATCTAAGTGAACTAAGTCCGTCAGCGGATATGGATTACTCTCTCTGGAAGGCAACACGTAAATTTAAACGTCCCCTTATCCAAGTGCCACCTATAAAAGATACGCAGGGACTGTGGGTACGCAGAACTGAAGATAAAGTTGAAATATTTGCACAACACCTGACTTCAGTGTTCAAACCACACAACATCCACAGTAGTATTGATCCTTCACCCAGGTATCAAACCAGTCACCCCAATGGAGATTGCCCAAGAAATCGACAAAAGTTTGAACCACAAAAAAGCACCAGGCATCGATGCAATATCACCTGACGTGTACAAGGAATTACCTCGTAAAGCTGTCATTATGATAACATATCTGTTTAATGCTTGCTTTCGACTTAAATTCATTCCAAATTTATTCAAAACAGCCCAGATAATAATGCTTAAGAAACCAGAGAAACCAGCAGAAGAAGTAACGTCTTATAGACCCATATCGCTATTGCCATCCATTTCAAAACTGTTTGAGAAAATACTCCTCAAGCGACTCAAGCCTCTCATCAATATTCCAGACTTTCAATTTGGCTTTAGGAATAAACACTCAACTATTGAACAGGTTCACCGTGTGGCCACAGCAATAGAAAAGACTTTCGAAGAAAAGAAATATTGCCCAGCTGTCTTTCTTGATGTTTCCCAAGCATTCGACCGAGTATGGCATGAAGGTCTTATATATAAAATGAGTAAACTGTTTACAGCAAACTATTGCCATCTACTCGAATCATACTTGTCTGATAGAACCTTCAAAGTAACACACGAAGGAGCTCACTCTAGTTTCTATCCAATAGAAGCAGGCGTACCACAAGGAATCGTCCTGGGACCTTTCCTATACTTACTATACACAGCGGACATCCCAACAACCAAGAACACATTCATAGACACCTTTGCAGATGATACAGTCATAATATCAGCTGACGAAAATCAAGAAAAGCTACACAACAATTGCAATAGGCACTCAACGCAATTAGTCAATGGACCACTGATTGGAAAATTAAACTCAACGAGATGAAATCTATTCACGTAACATTTACGTTGCGACGATCAGATAACAATATTTCTACATATCTCAACGGAATTCCAGTTCCCAAAGCAGATTCAGCGAAATATCTCGGTATACATTTGGATAGCAGACTAAACTGGAGACATCATGTGAAACAAAAAGCTGAACAAATAAAGCTGAAAGACAGATGTATTGGTTAATCGGGAATCACTCTCAACTCAATCTCTATTGTAAAAGATTGATCTATCAATCTATCATCAAGCCGATCTGGATATATGGAATCCAATTATGGGGCTGTACAAAGCAATCCAATAGAGATATAATTCAACGAATCCAGAATAAATTCCTTCACATTATCAGGAATGCCTACCGTTTTGTGACAAATCAGGAAATTCATGATGACCTAGAGATCAAATGGATTTATGAAGTTATCCAAGAATATGCTGTCAAACACGAAAGACGCCTACATAATCATACCAACGTAGAAGCTATTCAGCTCTTGGATATTACCCACGAATTGAGACGGCTAAAATGGACGAAACCTCATGAATTAATATGTTAAAATCTAACATACCAAAATCGAGTTGGGAACTGAACACTGGTCCAGTAAACCCTTACACGTTTTACTTAATTAAACTAAATTAAGTACAATTTAAACCTAGTATTAAATTAAATTGTTAAGATTGTATTAGTCATGTCCAATAAAGGATGTTATTTAAAAAGAAAAAAAAAAAAAAAAATATATATATATATATATATATATATATATATATATATATATATATATATATATATAAGTATAACATATATCTTGCTGAGAAGTGATGTCACCTGAATGTATTATCTTAAGTTGAAGTTCTCATTCTGTGTCAGGCCCTTTCAATGGAACGGGAATTTCACGTTGATCTTTGTAACATTCACGGCCTAAGATGCAATTTCTCCTCTGTGCCTGCCCACGTCTCTAACCAGAAACCAGTAATCCTCCCAGTTAGCGGGACCCAAGTAATAACTAATACAGATATTTCTAATTTTACTATACACGGTTATAACTTAGTGCCTCTGTTCTAGCCACATGCATACGAAATGATATTGCTTGTCAGCTTCTGCTACAATATCGACCCTACTCCAATCCAGAATTTAATTTCTCGTGGCTAAAACTTTATGTTCGTAGGTATACCATACATTACTGCTTTCTTTATAGAAGCCCGAACTTAGATGGAAATGCATCCTTTAACGAATTTGAATCTATCGATAGGATCTTGACCCTATATCCATATGGTGAAAGGGGAGATCCTGTAGTTTACCGCTTTGTATGTGTCCAACGTTCAGACAACTTAATTGATTTAATTTCAGATACACTGCAATAGTAGGGCACCAGATGTGCTCAAATTGAGCGAGTAATTGCCAAGAAGAATTCACTGAGGGAACATCCGGGCTCTGTGACTCGCGGTATGGGTTCCGGAAAGGTAGATCAACCGGGAAGGCACTATCTGTGGTGTGCGACATCGCCCACAATGCGATAGCTGGAGCACGATGGCTAGGTGGTACCAAAACATTATTGTGCGGTGGTGACGCTTGATATTAAAAATGGGTTTAGCTCGGTGAATTGGAATCGGATTCTAGAAGCGTTGGGCGGTCTACAAGTCTCACCCTACTTGGTGCGTATATTAGCAAACTATCTCTCGGATAGAAAAGTGCTCTATGACACAGATGAGGGACGACAGGAATATAAAATAACTGCGGGTGTACCTCAAGGGATCTGTATTAGATCCGCTGTTATGGAATATCATGTATGATGGTATGCTCACAGTCAATGTACCAGAAGGGGTTAGAATCATTGGGTAAGCAGATGATTTGGCAATAGTAGCCGTCGCTAAGCATCTAGATGACTTGGAAAATATTTGCTCCCATGCAATCCAGAGCATTAAATGCTGGCTAGATATGGCCGGACTGAAACTAGCCGGACATAAGACGGAGGCAGTTTTAATAAGCAGCCGCAAGAAAGTTGAACACCTTGATTTGGAAATAGAATCCCTATATTAAATATCTTGGTGTTATACTCGACAACTGGTTGAGCTTCAAGGAACACCTGAGGAAAACGAGTGAAAAAACGGCAAGAGTATGCAACGTTTTGGCGAGACTGCTACCCAGTATTGGAGAACTCCGGCCCCACATAAGGAAACTCATAACCACTATAATGTATGCAGCTCACACATGGGCAGGAGACGCACAGTATAAGTCGTACATGAGGGGAGTGAATTCAATGCATAGACTAGCATCACTAAGAGTATGCTGTGCATTTCAAACGGTATCCGAAGATGCCATAAATATTTTGGCCGGGAGGACTCCACTTGACATTGCAGCTAAAAAAAAAAACGCTGCATTGCATAAAGTCTCCCAAGAGAATCCTCGGAGAATGCGACCATAGTTAGAGCTCTCAAGCCTAAGAGAATGACAACGAAGGTAGGATTCTTCCACCAAAGGAAGATGGATCTGTGGGGGTTCTCTACACCACATGGAGAACCAACCCACAATTCCAACCAACCTTCACCGCTAACAGCGCGTCACTTTAATCCTACTCCCCATTCAAAACCTGCAATACACACATTCGAAAACATGCAAAGAACACCCTCCCAATATGCAACAGCATCCGTTCCCCAATCCGCAAGCGCATACATCCCGAACTTGCAAGAATTCATTTCCCAATCCGTAATGAAAGGCATTTCCAAAAACTTACAACAGAATACAATTCAACAGAATACATTCTAAATCATCTCTCCCATCTACAACCAACCGCATCTAATTTCCCCCGAAAACCATTTTGGTTCCTATTCTTCCTAAAAGGCGGAAAACCGCACCAATTCCCTACAATTTAACTCAGCCTGTACGACAGTGATTCTGTGGATCTAAATTCCCTATGCAAGCATAGCAACCCCTTTCAAGTTCCTAGTAAGTGGCAGTGAGTTATTTTTAGCTATGACTCCACTGCCACGAACCGACGAACTTTTTTCTTGCTTTTAACGAGTCAGTCATCATTCTACCAACCCCCGAGTGTACAATCAAATCTACCGTGTCTCTGTCGGATGGGGTCGGGCCCTTGATTTCTAAGCGAAAACCATTTAGTGGTGTGTCGGGGTCTTGGCCCCCCTAAACGAATATCGTTTAGCCGTGTCCCTTTAAAGCCCGGCAATCATTTATTAAGTATAAAAATAGCGTACAACATGAACAATAAACAATGTCGTCAAACGCAGGCAATCGAACCCTTACTTTTAATTAAACCTAGTGAACAATTAAACAATTCGTGAATGACTATACCAGTGTGTTTTATTTCCCATGGCTTCGCTTCCTCGCCGTCCCGCAGTGTCCTGGGTGTTTGCCCCCCGTTTATTCTTTTCGTTGTGAACAGGTACGGTGGCAAAGCGATGGGGAACAGAGCGAACCCCGTGCCGTACGGCGGCACCCCACACCTCCGACCCCACAGACCCACACCATGATACCTGATATATAGAAACATGGGTGAAAAGAAAACATGGCGAGCTGAATTACCACTTGACTCAGCTATGATCAGGACATGGATCCTTTCGGCAATACTTGGACAAGTATAAGCATGTGAATCACCCATACTGCTTGTATTGCGAAGGCAAAATAGAGAATGCGGAACACGTACTCACGAGTGCGTGAGATTCGAGACCGCACGAACGATTTTGGAGAGACATATGAGACGGACAGTTAATAGAATACATGCTGAGCTCAAAACAGGCATGGTCCGTAACAAATGGTATTCTCGGTGAAATGATACAGCAGTTGCGACGCGGCGAGCGGAGTAACAGGTAAACTTTATCCTCCCTCCCGATGAAATATCCAAAAGAAAGTTCCGCGGAGATCAACGGGAATATGAGCCTGACGGGAGGTGGTTTAGTCGGTAAAAGCCCGGCAAGTCCCTGGATCGGTCTAGAGGTATCTTTTGAAGATTTCCACCTTCCTACCGAAACCAAAAAAAAAAAACCATGTTCTCTAATAATGCTAATAAAACTGCTGGTGATCTCCTTGCAGTGATATGTCGCATATAAATGCATTTAAAGTTAAATGTCATCCAGCGACCAATTGAGGTAGCCGAATGACCCCCTAGATGTACACGGTAGTTCCTCTGTAGTTTTCGCAGTCAGAACTGTCGCCTTTTTTGAAAATGAGGACGACTATTGAGGTTTTCCATTCTTTGGGAGTGACTTCCTTATCCGATATTGTTTTGATCAGTTGGCGGATCCTTCGAGCGGTTGCGTCTCCTCCATGCTTCATAAGCTCTGCCGGTATGCAATCGACTCCGGGAGCCTTGTTGTTTTTCAATCGATTTATTGGGTCTACAACTTCGTTGAAAGAGGGCTTTGGGATCAGAGGCTCGGCTGTATGTACATCTGATGGGTTTATTTGTGGTTGATTGATGCGCAGATTCAGCAGGTTTTCAAAGTACTGCTTTCATCTAGTCACGATATTGTTTGTTTCTGTGACCAGATAGCTGTTTTCGTCTCGAATTATTTTGGCTCTTCCTCGGTAGCCATTTCTAATTGATTTTATGCCGGGATACATACTCTCTGATGTTTTTTGAATCTTTAAAGTCTCGTTGTCTCGTTCCGAATCCTCGCGTATCTTTCTGTGTTGATTTTTTGGCAGTTTTCGGAACAGCGTCTTCCGCCGAAATCTATTCAAAAGTAAAACTTACTTTTTTTTCTTGAATTTAGTTTTATTAATTTTTTTTTCTATTTCTATTTTTATTTTTGCGCAACACGCGAGTTGTACGACACTCTTTACTGTGCTCGCGATAGCGGGTTCTTTCCCTGTGAACGTTACTGGTAAACTAATATTTTCCTGTAGGAAGAAACTTATCAACTTATCCCTTTTATCTTAAATTCACCTTCCTCTGGAATCCTCTCGGTTCAAGGGGATTTCCCCTTGCCAGGAGATCACATTCTACCTTGTTCTACGCTTCCATTCGTAGTGATACTGTGTGGATGCACCCACACACAAACAGACTCGAACGTTTCTGTCCGTCTGGGCGGAAATTTCACCGACTTTTCACACACCTGCAGTATCCCTTTGTGTAATTTACCCGCATGTGGTTTATGGCCTTGGTGATTTCCTAGGCCGAAGTCGTTATCTTCGGGTGCGATATTTTCACAAAGTTTGTATCTCCTTGTAGGAACGGTGTGGGTTCGTTTATTGTTTACCTTCTCTTCCGACAATGGTCCTTTCGATAAGGGAAAACCAAATTGCGGTTGGCTCAAGAGAAGATCATAAGTATTGTTTATTTTTTTGCCGTGTTTTTATCGCATGGAATTTTTGATGGCTGTTGGCGTCTGGCGCTCTCGCGCCTGGCCAATTTTGTTTACCCATCCAATGGGTTGTCAAACGAATTCACTTTTGGTGTAGTGTCCTTTAATAAACGTGAAGGTATGAGGGGTAGGTAGTGGAATTGGGCCCACGTGTCTGTGGATACGTGGGGTTGAAGACACCAGTATGTATGGCTCCTTTAGCTGGGCGAAAAGTGATTTGTGAGGTATAGGATCGCCACATCTTCATCATATCTTTCTAAGTGGATCACTCTGAGACGTTTACGTTGTTCGATCTTCGCCCTGTACTCATGGTCAAACCAAGGTTTGGATTTAATTTTCTTAAATCCTAATACCTTTTGGGATGTTTGTTTGATTACGCCTCTGATCGACGCCCATTAAGTGTCCATACTATCCTATATCTAGGATGCTAAATCTATTCGTTAGTTCGTCTTGCTATTCAGCCCTTTTAGTTTACCAATGTAGAACGTTTTGCTCGTCTCCCGTGACTGCCCATGTGGGTTTGCTGCGAGCCGACTCCTGATTTTGCCCATCACTAGAAGATGATCGGAGTCGCAATCTGTTCCTCTCTATGATCTTACGTCTAGGATGTTCGAGGGGTACCTTTTGTGTATAAGGAAGTGGTGTATTTGGTTACGCGTTACGCTGTCGGGCGATATCCATGTGATTTTATGAATTTGCTTGTGCTGGAACATCATGCTTTGCACTACAAGATCTTTTGACGCTGCGAACGTGATAGTTCGAATTCCATTATCATTTGAAACGTCGTATAGGCTTTCTTTACCTATACTTGGTTGAAAGATGTCTCCCTTTATAGCTTTTGCGTTGAAGTCCCCGAGGGGGATTTTAACATCGAATGATGAGAACCCATCGAATACTTCCTTGAGTGTCTCGTAGAACGTGTCCTTCGTTTCGCCGTCGGTAGATTGTGTTGGGCGTGTGTGGTGTTATAAAGCCACAACAAATTTTATATTTGGATACAAAATCGGTTACCTGATATTGGGGGAGGACTGCTTCCGTGTCTTAATGTTGTTGCGGCACACGCCCTTAATGAGGCTCCTCAATGGCGTTTCCCCAGTAAAATCGTAGAGTAGGCATCTTACATTAACCACACGAGACTCCGCTGAGTACCGCAAATAGTTACTGACCAAATTAATTATTTAAGATCCGGTTGCATATCAAGAACAATATGATTGATAATTATCGACGTCTCACTCGGGTTCACAACCAATGTTCGAGGATTAGGATTGTATCAGAAGCTTTTAGATAGACAATGCAAATTTCACTTCTTAGGAGGTTATTCTAGTTCGTTTTTTCTTTATTACTTTTTTTTTTTTTTTACTTTTTCTTTTACATGCAAATTTTACAAATTTTTAACAACACCGATCAATAACGGGGACCACTTCCTGCTTTTCTTTCCTCTTCCTAACTCAATCCAAAAAACGTTTCTTTTTTCTTTTTTCCTCCGTTGTCCAAAACGTCAACAACGGAATTCCAAACCGTATTCAAGAAGAAAAATTAACCCTCCGTCTCTCTCGCTCTCCACTCACGTCCACTTCGAAAAACAAATTCGAACTCGAAGAACTGCACGATCCACACCCGAATCAGGGCGTGTTCAAAAACTCACTTCTGGATCGTGCAATTCCTCCACCACCTTACCATCATACTGTCTTAAAACAAAATTGTATTAAATACAAATTATCAAATGATGGTGGTGGCCGACGTACGTAACACGTGTACCTTTATAAGTACATAGTTGTACCATGGGCGCTGTATATTTAGCACCGACATTCAGTCAATATTAAATTTCACATCTTTTACATAGGGCGTAATCTTATTGCTTACGATGAAACTGGTTCCAAGGTTGTGTATCGGTACCTCCATACACCAGTGTGAACCCGTTGGTTTCGATTACTTGATGTGAGTCGGACTTCCTTGAAGCACGACGATCTCCATTTTATATTGTTTCGCGTTCTCTACGACCATCTTTGGTTTATATAACGTTCGAACATTCCACGAGCCGATGCGTATATCCCGCTTTTTCCGTTTTTCCTTACGTCTTCTTTTTGCCGTGTCGGTGTTTTCTTGATGATTTGTTCCCTTATGGTAGTGTCGGCTCATCACACCCACGCCTACCGGGTTTTTCGTGGGATTGTTTTATATATCATATCATCATCATCATCAACGGCACTACAACCGGGATCCGGTCTTGGCTTTATTTGGCAAGTCTCGAAGCTTTTTACGGGCAAGGTTTAGCCTTGCGCTGATTATGTATCATATATTGATTATTGATTTTTGTTCCCACGAGTCTTGGGGTTTCAAATAGTCCGCCATATCAGAGCCGCGTTTTGATATGGTAAGGTCTGTTTACTACTCTGATTCGACCCGGTGTCAGAGAGGCGCCGTTATAATACAGTCGGTGGACCCCTGGCTGCAAACCATCCAATGGGCACGGAGACGCGTAATACCCTGGATTAGGGGTGGTAGATCTTGGTGTGTTACTCCTCACTAACCTATCTGATATGGGTGACTATACTCGCAACGTATGCTTCCGTCAGTATAGCCCAAGTGTTTCATTGTAATTTAAGCCCCTGCATCACGTCAATGTTTCTACCAAGCGGGGGAAACATTGCTTACCCGATCAATATACTCGATATCCTTAAACCTCAAAATACCGTGCGTGCGAAAGAAAAGGGAGAATCGAGAGAATTTACTTTTGAACGTTTAGATATTACAATAATGAGCAGCACATGATTAGGCAGAGCTTTCACCTTGGGCGGTTCGACTTCAGAATGGTGTTCTGTGTTTATGTCGTTCTCCTTGGGTTTTCGCCCTGTTGCGTCAGAATTGGTCCAGACTTGAATTTCTTGCAAAAGAAGGCAGTGTTGACATCGCAACAGACATGATTTCCTTTCCTTAGACTCAACATTCTCAACATGCATCATTGCTAGAAGCGAGATGTGGATCTTTGAGTACGAAGCGCAATCTATTGCGTTTTATCACATGAAATGTTCGATTTTCGCTCAGTTGAGAAGAAGTTCTCGAGCGAACATCTGTGCCATAACGTTAAATTTTCTTTTTTTATAAAGTAAAGTGGTACGTGTGCTTGACGTGTGAGAATTTTAGGGTTCGTTACAAGTACAGTTATTTTGTTCTAAAAATTGTTTACCATGCTGTCGGCAGTTCAAATTCGACACCTCTTCCTTTATGAATTTAAAATGGGTCATAATGCGTCATTGGCTATGAAAAACATTAATGACGCATTTGAGGATGTAGCGGTAAACGAACGCACTATACGACGTTGGTTAGGAAAGTTCCGTTCGGGCGATTTCAGCCTCGAAAATGAACCACGTGAAAAGCCAGAAAAGTTAGTATACGACGATATTTTAAGAGCAACGGTGGATGCGGGCCCAACGACATCGGTGCGGGAGATTGAACAAGCATGGGAGTATCCCCGATGACAATAAGTCGACACCTTTCTCTCATAGGAAAGGTAAAGAAACTCGATAAGTGGGTATCCCATGAACTGAACGAGTCCCAAAAAACTACGAGGCATGGAAATCTGCGCATCGCTTACATTAAGAAACCAAACTGACTCGTTTTTGCACCGGATAGACACCTGTGATGGAAAGTGGATTTGTGGGTCATATTATGTATTGTGTCAGCAAGGACACGGTTTCACCAATATTCCACAGAGTGCAAAAGCATTGAGTTCACCCGCAAGCTTTAGAGGAGAAAAAAAACTAAACACTGGTATGTTGTTTGAGTCAATATTTATTTATTAGTTGTCATTAGTTTTACAACATACACTGGTGGGAAACTCCTCTCACTAGTCCAAGACAGGTCGTGGATTTTCACATAATTAACAATCTGAGAAATAAAATGTCACAGTCTCACATTACCTCAAGTGGAGTTAATTAAACATCTAGTCATTTGGATATTATTTACACACACTGCGCGTAATTGTTCTGACCCGGTATGTGGTACTAGCACAATCACTTGAATTAATAAATGCCCGGAAAAGTCATAACAAAAGGAACCACACTCGTACACACTATCTTAAAAACACCCGCCCATAAACTCGTAAAAAAGATTCGTTCAACAACTGCGATCGCAGCGAAAAGGCTATTCGGCTTCACTCCCTGTGTGTGGATGTAACGGTGGCTAAGATCTGACTCCTCGGTGATCGGTTGTGTGAAATCCACCACCGCGGTTATCGCGCTGAAGATCCAGCCAGTCATGGCTGGGGTGGGTTTCCACTGAGTGGGCGAGAGAGAGGGACGTGTAATTTTCCTTTCAAGCAGCAGCCAATGAGGAAAATAACGAGAGAGTTCTCGCTGGAAGGGTTCCGGTGCATGGGCTTACGCAATTGCATCGGATATTGGATGCAAAGAAGGAAATTCGACTAGTCAGCTGTGCAAACAAATGGTCGCTCGACAACGGCCGAAAAAGGTTGCTCTGTTTATTCTAGAAATTCGTTTATGCTAGGCAATGTTGCCGTGCAGGCCGAAATAGCTTCTTCTGTTTATACATTGTGTATACAGAAGCGTTCTGTTGATAGCCAGCGTGAGAATCGTGGCTGTTCGTTGTATAGACAGCGAATCGTTAGACGTGCTCGTTCCTCGATAAGGCAACGGATCATGCAATTGGCCATGCAGCTGTACAAATAAATGAACGAACATGAAGGCTAAAGCCATGCCGTTGAAAGCAATAGGAGATATTGCGGCATGCAGGAATAGATTCTTCTGTGATGTTAGGTCAACAGAAGATTTGTTTGCCATGGCCAAGGCTAGGATAAAGATTTGTTTGTTTTTAGAAAAATATATCGTAGGACATGATCGTTAGTATGATTGTTTGAATAACAATCATGGTCGTGCCCAATTCGATGATCGGTTGTCGCTTGGGCGATCGATCGTCGGGAATTTGGCTGCAGCTGTGTAAGCAAGTAAATTGCCCGACGCGTCTTTTTGGACCAACGGATTGTTGGAACAAGAACACACAGAAAGATTGGCGTGTGTTTGATGATCATGGTTGTCGACAAGCTGACCCGATCGGATTCCTACATGGTTCATGTAAGATGAACCGAAATGGTTTGGTCGTATGCATTGATTGATGCCCTGGCAAGTTAATGATCTTGCCGTGGGCTTATTTTTCAGGTCAAACTGATGAAGAAGAGCTTTTTAACAGCTCATATGCAGGTAAGCTGCTTATGATCGGTACTGGTATTTGCAGGTTGGGAAAGGAGAGTTGGGTTAGGACGATGGGTGGATCTTCGGGCGCCTTAAAGAACCCCCACAGATTCTGTATGATAACGGTAAAAGACCGATCCTTTGTATTAGAATCTCTTTTGTGAGCCAATACATCCTTTGTATTAGGATCTCATTTGTGAGTCAGCGCATCCTTTGTCCGATCCATGGGAAATTTCCCTCGGTTTTTGCTCCGGATAGTCACCTATGAAAAGTAGATTCTGTATGATAACCGTAAAAGATCGATCCTTTGTATTAGGATCTATTTTGTGAGCCTTGGTCTGATCCTTAGGTAATTTACCTCGGTTTTTGCAGCGGATAGTCACCTGTGATGAAAAGTGGATTCTGTATAATAACCGTACAAGACCTGAGCAATGGTTGGATGCAGGTGAAAAACCAAAACACACCACCAAGCCAGATCTTCACCCAAAAAAGGTTATGGTGACAATTTGGTGAACATCGAAAGGACCAATCCACTTTTCATTTCTTCAACTAGGAGAAACGATAAACGCTATCAAATATTGTGAGGAAATCGACATATTGCATGCCAAATTGGCTGAAAAGCAATCTACGTTGGTCAATAGGCACGACCCAATCCTTTTGCATGACAATGCTAGACCCCATACCTCACAAGTAACGGTGCAAAAACTGTTTCAGTTGGGATTTGAAATTCTGCCGCATCCACCGTACTCTTCTGACATTTCCTCAACGGACTCCAATCTTTTCCGCAATCTGGATCCATTTTGCCGGCAGAAGGTCTTCCGGAACCGAGCAGAGGTCATAAAAGCCTTTGAAGATTTCATTGTATTCAAAAAGTCACCACTTCTACAAAAAAGGAATTATTGACCTAGTACCACCTTGAAAGAATGTCATAGATCCCAACGGATCCTATTTTGATTGAATAAAAATTTACGGAAAAAGAATATTGGCTTTTAAATTTTTACTGTAAAATCGAACATTTCATGTGGTACAATCCAATAGACATTAGGCGTGTGAATGGCGTACACCCAATGAACAAAGACCGAAGAAACCGTTATTTTCAATAAAAGAAAATCCGAGACTCATCGGATTTTTATGGATTACGACGGCACTGTGCATCATTATTACTCGCCCCTAGGTCAGAGAGTGATCAGGGAGGATCATTTGAGTGTTATGAGATGGTTATGTGAAGCAGTTCGCCAAATAAGAGCGACTTTGTGGGCCAACAATTTGTGGACACCATGACAACGTACCTTAGCACAATACTGTCATTATCCGTAACTTTTTGAACGAGAAGGAAACGAACACTATCTGAAAGCCACCAAATTTACCTCATGACGCTATAGCATTTGCGACGATAGTGAAGAGCATGTGATTCGAACCGAATCTATCACGGTTAGAATTACTAAATGATAGAACTGAAGCCCAACTACCGCGTGTACGAATTCGATTTCTAAACTCAAGTACATTCAACTGATGTGGAATTGCTATGTAATTGCTTGGTATACGGGTGATGCATTTTATTATTCGATTTTCTTTCTTTGTTCTTCACTATTCGCTTGTATATTTGTGTGTATCTGTTAGAAACGCCACATTATTCCCTCCCCAGTAACTTTGTTACGATCAACTTCGTGTGCGAACGACGGAGCGAGAGAACGTCGGGGCAGGCGAGTGTGCCGGTGCTCTATGCGGAAGTCGTGATTGTAGTAGTAAAGTTCTGTTTACCTATGGGAGATTATGTGTTGTGTGTATTAGATCAGGTCGGATTGTTGCGTTAAGCAAGGATAGTGAAGACGGTGATTTGAACATATGATGAAACGGGTAAGAAGCGAAGCAATGAAGCATGAGGCTACTGGCCGCGTGTACGAATTCGATTTCTAAACTCAAGTACATTCAACTGATGTGGAATTGCTATGTTATTGCTTGGTATACGGCCGATGCATTTTATTATTCGATTTTCTCTCTGTGTTCCTCACTATTTACTTGTATATTTGTGTGGATCTGTTAGAAACGCCACAACGGCCCATTTTAATTGAGTCAAAAAGCAATTACGGGAGCACGTTTTAGCAGTCGAGAAGATGTAATGAAAAAATCGATGGCAGGTCTAAAGGCCAAGCCGGACACCAGTTATAAAGTAGTAATATAGTACTTTGAAGACAACAATATTCATTTTCATGAATAAATTTGTATTCGCATTTCCTGGATATATTCCGGAAACTTTGTGATCTGGGTGGTATGTTCCAATGACGGAAGTGAAACGTCACTCGTTTTTTTGCATCTTATCAAGCACGTGCAGCATTTTTTCAGATGTTTAACCATGCATGAAAATACAATTCCAGTTTAGGTCGATTAAGGTCAGATCGGATGGGGTTCTCGCACCTCTTTGTAAACCACATGCATTTGCTATCTCGCAGCTTCATATACTTAGTCGTATTAATTCGAGTGCCATGAATTGACTGTTGCTTCGATTATGCAAGTGTCGTTCATCTACTGTGAACGACTTTGGGAATGTCTTTGATAACAACAGGCAGTGTGGGTATTTTACTAGCGCGTCTACAAGGACGCAGGTTCAGTAGAAACACCACCGTTGAATGCTCCACAAAAATTGCCCCGATGCACGCTGATCTCCACACTAATGTTCACAAAAACTGTGCACAACCGAAGACAAGAAAATGAAACTCAGAAATTGATGTTTGATTCTTTATTCAATAAAAACACAAATGTTATCTGATGCTATACACTTGTCCGCAGTGTAAAAAAAACAAATCTGCATCAGATGTACACTGGTAGTTCTTAGTGCGGCAAATAATACACGGGCCACTTAAGTTCTCTATACTATTTATATTCCAAAATTCACAAGGTTGCAGTTTACGGAAAGCCAGAAAGCCTTGTACACATAGTTCTCACTTGTAGTGGTCATCCATAGAGTTAGTAAATAAAGGACCCTTGATGTACCAAATAAATCGTCGCACAATAACCCGGTGAACATTAACAACAGAAACACACAACACTCAACAAGATTTTAATTTTTCCAATAATGAATTCCAGCAAGGGTGTAGTTGCGCACGGATCGATACGCAACTCTACAAATTTTCAAAACCACTACAACGCGATGACCTCAACTTGTCTACTCGACTCTTAAAGTTCGGCTCTATGGTAATATTTAAAACACTATCCGCTGATGAATTGATGTCCGTTGAGGACGATAGATAGATTTTTACTCCTCGTGATGTTGCCGTCAACATCCACTAGCCGCCATGGAGATGAATTTCCCTCGATCTGGGAGGAGCAACTCCGATCTATTCACTGGCGTCGGCCATTGGGCGATCGGTTTGCAAGTTTCTATGGGGACCGTACAGGTCAGGATAAACATCCATTCGTTGGAAGTCATGGCAACGCAGATGCGAAGGGTGCATGAAAGAAAATCTATATTGCCCCGCCGATCAAATAGATGATCGGATACGGGGGCTGGCTGCCTTGTTTGCTTTAAAGAATGCATCATAGGGCATGGGTATTGATACTATTGTTTAAACAACAATCATGGGTCGTGTGGTAACTCGGTGATCGTTCGCCACTTAGGTGACCGGTCATGAGGAATTTAACTTGCAGATGTGCAAGCATACGACTTACCCAGGGTGGCTATGGACCAACGGATGGTAGATAAGATAAACAGAGTGAGGTTACTGTGTGCCTGGTTTAACCGGGGCAACATGGGAACATTGTGGTGTTTACTTAATCGCTCACAATCATGCCGTTGTAGGCTATAGATTTTTCGGTGACGATAGTATAGCATTTAAAATAGTAGTGAAGAACGTGTGATTCGAACTGACGCTATGACAGTTAGAATCACCAACAATTGAACCAAAGCATAACACATCAGGCTACTGGCCGATTTTAAAACTCAAGTATACTCCACTGATGTGAATTATTTTGTTATCGCTATGGTATACGGCTCTGATGTATTCTCTTATTCGATTTTCGTTCGGTGTTCTTCACTATTGTATTGTGTGTGTATCTGTTAGAGACGCCACAATAGGTCAACCGAAGATATGTTTATCATAGCGGTGGCTGGATAGCTATTGATTAAGCTAATGTAATGGTACATGGGTACGATCATGAGGTATGATTGTTTAATTAACAATAATGTTCATGTCTAATTCTATAATCGGTTGATGGCCGATAAAGGGGAATTGGTTGCAACTGTTGCGAACCTAATGGATATATAGCGTTTGAAATAATAGTGAATAAGACCGTGTGATTCGAACTGACGCTATGACAGCTCGAAACACGAAAAAAAAAATTTACCTAAGCGTTACACACCAGGCTACTGACCGTGTTTAGAATTTGATTTCCAAACTCGACTATATTCCACTGATGTGAATTATTTTTGTTATTTATCGTTTGGTATACGGTTCTGATGTATTTTTCTTATTCGATTTTTCGTTCGTGTTCTTCACTATTTTGCTTGTGAATTGTGTGTATCTGTTAGAATCGCTACAGATATGGGGGCAATATTTGGTTAAGAAATGGTAGGAAAATCATCGGCTGCAGCTGTGTCAACAAGTACGCTGCCCGACGTGTTGCTAGATTGGCGTGTGTTTACCAATCGAGATTGCTGACGAGCTGAGCCGATTGGGTTGGTATGGTTCATGTAATATGAACGAAATGATTTGATGATGTGCATGCTTGCTGGGGTTTTACTTTCAGATGAAAGCTAATGTAAGGTAGCTTACGCTGCTCGATTGCAGGTAAGTAAAGTGGCTTGTGGAGTGAGGGGAAGACAGGTTGATTTAAGGAAATGGTGGGTTCTTAGGGAATGCTTTAAGGAACCCCCACAGCAGCACTGGGTTTTCGAGGCATTCGACTTGATTAGATAACTCTCAGTGGCTTGACTTATTGAGATCGGAATTCAATGAGTTCAGCATGCACTGCCGATTGATAATGGGGTTCATAGTTGAGTATATTCAAATGAATATCACAAGAAACTCATTTATTGTCGGCGAAATAATCGCCTATCCCCACCTTCCGTGTTATCCCATTTATGAACAGAGGTAGATTATTTAATTCGACAAAGTGCTACATGTACTGACAATTGTGTGTTGACTATCTAGTGCAACGAGGTCTGAGAGAGTTGTGAAATTACCCACAATGTGCGGATACAAGATCACTAGCTTATCAATCGAAAAAAGTGTCGATGGACATTGGTCTGAACTATCTCAACATTGTATAGCAATTGCTTCTTTTGTTCGACTGAAGAGTTCCTGTGTTTATCTGTCTATCTCAAATAAACATTTAATGTGAACCGCTTGACAATTTTCATGGAAAAATACTTGGGGAGAGGAACTCGAGTTCGCTTTAGCAATAATTCCGGTAATTTCTGTAGAATTTTGGCGGGTAGGATAAGTTTCGCCAGTTTTCTTATGACTCAATTGAACGCGTTATGCGCCTCGATCTACTGGGATTTGTACTAGATTTTGTAACCTATCGAGCACGTGTGTTGTTTGTGATCCTTCTAACTAAAAATGGAAATTGAATTCCTGATATTGATGACTGTATGCTTTGTACATTATAATTAAGCCAAATGAAATTAAGCATTTCTTGAATCTTTTGAGTAATCCCAAGTAATTCGCTACAGTTTTTCGCGGCTTCGGAAATTTGCTCATTTTCCGGTTTTGAATTAATTTGAAGACCAAGGTCAGAGACTTCTTTAAATTCAATGATGCAAGCACCTTTTACGGACAATAGGGCTGCGTTTGGGTTTCTCTTTGTGACGGCATTGTGTTTTGGATGCATTGAATTTCAATTGATTAGAAAATTTCTTGGTTGTAGAGAAGTAAGTTGCTGCCACTACTCTCCACTTTTTTGGAAATCAGCTTGTTTTCTTTTCTTAAATCTAATCTAAATTTCAGAAACATCATTTCAGATCATGGATAGAGAGAGTTTTTACAGTCAAATGTATCTGTGATTAAAAAAATCGAAACAAACAAACTTCATTTTAAGATCAATTACTACAGAGGTAATTGTAGGAACTCAACTGAAATTACAAAATGCACTTTAATTTCATATAATATAATTTACTAGTCTATTTTTACAAGCAAAATATTAAAGATGGGCTAATATTAATAGTAGCATAGAAAAAATCTTAATATTAAATGAATCATGTGCAGTTGGCTAGTTTAAGAATGGAATATAATTTATTTAGTAAAACAGTCCATAAAAGTGATTCCGAAAATGTAGAACAAATTAAATCTATCCAACAATTTATTAATCCCCTTTCCTTCCACATTCACGTTAAAGTTATGTACATATAAATATATTTGATTTTGATTTGGCTCGCTTTTGCTTGTGTATTCACAAGGACAGTTTCTTGTACATTACATCCTTCTGCACATCATTGCGCAATTAGACGGAAACAAAAACATGTAATAATTAATAATATTTCAAACTTATAATGATTCAAAATTAAGTCTAATTAATAAATAATAACAATTCCTCATATATTCTCGTTTAGTTAAACATTCTGGACATAAAATCCACCTGGAATAACTGCGAAAATAATATAGTTAAGAGAATTGTGTTAAATTGGAATACATATGTCATATATATTAATATAATAATAATACCACATAATTGACTAAAGGAATTTTTTCTCATCTGCTTGAACTATCTCAATGGGTTTCGTGTTTTTTTTTAATTCAGTACTAAAACTCTTTGGAAGCTCATTCTTACAACTTTTGTTTGCGTTAGGATCCTCATCCTCTTTTTTTACACCATGGTCATGTTGTTGATTCGTTATTGGAGTCCTAAGAAAAATATTGGAAGAGATTGTTTGTGCTAAATTTAAATTAGGATTTGCCTCTTTGGCTGCGCCCATTTTCCTTATATCAGAGAAGGCTGGTGATTTTAACCAAATACGTCGCGTGGTCAGCATAAATACATCTTTAACACTAATTATCAAATTGAATAGTTGCGAACACAACGAACCAATGGTATCGAATTCATTCGGAATAATCCCATCAACCGAATTTTCAAAATAACTAAACATTGGAAACCAAATCCGAGTTCGATTCGAGTCCCTTGACATCAAAGCCTGGAAAAAATAAGAAATATGTTTATTTTGTAATCCTTTTAAGAATAGCTGCAATTTACTTGATTGTTGGCTAACGTGTGGTAGTACAGGAAAAGACGAGACGTTATATAAAAGGCAACGAAGACATCGATTGAGTAATGTTCATGAGCTGCTAGGATGAAAAATATGCCAAACATGTTGAGCAGCCAGGTCAATGTGTGTAGAAAATATAAATTTCTTGGCGTATCTAAAAAAAATTATATTAATAGGAATAATATAGTTATTACAACTAAACTTACATTCTGTAACAAAGAAATTCAGGAGAGTTAAGGCGACCGTATGACCACTAAACATGTAATCACCGCAAGTTCGTACCCCCTGAATGGACATTCCCAGACCACTCCAAATAGTATAGGCTCTAGACACACGAAGTGACAAAGCTGCCGATACAGTTAAGCTAAATAACATAATTAAATTTTAATAATTTCAAATATTGAATTGAATATTAAATATCATACTTATGATCATCTACTTTGTAGTCATTTTGGTTGCATTGCAAATGTGTTCCTGGAACACTTAAGGAAGTTATTAACATTGTCACGCATCTCAGAAGGAATACTGTTCCAGCTAGAGCGAAAAATCGGCGCAAAAGCACCATTCTGTGTTTGTGGAATACGCAAACACAGCACCAAATTGAGAAGAGTACAGTACCAGTTATTTCGCACATGTGAAATGCCCAAGGTATGTGTGGTACATTATCGAGGAAGATGTCTGGAAGCGGTGGATATCGTTTCATATCTGGTACCCTTTCGTGGACGATTACCATGACAAAGGACGTTATCCATGTGACTAAAAATGAATAACCTTAAAAAGATAATAAATAGAAAATAAATGTATTACTATATAAGTATAAATGAATATAGACGATATTATAAATGTAAAGCTACTTAAAATACATAACATTTTTAGAATAATTTCTTTAAATTTTAGAATATTATCTTTATTTTTTCTTATGGCGCAAGGCTAATAACCTTGCCCGGAAAAACAAATTATTATGGAAAATTTAACAAGCCTCGGGACTTGCTAAAAAAGGTCATGACAGGATCCCGGTTGTAGTGCCGATGATGATGATGATGATCTTTATTTTTAGAATATTATTAAATCTTGGGCTTCTCGTTATAAACTGTTGGTGTTACTGAGTTCGGCTAAATATATGATTTTCGGGACTTACTACCGAAGCCAAATTTATTACGGGAGGTTGCGTAGCGACGGCTTCGTTCCACCAGACCCCATAATGTGAACGGCTTTACATGAATAAACGAAGATCGGAAAGCCTCGCCCAACGAGGAAGAGACGCGTCCGGTCTAGAAGGCAATATCTACACTGATGACAATGGTCGGTAACACCAGTTCTGGTGGTTGAATCATAAATGACAATCTGTTAGCACACATACATGGCTGATCTGAAAAGTTCCGACCTCAAAGTGAAGATAGCAGGACTCGTCAAAAAAAGCTAGTGAATGTAGTTGTGCATCTTCTGACAGCTACTCACCAAAATTTCAGCCATTATGGACGAGTAGTTTTTACTTGACAGTCGTTTGAGTGACCCCCATTTGGTAGAAACCTTGACGTGGTGCGGGGGCTTAAAATACAATGAATCACTCAGGCTATGTTGATGGAAGCATACGTTTCCAGTAGGGCCATCCACGTCAGACAGGCTTGATTAATGCATTGAGTACACAGGGTCTGTTAGACTGATGAATTCTTGTTTTAACACTTTCATGGCTCAAACTAGAATTACATACAGTAAAGGTTCTTTTCGGGTACTTGTTGCCTGTTGTATGTAGCTTTTTACATGCGTCATTCATGTGTGATTCAGATTAGTTCTGATGATCTATACGTTTCCAGATAAATACTCTATAGTTCCAACGTTTTCCTGTTAGTTATTAAAATCGCTCCTTTGTTCCAAGCTGTGAGGCTCCAACTAGTATCTGTTTATAGTTACTGATTCGTGTATTGCAGTTTCGATTTAGTAGATTTGTTTTGCTAACGAAAACTACTGCCCCCGGTTGGTAGAAACCTTGACGTGGTGCGAGGGCTTAAACTACAATAAATCACTCAGGCTATGTTGACGGAAGCATACGTTTCCAGTAGGGCCACCCATGTCAGACAGGCTAGCGAGGAGTAACACACAAAGATCTACCACCCCTAATCCAGGGTGTTACGCGTCACCGTGTCCATTGGATGGTTTGCAGCCAGGGGTATACCGGCTGTATTATAACGGCGCCTCTCTGACACCGGGTCGAATCAGAGCAGTAAGGTGACCTTACCATATCAAAGGGGGGCTTTGATGTGGCGGACTATTTGAAACCCAAAGACTCGTGGGAACAGAAATGAATAATCAATATACGAAAAACAATCTCACAAAAAACCCGGTAGGCGTACGTGTGATGAGCCAAGACTACCATAAGGGAACAAATCATCAAGGAAACACCGACTCGGCAAAAAGAAGACGTAGGGAAAAACGGAAAAAGTGGGATATACGCGTCGGGACGTGGAATGTTCGGACGTTATATATATACCCAGGCGCGATACAGACGGTCGCAGAAAATGCGAAACAATACAAAATGGACATCGTCGCGCTTCAGGAAGTCCGACTCCTACATCAAGTAATCGAAACCAACGGGTTTGCACTGGTGTGTGGAGGAACCGATACACATAACCTCGGGACTGGCTTCATCATAAGCAAGAAGATTACGCCCCATGTAAAAGATGTGCAATTTATTAATGACCGAATGTCGGTGTTAAAAATACAGGGATTATGGTACAATTATGTATTTATAAACGAACAAGCCCCAACAGAATCTACGCACGAAGAAACAAAGGACACGTTCTACGAGAGCCTAGAGGAAGTATTTGATGGGATCTCATCATTCAATGTTAAAATCCTCCTCGGGACCTCAATGCGAAAATTGGAAAGGAAGACATCTTCCAACCAACTATAGGTAAAGTAAGTCTACACGACGTTTCAAATGATAATGGAATTCGAATTATTACGTTCGCAGCGTCAAAAGATCTGGTAGTGAAAAGCATGATGTTCAAGCACAAGCAAATTCATAAAGCCATATGGATATCATCCGACGCCATAACGCGTAACCAAATAGACCACTTCCTCATAGACAAAACGCACCACTCAAATATCCTTGACGTAAGATCATATAGAGGAACAGATTGCAACTCCGATCATCTTCTAGTAATGGGCAAAATTAGGAGTCGGCTCGCAGCAAACCCACATGGGCAGTCACGGGAGACGAGCAAAAAGTTCGACGCTGATAAACGAAAATACCTGCGCACAAGGGCTGAATATCAAGACGAACTAACAAATAGATTTAGCATCCTAGAGAATGGGAGCAGTGAGGAAGACGAAGCCAATAATGTGGACACTAAATGGATATCGATCAGAGACACAATCAATCAAACAAACAGCCCAAAAGGTATTAGGATTTAAGAAAACAATCAAGTCCGAACCTTGGTTTGACGATGCGGGCAGGGCGAAGATTGAAGAACGTAAACACCTCAGATTGATCCACTTACAATGAAGTTATAATGAAGTCAACGCAGAAAGATACGCGACACTTCGGAAAAAGACAATGAGACTTTTCAAACGCAAAAAAACGTGAATGGGAATAGACTCGGATCGAAAAAATCCTAGAAAATGGCAGAGCAAAGAACATCAGGGGTATGTATGTCGGCAATTAGAAATGTCTACCGAGGAAGAGCCAAAATAATTCGAGACGCAAAAGGCTGTCTGTTCACGGAAAAAAACAATATCCTCACAAGATGGAAACACTACTTTGAAAACCTGCTCAATGTGCGCACTCATCAACCACAAATAAACGCACTAGACGTACATACAACCGAGCCTCAGATCCCAGAGCCCTCTTTCAACGAAGTTGTAGACGCAATAAATCGATTGAAAAACAACAAGGCTCCCAGAGTTGACTGCATACCGGCAGAGCTTGTGAACCATGGATGAGAGGCAACCGCTCGAAAGATGCACCGACTAATCAAAACAATATGGCGAAAACTGTAGAGGAATATCATTGCTCCCAACCACATACAATATACTAACAAATGTCATACTGGCGAGAATCACACCCTACGCAGAAGAAATACTGGGAAACTACCAGTACAGATTCCGTAGGAAGCGACCAAAAAGCGACCAAATATTCACAATAAGGCAACTACTGGAAAAGAAGTGGGCATAGGGACAGACGGTTCACCAACTGTTCGTTGACTTCAAAAAAGCCTACGACTCAGTCGCAAGGCAAATACTCTACCATATTGTAGTTGAGCTGGGAGTCTCGAAATCCTATATCGCCCTCATTCAAATTTGCATCAACGAAAACAAAAGGCGGGTTAGAGTATAAAACCACCTCTCAGAACCATTTGAAATCCGGGACGGACTAAACAACGGGGTTGGCCTCTCACCATGTCTTTTTAACCATGTGCTCGAGTATGTCATCAGAAAGGTACAAGATGACAACATGACCGGATCATCCCTGAACGGGGTCACACAAGTACTCTCATATGCGGATGAAATCGCCGTTCTGGGCAATAATCTAGAAACTGTAAGTGAAAACAGTCAAATCATCATGCAGGCGGCAGAAGAGGTGGGCCTAGAAATAAATGAAAACAAAACAAAATACATGATTACGGCGAGAGCAGGTGGACCTCGGGGAACTCATATAAACGTCAGAGGCAAGATATTTGAAAAAGTTAAAGAATTTAAATATCTGGGAACGATACTGACGGCCAGTAACGAAATGTCGAAGGAAAGTAACAAAAGACGGCACGCAGTCAGTAAACTGCTGAAATCCAAATTGCTATCACGTAACATAAAGCGCCGTGTCTATAGAACCATAATCATGCCGATTGTTCTATACGGATGCGAAACATGGGCTTTCACAAAACGGAAAGAAACCAAATTCCGCGTATTTGAGAATGAAGTTCTAAGAGGAATCTTTGGCGGTAAATATGATGAAGAGGTAGGACAATGGAGGAAACTCCACAACCACGAATTGGCAAACCTACAATAGTGAGAGCAATCAAGTCGTGAAGATTAAGATGGGCCGGACATGTGGCGCGGATGGGCAACGATAGGACCGTGCGTAGAATTCTTGACGGTAGACCAACGGGAAAGAGACCGGCAGGATGTCCGCGACGGAGATGGGAGGACAATGTTAGGTTTGGCCTTGAGGAGATCGGATCGGCTGGTCAAGCGTGGAAGGAAAGTGCACAGGACAGGGGACGATGGCGAAGTCGAGTCGGTGAGGTTGTTACGAACCGACCTTGAGTCCAGGTCCCCCCAACAGCCACTAATCCCCTTTCGTTAGTTTCCCCTCTTTACCTCTGAATGGAGAACAACTCGCCAAGGGGTTAATTTGCATAAACTACTTTGTGCAAATTCTACTTGGTCGAGAAAATAATAAAAACCGGCGTTGGCGCAGAATAATAAATAAACGCCAACGGCGAAAATAAACAAGATTCATTCGATTCATTCGACGTAAATCTTCGACGAATATACATTAGAAAAATACTAATGATTTCTCTGAAGACGAGAAATACACCTCTGGACATTTAGTCCACATCGAATGGAACCAACCAACAAACAATATAAAACAATCAATAATCATTTGTCACCAAGGATATCAACCATCATCAACAAACCGAAGCTGAACAGGGGAGCAGCCATTCAACGCCCCCTGCACCTAGTCGCAGCGCCCACCAGCAGCAGACCAACCACCGCACAGCGACCGCTCAACGGTCTCCCACGTAAGTCCCTTAACGTACCCTTCCTTCAATATATAACTAAATTATTATACTAAATATAATTGTTAATAACACCATAACAAGGTCATGAACTTCCGGGTTGCTACAGACCAATAAATAGAATATAGTCGTTTGATTGAGCCGATGTGTGTTTTTGTGAAAATGGACAAAATTGAGTATCGAGCTGTCATTAAATTTTTGTTTTTGAATACGCCTACGCAAATCAAAGATGAGTTGGAACCTGTGTATGGGAACTCTACACCAACATTTACCACCGCGAAATTTTGGGCAGCAGAATTTAAACGTGGCCAAGAGAGCTTGGGATACGATTAACGTTCGGGACGTCCAAAAACTGCAACAACTGACGATAACATCGCTAAAGTTCACCAAATGTGGCTAGACGACCGTCGAATTAAAGGGAGAGGGATAACAGAGGCGATGTACATGTCCAAAGAATGTGTTTGTCACATATTAAATCAAGATTTAGGCACGAGAAAGCTGTCCGCGCGTTAGGTGCCGCGTTTGCTCACGTTAGACCAAAAACGTGTTCGAATGAACATGTCCAACGCTCTGTTGGCGCAGTTTAGGCGCAATAAATCCAAGTTTTGGCGCCGATTAATTACTG
Source organism: Microdon myrmicae (assembly GCA_963931805.1). Taxonomy (NCBI): domain Eukaryota; kingdom Metazoa; phylum Arthropoda; class Insecta; order Diptera; family Syrphidae; genus Microdon; species Microdon myrmicae. Next base: position 101,054,733 of record OZ007498.1, on the reverse strand, counting down.
TCGATGAAACTTGGGTACATCATTATACGCCCGAAACAAAAATACAGTCAAAACAGTGGACTGCAAAGGGGTAATCGGCTCCAAAAAAGGCAAAAGTGTTTTTTCGGCTGGGAAAGAGAACACATTTTTTTGAGATAGTCATGGAGTTATCTAAATCGATTATCTTCAAAAAGAAAAAGCGATTACAGGAGCATACTAGGCATCATTACTTGACCAACTGGAGGCAGAAACTGTGAAAAAACGGCCATATTTGCAGAAAAAGAAAATCCTGTTTCACTAAGACAACGCGCCGTCTCACACCTCAGCAGTTTCCATGGCGAAAATCCACGAATTACGGTTTGAACTGCTTGACCACCCGCCTTACTCACCAGATCTAGCTCCAAGCGACTTCTTTTTGTTCCCTAATCTAAAAATTGCGATCGGAGGACAGAGATTTTCGTCAAATGAAGAGTACTATTTGGATGGGTTAGAGAGATAGGAGCATCGCTGGGAGGAGTGTGTAGAGTTAGAAGGAGACATTTCTCCCTTTACAAGTTTCCCCCATAAGATGCATTCAACGCATCTTCGAAACCTCCTAGGAAGAGAAATCGTATTCATGCATTTGCGAACCACCACGGGGCCCTATCAATATTACCTAGAAAGCGTAATTACACCAAACGCACCATATCCTAAAAAGTAATTCGGGTGCATCAATAAGCAACCGGCATAACTCGACCACCGAGCTCTCAATTGGTTCGGAGTTGAACTAAATCGAAAAAACGAACCAAGATCGCAAAGCCCCACGCAACTAGGAAAAGGCACATCCGGTCTAGAAGGTAATATCCACAATGATAAATGGCAATCTGTTAGCACACATAGTTAGTTCATTTGATCTTATCCGTAGCCAGAATGCTAGGGTTTATCTCTTCTATGTTTACGATTAAAATCGAATTGGAGTAACACTTTGCAAATGAGAAAGGGAAATGCTGCGATAGGGTGGATCGAATCAAGTGGTACGAAGTGAATTAATATTAAAGTTTGCAATTAAAAGCACAATTACAATTTACAAAAAAACTACCCGATTTTTCTTTTTTGAACGGCAACACTGATTCCTCTAAAATACATTTTATAAAATTGTAGAACTAAGTCATTCAAACGACGTGCCTTGATGCGTTCTTTATAAAATTCTTTTTCCTATGTGGGTACAACTGTCATCTATTTTTCCGATTAATTTGAATGCGATCAGTTAACTAATGTAATGTCGACAACCAAAGATATTAGTTTACCTCAAATGCTATGCGATTTTTGCTATGGAAAAACATATTAGGCAAATTGTTTGATTGGAATTCTGTTACGGAATCCTGTTGGGACGCGCTGAAAATGCTGAAGAAAGTATTCGAGGACTCTATAATATCAAGAGCAAGAGCATTCGATTGGTAAAAATAATTTAAAGAGAGCCGTGAATTAGTTGAAAACTTGCCTCGTTTGAAGAGAGTCGCACAGAATTTTCTAATCGACGTAGATCATACACGTGTGGTGTTCTATCAAAGATTAGAGCTGATCAATGATTACAGCTGAACTGACTATTTTTAGGCATCTAGCGGGCTCATTCAGCTGCTGATACGTACAACCATGTACCACCTCTCATCCAATGGAATGATAGGACGTTGATGCCGATCATAAACGTCACAGACATGTGATAACGATAGTTCATAGCCCGACCGCTTACCCACCATCTTCCTAGACTTGAAACAAGCCCCAAGGAAGACCACAGAGTTGATTTACGACACTAACCTGCTTCTTCCTAAACATAGCAATTCGCCTCGCGGCATCAAATAGCTATCCGTTCACTCCAGTAAAGAAAAGAAGGTACACACATGTGTTCCCAACACAATTTAATAACTCAAGACCTGTGCTATATGCAGATGACAATTATCTTTAATTCCCACAAGAGACACAAATATAGAGTATACCCAAGAAAAATCATTCTTCACAATAGAAATGAAGAATAGGAGTCAATTAGGTTAAGTGTGAGCTAATCTGTTTTTAATATGCTTCACGAAAATGTTATTAGTGCAGTGAGAAAAGCAAGCACTTCTCATTATCAGTGGAAAAAAAAAGTTTAATTCTCTTCAGCATCAGCATCATCGGCACTACAACCGGGAACCGGTCTTGGCCTTATTTAGCAAGTCCTGAGGCTTGTTAAATTCTCCGTGATAATTTGTTCTTTCCGGGCAAGGTCATTAGTCTTGTGCCAGAGGCTCCCCGACGGGGAATCGAACCCCGGTCTCCCGCGTGACAGGCGGGGATACTAATCAGTATACTATCGAGGAGCTCATAATTCTCTTCAGAATGGTAATTAAATACTTACGGTTCGGTCTACTTAACAGGCTAAAAATGCATATACATGCTCATATAGCCCATATTATATCGCTTCCTCTTTTCATGTGAGCTGAGAAAATCGTACAAGGTTTTTCTTAGTGAAACACTTATGCGCCCGGTGTAAATATACGAATTCCTGGCGTTGACGCGTTGATAAATACTTCAAAAATTCAAAAGGAATGTACTAAGAATGATTATCTGTCTACACAGGGGGGCTTCGGTGAAATGGGTGTTACTTTTCTAATAATATATATACTCGACCAAACAGTATGCTCGAATGAACCCTTTATAAAGAATTTTATTGATGAAAATATTGGGTTCTCCCTGAACAACGGGTACTATTTTTCGTCGATCAGCCTTGTGAACTATTAATATTTAACGATCAAGTGGACTCAATCAATGGGAAACCGTCCACAGTGAACGTCGATCGCTTAAACCGTGCAAGCATCAGTAACACTCAGTTTTTCATACCCTAAACCCCTTGTCGAGCCGATTGGCACAAACGACCGGTTGTCAAGATACGAGGGTAGGTCAATAAGCCCTTAGAAGTGCCTACGATAGCGGCCCTAATGGCCTGTTTCTAGTAGGCATCATTTCTCACTAGGTATCTGTCAACTTTCAATTTGTTTCAGCAATTTTGCATAATAAATTGGGTATGCAAAAAATATCTGCGAGTTGGGGGCCACATTTGCGCTCATCTGAAAACTTTTGGTGCGCATGTGTCGCAACCCAGATGAGTTTTTGCCCAGATTAGTAACTATAGATGAAACATGAATGTTGCAGTTCCGTAACATGTATTATAACTTATACCATTACGAAAAAAAAACACCATTGACACTGAAGGCTGCCAATGACAACCAGCAGATTCCTCGGACTGATAACGACCCCGTTATCAGTAAAATAACATGAAGGAGAACAAAGAAGTGTGATATATTTCACCACTGTACTGTTCTTTTACAGTTTTGTTTTCAAGGTTAAAGTTAAAATCTTGTTTTTGTACGAGGGTTGCCTTTTATATTTCGGGATTAGAGAACAAAAACAAATATTGATCATCGAAAATCACTTTATTGTTTTTCATAATATTCCCTATGAAGATCTATACACTTTTGCATGCGTTTGAACCAATTGTCGAAGCACTTTTGCCACTCTGATTGAGGTATCTCCAACACATGCATTCTGAATGCAGCAACCGCTTCTTCAGGTGTCGAAAAACGTTGACCTCTCAGTTTGTTTTTTACGTGCGGGAATAAAAAGAAGTCGTTCGGTGCCAAGTCAGGACTATACGGCGGATGACCCATCAAATCGATGTTTTGGGTGCTCAAAAATGCAGTTGTCGCAGCCGATGTGTGAGAGCTCGCATTGTCGTGGTGAAGAGTGATCCGTCTTCGGCGGTTGGTTTTCCTGATTTCTTGGAAGACAACTGGCAAACAAATGGTTGTGTACCACTCAGAATTGACTGTTCTGCGTTGTTCTAGTGGTACGGTTGCGACATGTCCAGTTTTTCCGAAAAAACAGGCGACCATTTGCTTGGAAGTGCTTCGTGCGCGAACAACTTTTGTTGGATTTGGCTCATCTTGAAACACCCAGACAGTCGACTGCTGTTTACTTTCGGGCTCATACGCGTAAATCCACGATTCATCACCTGTCACGATGTCATAGACGTGTTTCGAAGCACCGCGACCGTATTTTTTGAGCATTTCTTTCGACCAATTGACACGAGCCTTTTTTTGGGCGATTGACAAATTGTGTGGGATTCAACGCGAACAAATTTTTTTGACAGCCAAATGTTTTTGCAATATTGAATGTATGCTGGTCCCACTAACGCCTAAGGTTGTCTCAATCTCACGATAGGTCACATGACGATCTTCCAATATCAGTTCGTGCACAGCATCAATGGTTTTCGGAACAACAACTGATTTTGGACGACCTTCACGAAATTCATCTTGGAGTGAACTACGACCTTCACGATTGAATTCACCATACCATCGATAAACACTGGTCCTTGATGGAGCTTCATTGCCAAAAATTGAATTAAGTTCATCCATGCACTGTTGCTGAGTTAATCCACGCCGAAAGTTGTAAAAAATAATCGCACGAAAATGTTGACGATTTAATTCCATTTATGGGCCGATATGAATCTTTTAAGTTACTGAAAACAACACAAATAGCGCTCGTATGTCAAAACGTTCTGAGTGCTTATAACCTCAAAAATGTCCAACTTTACGACAGAGCTGTCAATTGCCGGATTGCAACACTAGGGTTGCCAAATTCCGAAACATAAGAGGCAACCCCCGTACACGTTTTTAAATGAAGAACAATTTTGATGTATCGTGTTTTTAAATCGTTTTATGACAAATTAAATTGAAGGAATCTTTTTACGAGTTATTGTTTCGTTTCTTGTTATTACGGTCGCAGTGTGAATATTTTAACGCCAACAATTGGGAGGATTTCATTTGCTTAGTTCCATACAGCTTTCTACAGCATGGAAAAGGAAGCATCGAGTATATCAAATTGCACTATCAACCAGGAAGATCAACAGATGATATAGCTCCAGTTGCGATGAGAACTCGATTACCCGAAGAGGAAAGTTTTTGCTGTCACGTCGAGGAATCTATCTCGATGCTGAACAATGGATAAACCACTACACTCCCGAGACGAAAGAACGGTCAAAACAGTGGATATTTAAAAGCGAACGGGCTCCAAAGAAGGCAAGGGCGGTGAAATCAGCTGGAAAGATTAACTATTTGGAAAAGGGACAGACGATAACTGGACAGTATTATGCATCATTATTAGGTCAACTAAAAGAGAAAATAAAAGAAAGTCGTCCTCATTTTCTAAAGACTTATTGACTTGCCCTCGTATATCCTGCTGACCAGAGACGACAACGGTAGCTAACCAAACTCTTATCATGTCCCAGCTAATTTAACCCCTAAAGTAGAGTTTTCGCGAGGACTAACGACGGCACTGCGCGTACACGACAGCCGAGAGGTGGGCACTGCAAGTGGCAGTAGGGGTGCACTATAGTAACGCCATACGAGGAAATAAGGACAGTCGATTACACTGCAACAATGCCAAGGAGGCCGTTGAATCATCAACACGCTGTTGTTTTTGTTCGATGGTGAGCAAACGCGACACCATCCCGCCGATACCTTCTTTATCTCCAAGAGATCGTGCAATATGTATCCCGCCCGTTCTTTTGCTTTGCCTCAGCTAACTCGCGCAACTCTCGCCGACGAGACAACACATGCGCTTCTGCCTCGTGATCCATACCATCGGATTAGTTGTGCAATCCGTTTTGGAAATCTTAAATAAACACACGATACTCAATTGCACTATGGGTTCGCGCGACAAGTCTTACTGTGGAATCCTAAGGAAACAAACGGACCTCCACACACGCGTCCGAGTGCAGTGCAAGTTATCTATCTGTGCGATCCCATGCTGTGGCGAGAGGTTTAAATTGGGGTGGGGTGGGGTGAGGACGGGTTTCTTCTGAGACGTCGTTTGAGGACAGGAGTGGAGAGGTTGAAATCAAAGGAGGTGGGGAAAGAGTTGGCATGTCGTAGCATACGCGAGATGGGCTCGTTAACGCCGTAAGAAGTGTGATGAGCGGGCTCGTAAAACAGACGAGGGTTCCGCACATTACGGGGGTTTGTATAAAATGATAAAGTGGAGAGCAAGCTTGGGCAATTGATTGAGCCTGACAGAAGGCGCTGTATAAAGATGATGTCAACATGGATTCTACGCTCCTCAAATGTGTTCAGATTGATAAGAAGGAGCCGGCCTATGTAAGGTGGTAGAATGAGTGGGTTCAGTTCAAACCATGGAGTGCAAAGCGCAAGAAACGACGTTGAACGCCCTCGATCCTACGAATGTGAGACTGTTGATACGGGGACCAGACCTGACTAGCATATTCGAGTAGTGGCCGGACGAAAGTTGTGTAGAGTGATCGGGTGACGTAGGGGTTTAGGAATTCCTTCGACCAACGTTTTACAAAGCCAAGAGTGGCGTTGGCCTTTAGGATTGTGTCATCCATATGTTCGGTAAATCTAAGTTCCTTGTCGCATATGTGCGGTATATCTAAGTTCCTTGTCGCATATGACGCCCAGGTCGCGAATCGATTCAACCGATGTTATCGGTTGGTCTAGCAGGAGATAGGAACGTGGCTGGGTGGGGGAGCGTTTCCGAGAGAAGGTGATTGTGTGACATATGGCGATATTCAGTTCTAGGCAGTTATTTTGGCACCATATCGAAAAGCTGTCAAGATCCGATTGGAGAAGTGAGGAGTCAAGGGGAAAGCGGATTGTCTTGAAAATTTTGGTATCATCCGCGTAAAGCGAGATGAGGGAGTGATTGATGCACGAGCCTATGTCGTTTATGGTAAGGATAAATAGTAGGGGCCGAAATGACTGCCCTGGGGGACACCTGGGGTTGGAGAGAAAGAATCGGAGAGGGTGGATCTAAATCGCACCGGGCAGGTTCGAGAGTTAATATAGGATGAGATCCACTTAATCATCAGGGGTTCAAGACCAAGGGAAGATAATTTAAAGAGAATGAGGTTATGGGAAATTTTGTCGAAGGCCTTGCTAAAGTCGGTAGTGACTACATCAATTTCATCGCCGTTTTCTAGGGCAAGGAGGAAGCCGTGCTGGTTAGGAGAGATGATGGGAGTGCAGCGAAAACATAACGCTTCGTATAGAAGGCCTTCGAACAGTTTAGGAATGTGCGAAAGCTTAGCAATGGGACGATATTTGGATATATCGTTTTTTGGCCCCTTTTTATGTATGGGGGTTATATAGGAGGATTTCCAAATGTCGGGAAATAGTCCTTGTGCAAGGGATAGATTGAAGATTGACGCGAGCGGGAGAGAGAGAGAGAGAGAGAGAAGAGGAGCATTTTTTTAAGAAGATAGCAGGGAGCCCGTCTGGGCCGGGACTGAAATCGTCTTTCAGTTGTTCAAGTTTTTCTTTAACTTGGTGTTGTTGAATGTGTAGAGGGATGAGTGGGCGAATTCAGACGTGCCAGTAAAGTAGGAGGGGTTCGGGTCAAACGAGTCGTCCGTGAAGGAAAGTTTGAAGAAGGACACGAAAAGATTGGCTATGGTTTGGGAGTCAGATGAAGTAGTTGAGTCGTAGAAAAGAGAGTTGGGATAGGCATCTGACTTCCGTTTATAGTTGATAAAGTGGTAGAAATTTGGGGTTATTGATCAGATTTAGTTGGGTTTTGGCAAGGTAATTGTGGTAAAGGGAGCTATAAAGCTCGGTGAATTGTCGGTTTGTGGCGACGAACAAAAATTGAAGATTGTTTGTCAATAGGGAAATGCTGGGAATACGATTATTGTTTGCCGTATCGCCAGATGCCTGCCAAAGGACAGCGTTCCTTTGTTTGCACTTAGTGCATTGCTAAGGCGTTAGTCCCAACGTGAATGGTGCTAATTACATGCATCTGGGTTGGACTATTTATCGCTGGCTAAAGGGGTCGGCAGCCGATGTGTGTGTAAATAGTTTTTGTACACATATTGAGGCTGGGATTAGCCAACTCATGGTAATATTCTCTGATATGCGGTCGTATGATATACGAACCGATGAGTTTCATTACAGGGAATTTCGGATAAGACAAGAAAGAACTCTTATAGGGGATTTTAAATGCGAAGATATGCATGCAGGTAAGAATTCTTTTGCAGAAGCTTGAAAATAAATAACTTCGGTAAGCTTAATGCGTGCAGCATTTACAGCTGCTAATGCTGTTGCATTAGCGGAAACTGATGTAGATTGAATGGGAGTTATGGGGGGTTTTTAGGTAAGTGTACCGTGGGGTTTGGCGGAACCGCCACAGTTCCTTAAGAGGTGCGAAAAATAATTCACTCCATCCAACCTGGCCATTATTTACAAAGCGTATATTCGTCCCAATATGAAGTTCAACTCCCATATTTGGTCAAGCGCATCCAAAATTTGCTCGATATGATGCAAAAACGAGCATTGAAACATATTGGCGGCCCAGCCATAAGTCGTTTAATTCCGTTCTTAAAACGTAGGCGCAACGTATCATGCCTATCTCTTTTCTATAGGTATTATCACGATCGTTGCTCAATTGAACTTAATGAATGTGCTCCGTCCCTTCAGATATTTTCCCGTGATACCCATTAACCTGAAAATGCGCATCAGTTCATTGAAAGTCAACTTCAGGCACACAAATAAACATAGAGAGTCATTCTATAGCCGAACCACACAAACATGGAATGCTCGACCTGATCATGTACTTCCTCGTCCTTGTAATGTCGAGGCTTTTAAGACCAATATACATAGACACATCCTTTCATTTAAGGGTACTTCAAAATCCTCTTTTGTGCGCGCGTTAGTGTTAACTCTAAACGACTCGATGCACTCGCTTTACAATTTCCGCATTCATAGCTTCTTTTGACCTTCCGGAGCGAAGTCCGTCTTCGGTGCTTGTACGACCCTTTTTAAATTCACTAAACCACCGATAAACTGTTGTTCTCGAAGAAGCAAATATGGGATAACATTTCTGCAATCATTGCAATGATTGTTCAGAAGGATTTCCTATCAAAGAACAGTCTTTGGTCAAGATGGGATACACCTGTTGTAACATTTTTTTTTTTTACTAAGGCGAAAGTAGCCTACAGGCCAATAAATAGTAGTAATAGTAGTAAGGCGAAAGTAGCGTCACTCAAACGACTGTAGCTTGTAAACGAACGGACGACATGTCACGAAAAATCATACATAAACTAACGACAGATGAGCCTCTCGACATGAGTCATGTTTATTTTCCAATGGCGCCACCTATTGAAAAATCCCGGGACTTTTCAGCCCATGTAATAGATATTAAGTTTAATTTATTGGTGCGCGACGATATTGAGGTTTTGATTTATATATGTATTTTAGAATCGAAATGAGTGAACATATAAACTTCGGAAAGAGAAAAAAAAGTTGTGGTCGGTTTTTCAATCACCACAAAAAAAAAAAAAAAAAAAAAAAAACCTTTACCTGAATCCGATTACAATAATCCAATGAGACTGTTGGGTGGGCACCATTGTGAACAAAGATTGAATCTTGTTCAATGAATTTATTTTCGAGGTTTACTATCCATATGTTATGTAATGGGTGTCCCAATAAGCACGATATGCTTTAAAAATTAAATAAAATACAAAATATTTGACATATAAACAATTTTTTTTATTTTAAAGTACAACTGTTGTGAAGTCGAATTATACTAAAGACAAATGACAACTGGTGACATTTTGACAATGTTAAATATTGCTATCATGACATTTTAAACACATATTTTGGAAATGCATTACTTAATTTTAAAAACATATCATTCTTATTGGGAAACCTAGTTATATAATATACATGTGTTGCAACACCTTTATTTTCGGTCTGGTCTTGAGTGGTGTCATCTAAGATAGATCCAGCAGTCCATCGATTTAAGCAATATATAAAATAAGGTTTTATAAAAAGAAAAGTTCAATCAAATTAGTTAAATTTTTGTTAGTAGTATTTTATTTAGATGTAACTTTTAAAAAGGCGTACAACGTTTTTGTTGTCCGTGTTTTTCTTGCAAGCGCAAGTAAACAACACTAATGTGCAAGAAGTGAAATCAATACAGAGTAGGTTCGGAAGACAATAGGTAAAAAAGGAACTCAAATTTTGTCAAGCATAGGGTGCCAACATGAGACTAAAATATAAAGTTCAGTTAATCAAGGTAGATTTTAAGCTTCTTTCTTAGCTATTAAGTTGAAATAATGAGAAAGAATAAAAAAAACAGGGTTTGTGTAATGAAAATGCAAAACTCTATACTAACGATCCGTTATGGGTAAAACCCTGCGAAATGTGTAGGTGTTTTAAGGGGTTTAATGTTATGGGCGAATGCTTTTAAAAACATTCTTGACGGACTGGGTTCTATCTATCTCTCACCTTTAAAAACATCATCCAACTGAACAAAAAGATTGTGTTCCCCTTCCTCAAATATTTGCCCCCAAGCGTGGTAAGCAAAGACAACAATGAATTTTAAACAGGCATATAAATTCACCGAATTTTACTTCAGTTAAACTACAAGAATCAAGAATGCCTTACCGACTCATAAGTTCCCAGGAGATTTCAATCTCCAAACATTTATGACCCCTTTTGCCTTTCTCTTGTTCAGGGGGCACTAAGCGTGGACATTTCAGGCTACTACAGAAATCCCTTTTGGGTATGCGTATTATTGTGAACAAAAATGGAGCAGACATTAGTTTATTTTGAAATAGATTTTCTACATGATTTTCAAAGAAAGCAAGCTTTGCTTATAACGATGTCCAAAGTTGATATCGGTAACTAAACAAAGAAACGATAGGGGAATACAATTATCTCACATTTCCAACAAACGTTTGCTTATTATATTCATTGTCTGATTAATACGTATAATTTTACTAATTCAGTTGCCCTTTTACCCCATAGATAAAGGCACAAAAATGACGACAGTTGAAAATAATTATATATAAAGATACGTAGATAAAGAGCTGAAGGGTTTTTAGTTTCATTCTACAACATACGTCATGGAAATGAGACTGTTTATTAAAACAAATTCCGATATTGATACCTCAATCAATAAACTAGTCACGTAGGTCGACTCTTCCAATCGGAAGCAAATACCTCCAACTACGTGAATTGTACATTAAAACGGCTAAAGCTACAATATGTTTAATGAGCTATGAGATTTCACTTTAATTCATAAGTAGGTCATTTATAAATTCCATATTCTTAAACTTACCTAAACTGATAGCGGTTTTAAAAAACTCTGGAGGAATGTTTGTTGCTCTTTCATCCGTAGTAAGCGGTGGGGTGATTCTCTCATGGTCGTAAGAATGGTGATGATGATGATGATAATAATGTGGTGTTTCCCATGGAATTGCTCCATATGAGGAGGTATTTGTAATGTGCTGAGGATTTCCATGGTAGGCCGCTCTATTATGTACTATAGTTATTGGATTATTTGTGTCAACTAATGAGGAATCTTCTAGTGATATACATTTTCGACTCATTTGAAGCTTCCTCACTGAGATCCATAATTTCTTGATTTCACTAAATCTTATTGAATATCCTAATTTATATCGAAGGTCCCGAATGTCGTCCTCAGTTAGAGCGAGTAACACTTTACCATCGATTTCTTCGGAACTTAAACATTCCACAATATTGTTACCTAAATCCTCTTTATCACGAGCCCAAGTGATGACTTGCTCCTTAGTCCATTTTATAGCAGCATCATCAGTCATTTTAATTAATTATCTACAGGATAACTAACGCGAAAAACAAAAGTAAAAAGTAACAGAAGACCGAAACTGCACATAAAATGATTGTAATTTTGGAGAACTCAATTAAGCAACTGTCAAAATGAAGAAAGTGTATGAGTATTTTTTATTGCTTCCAGTGACAGCTGTTTCCCGCTTGTGGTTGAGGCTGTCATTCTTCTTATCTTCCTATTATAATCGGTACGCATGTCTTATGTTTTTAACGTTTTGTAGTTATTCGAAAATTTAAATATGGATTTTGTTGGCTAAGATTTTTATTATTTATAAAAAAAAATTTACGATTTTTTTTAGGTACACTAAGTAGTTTTTATGTTAAGTTAGAGTGCTGATGCGTTAAAATTAAACCATTATTGTTATTCAATACATTTGAGGAAGCTAAGAAATAGAAGTATTATTATTATTATTTTTTTAATGACATTGTTGTGTCTCTCGACCCTGACGAGGAATGTCGTCAGCCGAGATCCTATATGATGTTGGTCCGCCGAACGAGGAAAGTCATCCATATATACACGAGTCGAGTTCTAACCACCGACGACATCAGTCACGACTTCACAGTGAGAGCTGAGAGAACACACATCCTGGACAGTGATACATACAATTTAAAGTTTATTTAAAACAAAATAAATAATTACAAAATTTATAATTTAAATTTACAAAAAAAAAAAAAGTTTGAAAAAAAACAGTGGAAAAAAAAATTTTTTTAGTGAACAGGAAACATCTTTAGGTTCGATTATTTTTAATTTAACCCATATTTATTTTACTATTTGTTTTAATTTAGAAGGATTTTTTAGGTCTACTTGTTTCCCTTCTTGGTTTTTGTTTGTTCTTCTTCTCTTTTCCTTGCGTCCCACGCGTTTTTTTTTGTTTGCTTTTGTGCTCGATGTTTGCAACATCGAAATAGATGGACACCTGCTCTTCTCGTGGTGTGTGCCATCAGCCCGATCAGGGCATGATGGCTCTCATAAAGAGATTAAGGGAGGACCTCGAGGCTCTCAAGGCAGAGAACGCTGTCTTGAGAGATAAATTGTCGCGGCTGGAAGCCGCACCACCCGCACCCCCGTCCAGTGCCAGTTCGGAGGCTTCTGATTCGGAATCGGAGCTCGAGCCCGAGTTGGAAGGTCTCGCTGAGAGTTCCGACGAAACAATGGACGACGGTGACTCGCGCACCCCCACCCCAAACTCGTCTAGAGCTCCTAAGCGGAAAACACCGCTTCCAATAATAAACTGCGAAGGAGGACCCTCCAATAAGCGTGTGGCCACCGGCTGCCCGCAAACGCCGCACCCCAAACTGTTGTCGAACCCCGCGATAGCACCAACTCATGTGAGGGTCGTACCTCCGCAGGAGCCTTGCCCACCACGGCCAACTCCTTTAATTAACCCAAAACCAAAGGCTGCTGGTGTTCCCAACACTGTTCAGCCAGAGGCTAGGGAACGCCCACCTGTTTCTAAGAAGAAACAGCAACCCGGGGTCTTTTCACGAGACCTCAATTTAAAAAATTTCGACGGTGACATGAACCGGCTAGGGATTTCTAACTTCAAGGCAAAGACCTTAAGTCCACCCCTAAATAAAATCATAGCCCACGATAGGGAAACCTATCGCACGGTTAACGACAACCTCAAGGCCAAGGAGGTGAATTATTACACCTTCACTCCGGCCGACGAAAAATCGAGGACAATCCTCTTAAAACGAGTCGCTGCCTCTTGGGAAAAGGACGACATCGTAACTGCTCTTGAGGCAACATTTCCTAACGTCAAATTCATTGACGTCAAAAAATTCTCTCCCCCACAGCGGTTTGTAAACATCAGACCGCAAAGATACACCAAGCTAAACATATGGCAGCTTCTCCTTGCCCCAGGAACCGACATAGATTCCATAATACGGACAAATTCGCTTCCAACTTTGCATCAGCAAGTTGTCTTCGAGGTATTTCATAACAGAGAAATACCTCAATGCAGACGTTGCCAACGTTTCGGGCATGTCTCCCGAAACTGCAACATGAGTCGCCGTTGCGTTCGTTGCGGAAAATCCCACGATATTGGCAAGTGCGAACTACCGCTAGCGAAATATGATCCCGCAACAAATGTGCAGGATGAAATAACACTGCCAACTTGCTGCAACTGCGGCAACAAAGGGCATCCGGCTAGTTATAGAAATTGTCCTAAATATAAGGAAATTAAACAAAGATCCAAGGAGACTCGAGCTAAGTAAACAGCCAAGTCAGACTTCGGAAAACAGGCCACACAAAACCTCATCAGGCAAGGAATACAAAAACTCTTTCAACTCCTCCCCCTCAAAAACATATTCAAGTCCCTAAGCGACCCCCGGTAAAGGCCAACACGACGCCTCAAATTCAAGCGGTGGTGCAAAAGCCTCCGAGGGGACAATCTTCAATGCTCGAGAAACTACTTAGTTTCTCCCGCTTAATTGAGGATATCCGACCCCGATATGAGAAACTATCAACCGAGGCAGAGAGGGAGGCCCTCCTTTTCACTGCATATGCAAGACATACCCTCCACAATGGATTCCAAAATTAAAGTTATCCTCTTAAATGTCAACTCCCTTGTTTCGCATTCCAAGCGTATGATAGTCTCTGACTTCATAAAGAAAAACCGGGCGGACGTGGTACTTGTAACCGAAACTAGGTTGCATCCATGTCACCGTCCCGTATTCCCAAACTTCTCCATTATTCGAAGAGATCGAACCCTCACTGGCGGTCCCACCATCAACGGAGGTGGAACTTGTATACTGGTTAATAGCGGACTTCGCCATGAAGCTATAGACCTCCCACACCTAGAGTCCATAGAGGTGTCTGGAGTTGAACTGCATCTGGCTAGTAATGGTAGAGTGAATATATACTCCGTATACCACTCGCATAAAACCAATAATGGCCACATTAATCCCGAAGATATCGGCAAACTAATAAGGACCTCGGGGCATACACCCTTCATCATAGGCGGCGATTTTAACTCCAGACATCCCCACTGGAACAACCCTGTCTCTTGCCCAAATGGCACAAAACTGTACCAATGGTACATCGCAAACATGTATGCCCTCAACTTCGAAATAGTCGCACCTACGGTTGGTACTCGAGGTAACTCAATTCTGGACATATTTATTGTGTCCAAAGACTTACTTCCACAAATCACTCCTCCTCAAGTTTCAGCGGGCGTATCTGACCACAATGCTGTGACCACATTCATTCGCGGCTATCGAGCATCCCGGGCTCATATCAGATACATACCCGATTATGGGCGGACAAATTGGGACAACTTCAATATTACATTGAACGATAAACTCAACCATTTCTCTCTTCCCACTGACAGGAACCTAACGACGGTTGAGATAAACAACGTTGCAAAACGACTTCACGAGATTCTAGTTGAAACTTCGGAGACTCATGTCCCGAAGTATAAACTTGAAAAGACCTATCAGATTCCCCATGACGACATCACTCTTCGTCTCATCCGGGAGCGTAAAAAGCTCTGCAGAATGAGATATCGTCACCGCTTTACGCAAAGGGAGCTATTATTGCGATCCATTATTCACAATATTGGTACACTGATAAAACAGAGAATCCAAAACAATCGTACCCGACAATTGGAAGATAAGCTGAAGGGTATTCAGATGGACCAGAACGTTTATAAAAACGTTAAAAAGATATGTGGCTCTTCCCGCATTACTGGGCCAATTATGCACAATGGTGTTGTTGTCAATAACGAGACCAATAAAGCAAATATCATCGGAGAGACCTCCGAAAACAATCACAAACTCACTCTCCAAGATGGCGACCCGGAAACTAATGCAATCGTTAGTTCAGAGGTCCACAGTAAGTTGGACGACTTCAACGAGCCAATTGTTGTCTTTAACCCAACTAACAGTGCATACTTCGATAACACACGTGATAATGGTCACGGTTTCATCACACCAAATACCCTACAGAGTCTGGTTAAATCTCGACACCCTAAGAAGTCACCTGGTATCGACAACATGTCATACCACTCGTTGCGAAGGCTTTCTGCCTTATTCTTTATAAAGCTCTCCATTCTGTTCAACCATGCTTACAACACGGGATACTTTCCCCAAGCTTGGAGGCACGCTATTATTTGTCCAATAGCAAAAGTTGAGAAACCAACGTATCACCCCTCAAGCTTTCGCCCTATCTCGCTTCTCACTTGCATCAGTAAAATATATTGTAGCGAGCTTAGGGTTCGCTGGATTAATTATTTTGAATAAATAAGAGCCGTTGAATCGATTTTGAATTAATGTGACACTTTATTAGTCCGTTAATAACAACCGTTACTTTTTACCGTACACTTAACGATTTCTTCACTTATCGCTTCCGTACTTATCGCTTCCACACTTATTACTTCTTACTCATTACTTATCGCTTGCTTGACTATCTACTTCTTACTCATCGCTTGCTTCACTTTCTTACTTATTACTCTAACTTATTCTTCCGTTCTGCGTGCGACGTATTTATACCGTTTTTCCTCATTCTGATTTGGTGTATCGTTTCCGTCCGTTCCATAGTCTTGAATGTTCTATTCCAGTTTTCCAGTACTTCCTAAAATAATCTAGTACTTGTTTCGGACTTTCTCGAAGATTCCAGTACTGATTGTCATATGCGTCACACTACCCTCCGCCTAGATTAGTTCGTCCCGAACTAAGTTCACTGGTCTCCCGGGCCAACAAAAGCCACCAATCGGTCGCGATACACCACTTTCATCTTGGCGTTCGGCGGCGGAAGTTCTTGACCTTCATCCAAATTTTCTACTGCTCTCCTTTTCGCGTCAGCTCTAGCCTGCCGCCATTCTTTCTTTTCCTGACGACGGAATTCCTCTTGCATTTTAGGGATTTCATGCGAACAGTATAAGAGAAAATGCATGTGCACACCCTTGAGCTCTTCTGGAGTTTGCGCATCACGTGCGCGATCTAGATCTTCATCTTTAATTACACGCATATCATCTGGTATTGGAGCATCTGTGGATTTCATAACCATATCCAACTGGTAGTTCCGCATCTTTTCAAATAACTGAAGCAGTTTGTTCTTTGGAGCTGACAGTAAACACCATCGTGCGTCGTAGTAATAGCCTTTCCATAGATCGTCGCACGTTAATTCTGGTTTCACGTGTTCTTCTCTATAGAACGTAATGAACGGCACCTCTAGCTGTTGGTTACGCCTACAATCTATGGCTTGCTTGATCTTTCCCCCCATATGTGGTGGCTTACAATAGCGGTCTCGACCTCCAACATCCGTTGATCTTTCTTGTTCGGAAACAGTTGATTTACAAAACGCATGTTTGTAAATCCATTCACCTTCATCTTGTAGTTCATTGGGTCCCTCTGGAACAGGCGTAACCGGAACTTCGCGCAATTGCATTCGCTCAGGAATATCTGTTGTACGGATTTCATTGTCCAATTCAGTAAAGTGACCCTTTTCCAATTCATTAGGTTCGTATTCGGGTTCATATCCGTTCTCGTCATCATTAGTGAAATCCTCATAGTCGAAATCTACACCGAAACTGTTCTGACCTTCTTGCAATGACGCGTCAGTGACTAGAAGTCGTCTTTTCTTCTTCTTCTCAGCAATTTGCCTTCCTTCGTCGTTTACAATAAAATCCTCAGCACCAGACCCCGATTCCTCATCATCATTGAAATGTTTTGCCGCCTCAGTTTCCCTGTGACTACGTTCAGAGCGGCGTTCAACATCGTCTTCGTCGTCGAATAGCTGTTCGTCTATAGCCTCACGTGCTGAACCTTCATCGACGTGCTGCTCCTCTCCATCACTTTCTTCGTCCTGTGTACGACGCAGACGCTTGGAACGCTTTCTGCCTTCGATTTTCAAACCAAGATTCTCTTCAATAAGGTCACAGTCGTCGTCTTCCAGTCGGTCGTCCAACTCGTCATCATCATTGTAAATCCGTTTCAGGGAACGGCCTGAAGCATCAGTGACTTCACCATCACTGCCGTCCTCTTCAATCGGGTTATCATCGATGAGATCCTTCAGTTCTTCACGTAACACATCATCGTCATCTTCTTCACTGCTGTCGGGCATGGCTTTGCTCTTCCTGAGTTTCTTCCTTTCATGTGGCTCCAATTCCTCCTCTTCCTCAGATTCCTCCGCTTCCGAGTTCCAGAATTCTTCCATACACTACCTTTGGGCATTCAATTTTGCCTTAAACTCTGCAGCTCGCGCGTCCAATTTTGCATTAACGTCTGCAGTCCACGCATCCAATTTTGCAGCTCGCGCGTCCAATTTTGAGTTAATATCGGTAGCATGCGCGTCGAATTTTGCCATCATAATCCTGAACAATTCCGAAATGTCCAACGGTTGCGAACTCTTCTCCGTTAGACTGGCACCATCTTGACTCGCCGTTTCTTCTTCATCCGGACAGTCTGGCCCAATCGTAAAAACATCTGTGCCAACATCAATATCCTCTTCCTCTATTGCTGCTTGCAGACGCTGTCGAAGAATTGGCTTCTCTCCTCTGCTATCCAGGTTCCGGTCCTCCAAACGTCGATCTGACATCGTCACAATCCACTTCCACAGACTTATTTACTTAAACAATAATTAATCCCACTTCTGACACCAATTGTAGCGAGCTTAGGGTTCGCTGGATTAATTATTTTGAATAAATAAGAGCCGTTGAATCGATTTTGAATTAATGTGACACTTTATTAGTCCGTTAATAACAACCGTTACTTTTTACCGTACACTTAACGATTTCTTCACTTATCGCTTCCGTACTTATCGCTTCCACACTTATTACTTCTTACTCATTACTTATCGCTTGCTTGACTATCTACTTCTTACTCATCGCTTGCTTCACTTTCTCACTTATTACTCTAACTTATTCTTCCGTTCTGCGTGCGACGTATTTATACCGTTTTTCCTCATTCTGATTTGGTGTATCGTTTCCGTCCGTTCCATAGTCTTGAATGTTCTATTCCAGTTTTCCAGTACTTCCTAAAATAATCTAGTACTTGTTTCGGACTTTCTCGAAGATTCCAGTACTGATTGTCATATGCGTCACAATATGAAAAATTCATATACGAGAAGCTAAATAACTTTTTCAGTGCCAGGCACCTAATACCTGATTTCCAATTTGGATTTCGAAGAGCGCACAGCACCACTATGGATCTCAATTTATTTCAAAACCACGTCTGCGTGCGGCTCTTTAATAAGGAACCCACGCTTGCGGTAAGCCTAGACATTGAAAAAGCTTTTGATACGACTTGGATCGAAGGTCTCGCTTTTAAACTACTGAATACTGGCCTCAGTAGAACGCTATGTAGCATCATCTACCAGTTCGTTCGAAACAGAACCTTCCAAGTTAGAATGAATGGAAAGCTTTCCCGAACTTTTCACGCCGCTGCAGGCGTACCACAGGGCTCCATTCTAGGCCCCATCTTATTCAATATTTACACCTCCGATATTCCCCGCCCTGTGGACGGGAGAGTAAACCAAATATGCTATGCGGAT
Organism: Microdon myrmicae; assembly: GCA_963931805.1. NCBI lineage: Eukaryota > Metazoa > Arthropoda > Insecta > Diptera > Syrphidae > Microdon > Microdon myrmicae. Next base: position 101,035,584 of record OZ007498.1, on the reverse strand, counting down.
AACGTCCTGGTGTACACGTCAACCAAAGGCCCTAACCTCGCAACAAATCGACTCAACCGTCACTTGGACGAACTGTATCAGTATTACAGTCGATGGAAAATCCGACTTAATCCATCCAAAGCAGTAGCCATAATTCTGAGTAGTAAACACTCCCAACCTACTTCTCGATATTCACAGAATATTCGAATAAAAATGGGAGATACTACGATTAGACCACAGTACAAGATGAAATATCTCGGGGTCACTTATACCCCAAAAATGAATTTCATCAAACATGTGACCCACATTCTCCAAAGGGGCCTCGGTCGGTCTAAGCAACTGCACAACATTCTGAAGTGGAGGAACAAAGTTGACACCAAAGTTAAGCTTCTCTGCTATAAGCAGCTAATCCGATCTGGAATATCGTACGCCCTTCCCATATGGTCCTGCGTATCTTCGACTCAAATGAAAAGACTTCGGGTTTTCGAAAGGAAACTCCTCAGAAGATGCACCAATCATTCTAGAAGGCCTGACGGTCGTCATTACCCCAACTCTCACCTATACGAAGGCGCCTCCATTACCCCTATCAACGAGTACTTGCTTCAATTAGCATGTAAGTACCTCGAAAACATTCAGAATAGCGAGAACCTACTTGTACGGGACTCTTGCGTTCTTGACCCTTCTCTCTCTCGATCTCTTCGGATCAAACCCGCACAATTTCTTCTTCAGTACAAAACTGAAGAAAGCACCCTTCCCAACAAGATTCCCCTCTATAATAGAGGATTCCTGGACCCATCCCATAGGGTCTACTATTAACAAACCAAACACACGAACGCACAGTACAAGACGGCACAAACACAAACATACACACCGATCAAAGAGCAGATTATCAGACGCCAAAGACGTGATCTGCGTTTACTACCGCACCCAAGACCCACCGGTCTTGTATGATTTCTTTCCCACCATCCCTCTATAAAAGTAGTTAGAAAACACTTGGACTAACACTGTCCACACTATCCTTGGATACCCCCCCTTTTTTCTTCTCTTTTCAGATGCCGCGAGACCGAGCCCAACATCCTCACGGATGTGGGTGATTCTGGTTATCGCAAGGTGACCAGAAGTCAGAGACAAGATGAAGGACACATATGTCCTGTCTCGCTAAATTCGGCCTTCTCGCCACAATTTTTTTTTTTTTTCGAGGAAAGTCATTCGGGGAATTGCGACTGTGGTCACGTTGCCTGAAAGTAAATTTGTATTTAAGTGAAGGGCACAACAATACCTGTTGATCTCAAGCTGAACTTGTTGTTCCTCGGTTTTAGCAGCGAATCCAGACATCCGCGCTGAACGGATGTATTTGAGGAATGTGTTTGTGTTCCTTATGTTGTTGTCACCCAAAGTCAATATTTATGTTTAAACAATTGTTTAATTCACTAGGTTTATAAGTTCACGAACGAAAAGAATTCAGTGTACACCAGACAAAGCTCGAATATGGAAAGTTCTTCGTTTATTGAACACTAACAGTTCTTAGAAATTTAACAGCCACATGGTAGCAGCGACTTAAATTCAATGTTGTTAAAATGCAAAAGCCACATGGTGGCGCGAGTTAATGATAGACCTGGGGGTTATAGTAAAAAAATATTTATTAATTTATAAACCTAGTCTAACATTATTTTAATTCTTAAATCTAATGCCTTCTTATGAACATTCGTCAGCGCACTTCATCGGCGTGGAGATTAAGAAGCCTCGTTCATCCTGTTGTCGCTGCTCTTAGAGATGAAGTTGTGTGTTCTTATCAGGTGTGATAGGTAGGAGATAACACCGTCTGGGAGTTTTCCTCGATGATATTTTGCAAGCTCTTATCGTAGATGATTTACGATGTAGGAGATAGGGAATTTTCCATGGCTTGGTATGTTGTGTTGTGTGCAGATGTTGACGATAAGGTTAGAGATGATCTGGGAATTTTCCATAATTAGATTAGGAAGAGAAGTGATTCAATTTTATCTGAGTCCAATGTGCGTGGGGTGTTAATTCTCCCCATGTTGAAACATATGCGTCAGCGCTTATGATCGGGTTGAGTCGAAGTCTGTTCATTTCTCTGTCGATGGTGATGTTGTTTTCGAATTGAATAAAATGTGGTCCACTGAAACTTTGATCATATATTACATGTGTATAGTCAATAAAAATATTCCCATTTTCGAAGTCCCTAAGTGGCTCGTTATTTATCTTGTTTGTCTTACAATTTTTTTCTTCATTATTTAATTACTGGTTGTACAATTATTCCTTCTTTTTCTTGCATATATAACTAATTGTTCATAAAATTCTTACAGTTCGAGGTTCTAACATATTTCTTTTTACATAGTGCAACATTGCTGTCTAATACAATTTTACTAAACTTAGTAGCTAGTGGGTGAATTATATAATTATGACCTCTGCTTTCCAATATAGGATATTTATGTAACGTAATTATGTGGTTCTTGTATTGGCAAATAGATATTTTGGATTAATTCTTCTAGTTTGGAATATGTAAACTGGGTGGTCTTCAATTAGTACGAACTTTTTATCTTTTAGGTCGGTTACCTCGAATGCTAAAGTAAACGGGAGGAGGGCAATAATAAGTTTTAAGGGAAACATTATGAATGAATATTGTCTTTATGCACAGCTTTTGTTCTATTAGTTGTCACTGTATTTCCGTTATCTGTACACATTATGTGTTTTGTAAATCTGTCAGTTTTTTTGTTTCTTCTATTTGTTCGAACAAAAATAATGTCACCAGGTTGGTATGTTCGGTTTTCACGTTTTTGTTTTCTCGTGTTAGAAGTTTTTCCTGCGCGTTTGCTAATTTCTCTATAATTGCCGATGGGCTCTCCCAACGGTTAAAAAACCCGTCCGCGGATTTCTTATCAGTGACCGAATGAATAGTCGCGTTATATTCTTTTACCGCTTGGTTAATTATGTCATTGAAGTCTACTCCGTTTTGTTTAGCGAGTGCTCGAGCGATTTCCAGCAGTGTGGAGTGTACGCGTTCAACTAGAGAATTGGATGTTGAATGCTCGATTGGGGTTTTTATATGAATTGCGTTATGTCTGTTAAACATGGCTTCCGGTGCATGACTCGTGAAGATAGATTCGTTGTCCGTTGTTATGTATCTGTCTCCTTCGTACACGAATACTTGTGAGAGGAGTTCGTCTATTACCCATGGAGTGTTTAGTTTGTTAGGTAGGTGACGGAGGAAGGTATATTTTGAAAATCGGTCTATCGTGCTTAGGTAAATTTCGTTATCAATGGAGAATACGTCCATCTGGAGGTATTGACATATTTCGTTCGGGATTGGTGTTTTTCCTATAGGATGTTTCACCGGGTGTCTGTCGTATTTGACGGTTGTACAAATTTTACATTGCTTTACGAAATTTTAACAGTCTTGTAGTGTTTTTGGCCAAAAATATTTTTCTTGAATTTCTCTGAAATTATTCTTATAACTCCGGTGGACTCTTTCATGAATGGTTTTTATAATGCCTTGTTGCTCGCTCTTGTCTATAACATTTTCGAGAGTTTTCTGCGCGATCATTATTTTGTAATTCTTGAATGTTTCCTTTATTCTCTGTTTGTACTTAAATAAAATTTCGTTCTCTGTCCTGGGCACTCTCCTTCCACGCTTGACCATTCGATCCGATCTCCTCAAGGTCAAACCTAACATTGTCCTCCCATCTCCGTCGCGGCCGTCCTACCGGTCTCTTTCCCGTTGGTCTACCGTCAAGAATTCTATGCACTGTCCTATCGTTCCCCATTCGCGCCACGTGTCCGGCCCATCTTAATCTTCGCGACTTGATTACTCTCACTATTGTAGGTTTGCGATATAGCTCTTCCAATTCGTGGTTATGGAGTTTCCTCCATTGTCCTGCCTCCTCGTCATATTTACCTCTAAAGATGCTCCTCAAAACTTTATTCTCCAATACGCGGAATTTGTTTTCTTCCCGTTTTGTGAGAGCCCATGTTTCGCATCCATATAGAACAATCGGCATGATTATGGTTCTATAGACACGGAGCTTTATGTTACGTGATAGCAGTTTGGATTTCAGCAGTTTACTGACTGCGTGCCAACTAGCGTTGCCGGAATGCAGTCTCTTGTTAATTTCTTTCGACATTTCGTTACTGGCCGTCAGTATCGTTCCCAGATATTTAAATTCTTTAACTTTTTCAAATATCTTACCTCTGACGTTTATATGTGTTCTCTGAGGTCGACCTGCTCTCGCCGTAGTCATGTATTTTGTTTTGTCTTCATTTATTTCTATGGCCACCTCTTCTGCCGCTTGCATGATGATTTCACAGTTTTTACTAACAGTTTCTAGATTATCGCCCAGAACGGCAATGTCATCCGCATATGCGAGCACTTGTGTGACCCCGTTCAGGGATGATCCGGCCATGTTGTCGTCTTGTACCTTTCTGATGACATACTCGAGCACAAGGTTAAAAAGACACGGTGATAGACCATCTCCCTGCTTTAGTCCGTCCCGGATTTCAAATGGTTCTGAGAGGTGGTTTTCTATTCTAACTCGCCTTTTGTTTTCGTTCATGCAAATTTGAGTGAGCGCGGCATATTTTTTTGGGACTCCCAGCTCAACTAGAATATAGTAGAGTCTCTGACCTGCGACTGAGTCGTAGGCTTTTTTGAAGTCAACGAACAGTTGGTGAACCATCTCTCCGTATTCCCACTTCTTTTCCAGCAGTTGTCTTATTGTGAACATTTGGTGGCCTGTTGACCGGTTCCTACGGAATCCACATTGGTAGTCTCCCAGTATCTCTTCTGCGTACGGTGTGATTCTCGCCAGAATAACATTTGTTAATATTTTGTATGCGGTTGGGAGCAATGACATTCCTCTGTAGTTTTCGCAGTCAGATCTGTCGCCTTTTTTGAAAATGGGGATGACTATTGAGGTTTTCCATTCTTCCGGAGTGACTTCCTTATTCCATATTGTTTGGATGAGCTGGTAGATCTTTCGAGCGGTTGCCTCTCCTCCATGCTTCACAAGCTCTGCCGGTATGGAGTCGACTCCAGGAGCCTTGTTGTTTTTCAATCGCTTTATTGTGTCTACAACTTCGTTGAGAGACGGCCCTGGGATCTGAGGTTCGGCTGTATGTACGCTTGGTGCATTTATCTGTGGTTGATGGGTGCGTACATTGAGCAGGTTTTCAAAGTACTGCTTCCATCTTGTCACGATATTGTTTGTTTCTGTGACCAGACAGCCGTTTGCGCCTCGAATTATTTTGACTCTCCCTCGGTAGCCATTTCTAATTGAATTTATGCCGGCATACATACCTCTGATGTTCTTTGCCCTAGAATTTTCTAAGATTTTTTCGAACCGAGTCTTCTCCCATTCGCGTTTTTTGCGTTTGAAGAGCCTCATTGTCTCTCTCCGAATTGTCGCGTATCTTTCTGCGTTGACTTCATCATATCTTTCTAAGTGGATCACTCTGAGGCATTTACGTTGTTCGATCTTCGCCCTGCACTCATCGTCAAACCAAGGTTTGGACTTAATTGTTTTCTTAAATCCTAATACCTTTTGGGCTGTTAGTTTGATTATGTCTCTGATCGATGTCCATTTAGTGTCCACACTATTAGCTTCCTCTTCCTCACTGCTCACATTCTCTAGAATGCTAAATCTATTCGTTAGTTCGTTTTGATATTCAGCCCTTTTGCGTAGGTCTTTCAGTTTATCAGTATCGAACTTTTTGCTTGTCTCCCATGACTGCCCATGTGGGATTGCTGCGAGGCGATTCCTGATTTTGCCCATCACCAGAAGATGATCGGAGTCGCAATCTGCTCCTCTATGTGATCTTACGTCAAGGATATTCGAGTGGTGTCTTTTGTCTATGAGAAGGTGATCTATTTGGTTACGCGTTACGCCGCCGGGTGATATCCATGTAGCTTTATGAATTTCCTTGTGCTTGAACATCGTGCTTTTTACTAACAGATCTTTTGACGCTGCGAACGTGATAATTCGAATTCCATTATCATTTGAAACGTCGTGTAGACTTTCTTTACCTATAGTTGGTTGGAAGATATCTTCCTTTCCAATTTTCGCATTGAGGTCCCCGAGGAGGATTTTAACATCGAATGATGAGATCAGCGTTGGGATTTTTCTCTGAAATTGAGTATGTCAGTGATTGGTGATCTGTGTAGATCGTTAAATCTGAAATCCCATACAGAAGGTTGCGAAGCTTCCGTAATGCCCAAACAATAGCTAGAAGTTTTTTTTCATTCGTGCTATAATTTTGTTCCGTATTGGAGAGTGTACGAGATAAAAATGTTATCGGTTTATTATCTTGGCTGAGTACCGCACCTATGGCTATATTGCTAGCATCGGTAGATAATCCGTTACATAGAATGTTATAAGTTGTCGAGAAAAGTGATTTCTTTCTTAAATCTAACCTTACTTGAGCCGTGTAATGTTTTTATACCGAATGGGACTATTTCTATTGACTTACCTATTTTACAACTGCTGGAGATATAATTCTTTGTTGATCCGGTGTCTACTAAGATGCTGTAGGATCTTCCTCTATCCTTGGGGTAGAGAACCAAACACGGGAGACCATCTATTGTCCTAAAAAAGCATGCTGTCCAATATATTTTTCATTTTCGTCCAGTTGAGGGGTTGTGGAATCATTATCCGGGGTTCCACGTATTTCGTGGACACGCTGAAATTGCTGCTGGGAGTGATGGTTCCTTGATGATTCAGGGCGGTAAATGTGATTTTGTTTTTGCTGTCTGAAGTTGTTGTTAGAGTTTCTGAAGGGTCGATTATCTCTGATGGAATCATCTATGTCCATTGGCTCTGCTGGTGGTCTGTAGGCTACTTGGATGTTAGGTACGTACCTCGGTGGATATCTTTGTTCGTTCCTCTGACCAGTTTGAGGACTATGGTGGGTAGGTTGATGATTATAATTATTATGCCGATTATGGGGTTGGTGGTGTCGTTGAGATTTATTTTCAAACCTGTTGAAGTTTTGATTGGTTCCATGGCCGAAGTTTTTTATTACGTTATTGTGGTAGATGGTACTGGCAATGGCGTATGCTGTTTCCAGATCTTTGGCTTGGCTTGAGTAAATTATATTTTGCGTCGTATTGCAGTTTATTCCGTTGGTGAAAGTTCTTACTGCTAGTTGGACTGCTCTAATTCTTGTAGCTTCATTTATATTACCTCCTTCTTCTGACTCACATTTCGTGATTAACAGGTGGAGTAGCGAATTCACTGCGTCATGGTACTCACTGAGGGTTAGTCGTCCTTGTTTCATTGCTCGTATCTCGTCTTTTAACACGAAGGATGGGCGTTGGTCGATGTAGTTGTAGTCTAGCCGGTTGAGTATTGCTTGAAAGTTCAGTATGGTATTTTGAGCTGTGATGATTTTCGCTGCTTGCCCCCCCAGCTTCATTCGAGTTATTGACACACATTCGTAGTACTCTGGTGTGCCGAAAAATGGCTGTACATCCTCTATGTGTGATTTCACTAGTGTCCTCCAAGCTCCATAGTCTTCTCGGTTTCCGTTGAATATGGGCAAATTTTCGAATAACTTCAAGTTTATTCTGTTTGCGGTCGTTATATTACATTTTAAAGGTGTTAGCTCCTTCACCCTACAAGCTTCTAAATTTGTCCATGTAGATTGATTTTTTTTCTATTTTTTCGAGCCTTTTATCTCTAGATTGGTTATCGGTGGATAAATTGTTTAGGGCTGCGATTATAGAGTTTAACTGAGCTATGTCTACAATTACGCTGGCCAGCCAGTATTTATCTATTATAATTGCTGACGAGCCGAGCCGATGGAGATATGATACGGTTCATAAACGGAAAAATTCAATGTGATGCATGCCTTAATGAGGTTTAACTTTCAGGTGAAAGTTATTTGAAAGACAACTTAAGCTGCTCGAATGCAGGTAAGTATTATGGGTTTGGAAGGTGGTTAATTTAAGAGGATGGGCGGTTCTTTGGAATGTATTAAAGAATTGCCACGTCACGTGAGACCACGTAATGCCGTGTCGATATAACGTTGGAATGTCTGTGTGGCATTCCTGAGGCCGAAAGTCATCACTTTGAACTCGAAGAGTCCGAAAGGTGTGATGACTGCGGTCTTGGGTATATCATTTGATGACACTGGGATTTGGTGGTAAGCCCTGGTGAGATCCAGGGTAGTAAAAACATTGCAACTTCGCAGTTTATACGAAAAATCGTAGAGGTGTGCAATGGGGTATCTGTCCGGGACAGTTGCTGCGTTCAACAGCATGTAATCACCGCATGGGCGCCACTCACCGGAACGTTTCATCACTAAGTGGAGTGGGCTTGCCCAGGCGCTGTCCGACGGTTGACAGATACCTAGTTCGATCATGTGATCGAATTCTGCGCGTGCTGCGCGTAATTTCTCAGGAGCCAGTCGGCGTGGGCGCTGGTTCACCGGGGGACCTCGTGTTTCTATATGATGAAACACAGTAGCTTGGTGGCGGCGCTGGTTAGGTAGAGGGATTGTTATACTGACAAATTCCTGTACCATGGCCTGAATTGGGTCTAAACTCCTTGTGGCCCTAGATGTTACCGCTGAAGGTGCCGACATGGGCAAGGGGGGTGTGGTTGGAGCCACTAGCCTGTTATGGGTCGTATCGACCAACAGGTTGTGTGCGCCTAATAGGACGGAACCCATAAGGGGTTTATTAACCTCCGCAATGACGAAACGCCAAGTGATCGGATGCTGTAGACCCAGATCTAGTGTCAGTCGTCTTCGACCGTACGTAAGTATCGGTGAATTGTTGGCGGCTGACAATTTTAGAGCGGCGAGCACGCGGTTGCGTGGGGCGAACGATCGCGGGAGGACTGATATATCGGCGCCGGTATCGACAGTAAAAGCGATATTCAGTTTGGGGTCCCGGATGGTTAGGCGACTTATAGAGAGAGTGCCGGCCGGTTGCGCGAGAGTATCGGTCGGCAAAATTATTTCTAAAGGTCGTCCCTGATTGGTGGCTGGTTGCGTCCAACCACAGGGCGCCTTGCAATTAAATGCGCGATCACCGTATCGTTGGTGATTGGCGCACAGAGGGAGAGAGGCGGTATTGTTGGGCGTATTTTGCCTCTGAATGTTGCCGTTTTGTGAAGGCCGAGGTAGTGCTCGGCGAAAGTTGGCCCGCTGAGGGGCATTTTGGGGAGGTTGTTGCCGATCCAAGGGACGATTAGATACGGCACGATTCTGAGTGCCTCGTTGGTCGCTTCTAGCCTCCGCGCGAATTTGATTTAGGTCGCGGAGGAATGAGGTCTGTATCGCATGAAGGTCAGAAATGGTGACCTGAGCAGGAAAACTTCTCAAGCGGAATTCGTTGAGCTGTCCTCTTGGGTCCGCTGTGTGACATTGGTTGAGGCAGGCCTTCTGAGATGTGATGACGGAGAAGGTTGACGCACCGGAGTCGTCGGTGGGGCTGTTAGTGGCGGAAAAGGATGCCGTGTAGGCTGAGCGACGTGTTGAGAAACCGCCGCTACTTGGTACGCTGGAGGCTCAGACTGCTGGTCTGAGCTTTCCATAATTGCGTTCGCTATTTTAGCTAAATAGCCCAAGCTCTGATTGGGCTGGGCTATGAGTGCCGAACGGGCATGTTGGGGGAGACATCTCAAAAAATGAGGCCTTATTAGGTCGTCCCCGATCCTGGTCCCCGCTATGGAGCGTAAATGGGTCAGGAAAAGAGACGGTCTCATCCCTGAAAGGTTGGATACGGCAGCTAAGCGTTGTTGCCGCAAACTTCCGGGCTCGTCAAAAGCGTCGAGCAGATCTTCACGCATGTTGCTATACGCGTTGCGGTCGGCCGACCTAATGATGTGGGCAACATGCGTTCGTTGAGTGCGATCAAGCACTTTCAACAGCTCGACTGCATGAAGTTGTTCGTCGTGCATGTTAGAGGTCAGGAAGATGCGGTCCGCTACTGCAAACCAAAGGTCTGGATCCACCTCGTCGAAGGGGGGAAGCCCTATATTTGTAGGATGAGTCCTATTCCCGAGGCTGGAAGCATCGTGGAATTTTTGGGACTCTGATGGTCTATGGGCTTGTTGAGAGGTGCCGGCACGAGTTGCGGGCATTATTATGCCAGGATCCACCAAAGGGCCGGTACTAGAGGAGTTAGAGGAGGTCAGGAGTGCGTCAGAGGAAAAAGGTTGGGGTCGGTTAACGACACTGGGGGCATCGTGAAATCCTAGGGGAGCGGGTTGTGCCGTCGCTTCGTAGTCGGTAGCGAGTTGTGCATCAGGGAAGTCGGCGCTGGAGGCGTCGTGGAACTCGAGGGACTCGAGTTGTTTTTGATCCTCTTGGGGTGGGGTGTTTCGAATACGGGCAATCGTGTATGGTTGAGACCGAACCGGTATAAAGTTGTACAGACGGGTCGAGATTGTTGTGGAGAACGTAGAAATAGGTCGCAAGAGGACGCGAGGAGTTGAAGAGAGGTCACTGAGGTCAGAAGCAGGCGAAGATGGTGGAGTGGAGTCGAGAGTAGTCAATTGCAGTGGAATGGAGTTAAACGGTGGTCGATAGGTCGCGAATGAAACAGATAAAACTCTATTGTTATATAGCTTAATCCTGAAACCATTAAACTCTATTTTAAATTATTGAACCATAATTACAATTCTTCCAAAAACGAAGTTCAAATCTCGCGGGCGTGCCAGATATTTAAAAGTGTTTGTGTGTATTAAGTGCTAACTCCATTTTACTTTCAATATATATAAAAAAAATAAAAAAAAAATAAAAAGATTCAAAAGGAAAAAAACCACAGTGAGGAAAAGTAATAAATATTGCAATCACCAGTGTATGTGTGCGAATTCCTGACTTACGTATTTGTTTTCTCTTAATTTTAGGCATTTTTTTTTAACATGAAAAGAGAAGTTAGAAATTGTCGCAGAAATTACATTAAAAGGGGCATGTATTGCCTATACAATAGTTTGTACTTAGTACCCTGAAGGAGCTTACAATTGTTTTATTCTTTGGTTTAAATTCTTGGTGGCTATAGTTCATTTATGGTACCAAATGTTAAGTAATTTTTATTTTCATGCCTTACAGTTCGGGTAGATACTGAATTCGTGTTTCGGCTTCGGTTTCCTTCTTTTTAATTTGATTTTTAATATTGTTTAATGATCTTTATAATTTTAATCTTAGGTGATAATTTGTATAAAAAATGTAACATAATTGCAATTTCTTTATTAATTCGGTTATTGGCTTTCCTTATCTAGTCTCGAAATAAAAATAGATCTACATGTGCAAATGTAGAACCAGCAAATTAGTCAACAATAATTTTCCGTATATTAACTCTAAGTAAACACCGTATGCAAAGGGAAAATATGTTTATGGTAATAAATGAAAGAACTTATATTCTAGTAGGATATGCTTCTTAGTTATTCCAGTGTCTGAGGAATGTCCGTCTCTATTGTTTCGAAATATTATTTCGCTTCTAAATTTTAAGACAATAAACGAAGTGTTTGCATTGGTCGATTATTAATAGAGTGTGTAGCAATAAATAATCCGTAACACTAATCGAGTTGTACGCTTATAAGAAAAACTTGAACCAGCACATCGTAAAAGAAAAAGGAAAAACAAAATAATAAATTAATTATTCTCACGATCACTGCATCGGAGAATAATTAATCGCTTTCACTTAGGAATAAGCACCTTGGACATTGGTGGATCTTCTATAACTTGCGTAACATCTATAGTTACTTATTAGATTTTAATATTTCTGCGATAGTTGTCCCTTATTTAAAGTTAATAAAGTTATTGTATAAATTTTAATATTTGAAAAATGGTTTGAGTTTTATGATTTGAAAATTACACAGATTTCTAAACAAGATAAAGAATATTTAAAAGATTATTTTCGGAGGCTCAGAAGGAGCTCGTCACAAGGAGAAATGAACATTTAGGAAAAATAAATGATAAAGAAAAACCTGAAGTCCAACGTTGGGAGCTTTACGGTGGGCGGGAATTGATTGCGTCGCCTAGGTGCCTGTTGAGATGTTGGTGTTTGTTAAGGATGTAAGTCGCTGGTAACTCCACGTGTTAGCTATGTTGAACGTTGGGGTGGATGCACCCTTTTATTGACTTTTATTTCAAATGTTTTTCGCACTTTATATTGTTCGTAGATAGCTTGTTATTTCGAAGGAAAAAAAACTATAGCGCCGGTCACTGTCTTTAAGCGTTTTCGAAATTGCACAGGATGTAATTGTTCCTCGACTAAAACACTCGCTATGTCGCGACTATGAGCACAAATGTTCGAAAAGGATGCAGGTTGCATAAAAACACCACCGATGTCTGCTGCCAAATTGTCCCACAAGAAAAGTCAAACGCACTGAATTCATTTTAATGTTCCTTTTATTATCCAAACTTCTCTTATTTAATTACACTTAATTGTTACATTTATGTCCAAAGACGTATTAACTTGGTTGTTATTTAACACATTAATCGAAAGATTGATTATTAGACACCGTTCTTGGCTTGATTGTAGGACGACCGGTTAGTGATAGAACTCGATCGAAAAAAACTGTACACTGACGACACGGGATCGATTAAGCTGGACACGACTAAAACTGATCACGATTAAACGACAGAAAAGAAACCGACGTCGCCACTCTTGGTATTAAGTCCCAGAACTCCTGACTCCCATGGATGGTGAAACTTGATTCTTAAAAAGGACTCCGTGGCACATGCGCACTCTCCAAGTGTTAAAATCTGACTCAAATGTAATTTACATTTATCAGTTCGATGCCCGCGAATTTCATCGATAGGGGAGGATTGTGTATGTGTGCGTATAGCACAAGTACGTTGCCCTTCAGCCTGGATATCGGCGACGACGAAAGTGCACCTAAATAAATATGGGCTGGTGCAATGAATTGGTATTATAAAGATATGCGATGGCGAAAAATCGCCGAAGGGAGAAATAGGTTTCTGTGTCTTATATAAACAGAAACGCTATTTCGAGGGCCATAAATCTTTGATGACCTGCGCCTGAGAACGAAATAGGTTTTTGCTTCAAGATACACAAAAACGCTATTTCAAGGGTCACGATGATATGCACATCGTGTTTACTTAGGCGTTCTTGCTAATGCCATTGTAGGCTATAGATTTTTCGTGGCGATAAGCAAACCGATGGTTTGCTCGCCTATGACCTAGGCTATGGTAGCTTTTGTTTGTTTTACAGGCCGGAGCATCGTTAGCATGATTTGGGTTATGATTGTCTAACGTCAATCATATTAGTGCCCAAATCCCATGATCGGCAGATAACCGACAAAGGAAATTGGTCGCAAGTGTTGCGAACCTTGGGACTGGGGCAATAAATGGATATGAACCGTAGCAAGAAACCATCCGCTACAGCTATGTCAACAATTACGCTGGCCAGCTAGTATTTATTTATTATAATTGCTGACGAGCCGAGCCGATGAAGATATGGTACGGTTCATAAACGGAAAAATTCAATGTGATGCATGCCTTAATGAGGTTTAACATTCAGGTGAAAGTTATTTGAAAGACAGCTTAAGCTGCTCGAATGCAGGTAAGTATTATGGGTTTGGAAGGTGGTTAATTTAAGAGGATGGGCGGTTCTTTGGAATGTATTAAAGAATTGCCACGTCACGTGAGACCACGTAATGCCGTGTCGATATAACGTTGGAATGTCTGTGCGGCATTCCTGAGGCCGAAAGTCATCACTTTGAACTCGAAGAGTCCGAAAGGTGTGATGACTGCGGTCTTGGGTATATCATTTGATGACACCGGGATTTGGTGGTAAGCCCTGGTGAGATCCAGGGTAGTAAAAACATTGCAACTTCGCAGTTTATACGAAAAATCGTAGAGGTGTGCAATGGGGTATCTGTCCGGGACAGTTGCTGCGTTCAACAGCATGTAATCACCGCATGGGCGCCACTCACCGGAACGTTTCTTCACTAAGTGGAGTGGGCTTGCCCAGGGGCTGTCCGACGGTTGACAGATACCTAGTTCGATCATGTGATCGAATTCTGCGCGTGCCGCGCGTAATTTCTCAGGAGCCAGTCGGCGTGGGCGCTGGCTCACCGGGGGACCTCGTGTTTCTATATGATGAAACACGAGGTCCCCCGGTGTTTGGGATGTAGGTTGGTGGCGGCGCTGGTTAGGTAGAGGGATTGTTATACTGACAAATTCCTGTACCATGGCCTGAATTGGGTCTAAACTCCTTGTGGCCCTAGATGTTACCGCTGAAGGTGCCGACATGGGCAAGGGGGGTGTGGTTGGAGCCACTAGGCTATTATGGGTCTTATCGACCAACCGGTTCTTTGGGAATGTATTAAAGAACCGCTACATATGTGCCGGAATAAATTCAATTAGAAATGGGTACCGAGCGAGAGCCAAAATAATTCGAGACGCAAACGGCTGTCTGTTCACGAAAAAAAAAACAATATCCTCACAAGATGGAACCAGTACTTTCAACCCTGCACGGGGTCACACAGGTGCTCGCATATGCGGATGGCATCCCAGTTTTGGGCTATAAACTAGAAACTTAAGTAAAAGCAAGGAAATCATCATGCAAGCGGCAAAAGAGGTGAGCCTAGAAATAAATGAAGACAAAACAAAATACATGATTACGGCGAGAGCAGGTGGACCTCAGGGAACACATATAGATGTCAGAGGCAAGATATTTGAAAAAGTTAAAGAATTTAAATATCTGGGAACGATACTGACGGCGAGTAATAAAATGTCGAAAGAAATTAACAAAAGATTACACTCCGGCAACGCTAGTTGGCAAATACGGCATTTGTGAGACAGTAACAGTAAGGGGCCCGTCTACGTACTGGTACGGGGCGGGGTTGGAGAGCTGGGGGGAGCGGTTTAAATTGGGGTGGTGTGGGGTTAGGACGGGTTTATTGTGAGACGTCGTTTGAGGCCAGGTGTGGAGAGGTTGAAATCAAAGGAGGTGGGGAAAGAGTTGGCATATCGTAGCATACGCGAGATGGGCTCGTTAACGCCGTAAGAAGTGTGATGAGCGGGCACGTAAAACAGACGAGGGTTCCGCACATTACGGGGGTTTGTATGAAATGATAAAGTGGAGAGCAAGCTTGGGCAATTGATTGGGCCTGACAGAAGGCGATGGATAAAGATGATGTCAGCATGGATTCTGCGCTCCTCAAGTGTGTTAAGATTGATTAGAAGGAGCCGGCCTATGTATGGTGGTAGAATGAGTGGGTTTTCCCAGTTCAGTCCACGGAGGGCAAAGCGCAAGAAACGACGTTGAACGCCCTCGATCCAAAGAATGTGAGACTGTTGATACGGGGACCAGACCTGACTAGCATATTCGAGTAGTGGCCGGACAAAAGTTGTGTAGAGTGATCGGGTGACGTAGGGGTTTAGGAATTCCTTCGACCAGCGTTTTACAAAGCTAAGGGCGGCGTTGGCCTTTAGGATTGTGTCATCGATATGTGCGGAGCCGGCCTATGTAAGGTGGTAGAATGAGTGGGTTTTCCCAGTTCAATCCACGGAGGGCGTGGTTCAACGACGTTGAACGCCCCCGATCCTACGAATGTGAGACTGTTGATACAGGGACCAGACCTGACTAGCATATTCGAGTAGTGGCCGGACGAAAGTTGTGTAGAGTGATCGGGTGACGTAGGGGTTTAGGACTTCCTTCGACCAGCGTTTTACAAAGCCAAGAGCGGCGTTGGCCTTTAGGATTGTGTCATCGATATGTGCGGTATATCTAAGTTCCTTGTCGCATAAGACGCCCAGGTCGCGAATCGATTCAACCGATGTTATCGGTTGGTCTAGCAAGAGATAAGAACGTGGCTGAGTGGGGGAGCGTTTCCGAGAGAAGGTGATTGTGTGACATTAGGCGATGTTCAGTTCTAAGCAGTTATTTTGGCACAATATCGAAAAGCTGTCAAGATCCGATTGAAGAAGTGAGGAGTCAAGAGAAGAGCGGATTTTCTTGAAAATTTTGATATCATCCGCGTAAAGCGAGATGAGGGAGTGATTGATGCACCAGCCTATGTCGTTTATGGTTAGGATCAATAGTAGGGGGTCGAGATGACTGCCCTGGGGGACCGGATCCGGATCACCAGAAGATGATTCTGCGTTGCGTCGTAGACAATTCGTTTCGTTTCCTGCTACGTGGTCCCGTGTACGTGTGCATTACATTTGCGGCTGCAGCTAATTAGCAGTGGAAGAGTTCTAGTATCCGTACCCATTGAACTCAAAGGAACCTGGTGCTGCCGATTAAGAGCCCTGATATACTATTGAGTTTAGACGCTCGTGATGAATAGACGTCGGACAGAGAAGAGTGCGCGTAAGTTACGATTCAAAGTGAGTTACCGATGGAAAAAAGGTGCCTTTTTGTTCGTGTTAATGTTTGGTCAAACCTTGAAGTTCGTAGCAGTCCGCAGAGTAACTCAAGTCCGCCCAGTATACCACGGTTATCACAGGGTACCGCATCTACGTTGCATAATCTTGATCTGAGCCTCTAGCCACGCACCATAGTAATGGCACCATCATCCACAATTGAATTCAGTTTGATCTCCGGTCAGTCCTTGTGGACGTATAACCGACTCCAGAGCAAAGGAACTGCACGAGAAAATGCCTTCTTTGGACAACAGTCTCACTGATTGGCCAGTGCAAGATGCAGCCGCGCCAACATCAATCTGCATCAGCATCCTCATCTTCATCAGATCTAAAGTTCTCCACCAACAGCAACGAGTGTTTTCATCTGATGTCAGATCATTCAGCAGTAATTGTCATGTCATATTGACAGTGACGCCCAGCAGATTCATGTCTTCCTTATACTGAATGACCTGAATCTCTATTATATGCTGTGGAAACGACGATCCGTTTTTCTTGTTACATTTCACATCATGCCTTTGAGGCACTAAAATTGACCAAATTATTCTCTCCCAATCGAACGATTTTATCTAGATCCCGGTCTAGGGAGTCGACCTGGTTGTATTGCAGATTATGTGACCTTGTTGTGTTAGTCGGGCGGTCACTCGATAAAGAAGAAATATTAAATATTTTGTTACATATCCAAACAAGCAAATGGAATGTATTCATCAAATTCAGTTGAGCAGCAACCATAATAATACGAGGGCACGTCAATAAGTCTCTAGAAAAAGAGGACGATTTTCTTTTATTTTCTCATTTAGATGGCCTAATATTGGCGCGTAATACTATCCAGTTATCGTCTGTCCCTTTTTCAAATAGTTAATGAATATAATACCACGTGCATCCCAAAACACAGTAGCCATCACCTTTCCAGCTGATTTAACCGTCTTTGCCTTCTTTGGAGCCGGTTCGCCTTAAACAATCCACTGTTTTGATTGTTCTTTCGTCTCGGGAGTGTAGTGGTTTATCCATGTTTCATCTATAGTTACTAATCTGCGCAGAAACTCATCTGGGTTGCGACGCATGCGCACCAAAAGTTCTCAGATGAGCGCAAACGTGGCACCCAACTCGCAGATATTTTTTTCATACCCAATCCGTACCATTGGTTCAATTGTGCAATTCGTTTTGGGAATCTTAAATACACATAAGATACCCAATTGCACTATCGGTTCGGGCGCGACGTCTTACTGTGGGTTCCCAAACAAACAAACGGAACTTCACACACGCGTCCGAGTGCAGTCCAAAGTTTTCTGTGCGATCCTATGCAAATAAACGGTTCTCCACACACGCGTCGTAGTACTGTGAAAAGTGCGAGAATATACACGCGAGTGATGTGCAGTGCGGGAAAACCCTCTACCCTTTCCATCTCCTGTGTCTGTTTTCCTTTTTTCGCACCTCTGTTTGCGTCCCCCAGGCATTGAAACTCTCGACTGATTAATAATCTTTGGAGAGTTTTTTGTGTCTGAGTGGTATAATGTTCATCATGGAAGGGATATGACCTGGATATCGGCACGGATCTAGTGGGGCACCTACTACACAGGCATAGCACCTGTAGTGGTTGCTTGCGCTTATCTATTGCTGGTCCCGAATTGCATCCTTTCCCGAGGCGGTATTGGTTTTATGTGTAGGGCCATTTCAATGCAGCGGGAATTTCGCGTTGATTTGTGTAACTTTCGCGGCTTGAGATGCAATTTCTCTTGTTTCTGCCCACGTTTCTAGCCAGAAACCAACTATCCTTGCATTTAGCGAAACCCAGGTAATTACTAATAACAGATATTTCCGATTTTTATCTACCTGGGTATAACCTAGTGCCACTGTTCTTTCGACATCGTGGTAGAGCCACATACATACGAAATTATATTGCTTATCAGCTTCTGCCACAATATGGGCTCTGTTCCAACCCAGAATTTAATTTCTCGTGGCTAAAACTACACGTTCGTAAGCATATCATACATTACTGCTTTCTTTACAGAAGCCCATCTTGAATAGAAACGCATCCTTTAACGAATTTGACGCTCTGTCTGATTTTATCGATAGGATATTGACCCTATATCCACACACTGAAATCGTTATTGCGGGTGATTTTAATGTGCATAACTCTAAGTGGCTTCGTCACTTTGGACACACAACACCTGAAGGTCAATATGTCCAGCTTTTTGCTGATTAAAATAGCTTAACTCAACTTGTCAATGCGGGTACCAGACATAAATGGTCATTTCGCCAACACACTGGACCTGTTTCTTACCGCCCACCCAAACAAATACACAATTGAAGTTTCTTCGCCCTTGGGGACTTCAGACCACTATGTCGTGTCAGCTAAATTTGCCCTAACCAACAGTAACGTTAATGAGAAAACTTCCAAAAGAACAGTATGGTTTCATGAGAAAGCCAACTGGGAAGGTCTGAACGACATTTTTGGGAGATTAAATTGGTCGTTATTTTTCTCTATAACGATGTTGACTCTATAGCCGACACATTGACGGACACGATTCTCCTTGGCATGCGGACCTTTTTTCCACACAGAGTAAAGAGTAGCAAACCCAAGAGAAATATGTGGTTCGATTCCGGGTGCAGAGAAGCCATTAAAACCAAAGAGTTGAGCTTCCGGTTGTATAAATCAAACAATACTGAGGAAAACCGGAAAAGATTTAAGAGAGCTAGGAATGACTGCAATGCGTATATTCAACGCGCATGACCAGAGAGTAAGACAAAAAATACTACACCCTCCCACAGGTAGTAGACACTTCTGGGCATTCGTGAAAAACATTCAATACTGTCTCTTCATCCATTCCATCGCTTATAGTCGATGACAAACCAGTCACCACTGTAATAGAGAAGGGGAATCTACTTGCTCCACGTTTTGCAACCAACTCAACGCTGCCTGATACCAATCAGTTCCACCTCAACTTGACCATAAGCAGCACACCATGAGCCAGATTCACTTCCGACGCGTACTGTTGCCCGTGCACTCATAGAGCTAAACGCACACAAATCCGCTGGTCCGGACGGAATTCCCCCCAATCCTCTTGAAGAGATGTTCCTCTTCATTCGCTAAACCACTGCGGAAACTCTTCCATTTGTCTTATTCTTCTGGCCGTTTCCCAAATAGATGGAAGTCAGCGAACATTCAACCAATTCTCCAAAAGGGTGACAAATCATCCCTTTCTTCTTATCGACCCATAGCACTAACTTCTATTCTCTCGAAGAATGGAATCGCTTATCAACCGCTAACTTTCGAAATATCTGGAATCAAATGACCTCCTCAATGACCGCCAATATGACTTTCGTAGCAACGTGTCCACAGGAGATCTGATGGCTTACCTTACCGAAAAAGGGGAGCGATTACATCCACTACCTCGGTGAAAACAAAGTAGTCGCATTGGATGTTTCAAAAGCCTTCGACAGAGTTTGGCATATAGCCCTTTTGTCAAAATTGCATTCATATGGAGTGAACAATCTCGTGATCCAATGGATGAGACTATCTTTCTGGCCGTTCAATTCAAGTGGTTCTTGATGGTGCCAAATCTGTTTCCCAACAAATTAATGCAAGTATTCCCCAAGGTTCGGTACTCTCACCCACTCTCTTCTTCATCTTTATAAATGATCTCTTGTCAATTACTCACAACCCAATTCACTCGTTTGCTGATGATAGCACGTTGAGTTTCTCATACTCATACGAACACTCCCGTCCAAACTCTTCGAACGTCACCACCAACCAGCAACTAATGCTTGAATTCCGACCTCAACAAGATATATCAGTGAGGATTATAACCGAGTTTAATTCAATGTCTAAAAAACTCAGTGCTGCCTCTTGTCGTCAAAGGTGAACCCCAAAGTAAATATACTGTCGATGAACGGCACTTGCATCGACGAAGCCAAGGAACTCTCAATCATTGGCATTTGAATTAATTCGACTCTTAATTGAAGCGACCACATATTTGAAGCTGCGAAAAGTGCGGCAAATGCGTGGGATTACTTGAAAGATGCAAAAAATATTTCACTCCATCCACCCTGACCACTATTTACAAGGCGTATATTCGTCCCAAAATGGAGCTCAACACCCATATTTGGTCAGGCGCATCCAAAACTGCACTACACGCGCTCGACAGGATCCAAAATCGAGCAGTGAAACTTATTGGGCATCCAGACGCAAGTCGATCAATTCCGTCGTTAGAACACAGTATCATGCCTATCTCTCTTCTATAGGTATTATCACGCTCGTTGTTCAACTGAACTTGTTGAATGTGTTCCAACCCTTCAGACGTTTTCCCGCTATACCCGTCAATCTGTGAATGCGCATCAGTTCACATTGAAAGTGGACTTTAGGCGCACAAATAAACATAGAGTGATTCTTTAGCCGAACGACACGAATGTGGAATGTTCTGCCTGATCATGTGTTTCCTGGCCGTTGTGATGTCGAGACATTCAAGAGCAATATACATCGACACCTCCTTTCCTTATCCACTTCCTCACCATCCGCTCGCACTGTGCGCACTGACGTTAAAGGGTACTTCAAAATCCTCTTTTGTGCGCGCGTTAGTGTAAAAAAAAAAAAAAAAATAGCGATGCTATGGCCGCCATTGTAGGCACTTCTAAGGGAATAATGAAAACATGATAGACTGTGGTTCCTCCGAACATGTCATAGTCAGAAAGTTTTTAATATTTATTACCAAGTTAGTTACACATATACCTGAGTGCAAACCTTAACTGAAAACTCACCGCGAAATATTTAAAAATTTATTATTAGTTAGAAGTCTAACGCAAATTGTTTAAGGCTTTCTAATCAAAATTTATTATTGCTTTATAACTTTATCAAACCATAATTTTTTGAATGTATGTATATATATTTGTATCTGCATAAATAAGAAATGTTTTACTTGCTATCTACTATGTCACAATTTTAGCAATCACGTATTTATTCCATCTTTACTTATCTGCGTTTCCGCTATTCAACAATATAATTATGTGTATTTTTATATTGTAGTTACACTCCTTTAATAAGCCAAAGCGTTTTTCATCATTCATAAAATGTAAATACTTGCGTTAGTTAAACTTTGTTTTTATTTTATTTTATGAATTTTATGTATATAAGGGTTTTCATATGTTGTATTTAGTGTATAGTATATCATAAGGATTATTTGCGTTTGCAGTTCATGCTCAAGTTTTGTTGCTGTTTATTTTCTTTTATTTTACGTTAAGAATTTTAATGAATGCGATAGTCGAAGATTTGATATGATTTTATTCCTTGTAAACGGTGGTGTCCATTGGACTAGCCGGTTGGGCAAAGGAGCTCGTTGTTTTGTTGTCAATATTTGCAGGAAATGTTGAATGTGTGGCATTGTTTGAAGTGATGTTGATCATATGATTTAAGTTAATATTCATTGGATTGGATGTATTTGCAGTATTCATGGGCGCAGTGAGATTTGATGACCGATCACCCCCGCCGCTGGTATTAAAGTTCGATAACATATTACTACTTAAACTTGTCGGCGCATTTATTCCTGAGAGTACTTGTGATGTTCCACTGCCAAGCATTTGATTAGTTAACATATTCGGGTTGGCGGCATTAAGTCCAAACAAAGGCGTTGGTAAGGCTGGCTTAATAAATCGTTCACTTGTTCTTCGGTTCTGAAAATAATTAAATATAAACTATTGCGCTTCAGTTACACACATTTACTGGTATTTAACAACTACTCCAAGAACAAAAGGTTTCACTTAGTATTCTTGGAAGAAGGCAATATATTTAATAGTCCATTGTGATGATCCATAGCAGTTGACACCAACGATTCAACTATCATATCTATTACGTATTCAGAAAGACTCCCAAACAAACAAATAAAAAACACTCTAGTAATTACCTATAAGCATCTTAACCAAGGTCTGCCTAAGAAAAATGTTTAAAAATGACCTGTGTGCCAACTGTACTTGCACTTTCTTTCGTGTCTTACGCCCAGAGATTTGTAACGCCGTTTTTCAAGCTTTATTGGTCTAACCTCTTGCTTATTCTTCCACTAAGAGAATCACAACCCACACATTGTTAACCTTAATACAAATATAAATATATTATTATAATCCTTACATGCATTTCTATAATAATCCTTTGCATGAAGCATGTTAATCGAAAGTGGGTGTGTTGTATGGAAGGAATAGGTGGATTTTTGAGATGTGAAGCATACCAGTTGATCGTGGCACTTCCGCGTAATATTTGAGAGTCCGTTTCATTGAGACCATAATCAATTCGATGTTATTTGCTCTTGTTGAAAAAAAAAAGACATCGTGCGGACCGGAGAAACAAAAAAGGCACAAAAACGATAGAACGAATGAAGAGAATACTACCATGATCCGTTTCTGTATATCTATAAGGTTTGAGAAAACAGGCTTCAATATTGCATATAAAATATATTTATGGAAAATCATCATCATCATCGGCACTACAACCGGGAGCCGGTCTTGGCGTTATTTAGCAAGTCCAAATTTTCCATAATGATTTGCTTTTTCCGGACAAGGTCATTAGTTTGCGCCAGGGGCTCCCCGACGGGGAATCGAACCCCTGTCTCCCGCGTGACAGGCGGATATACTAACGACACTATAAACATCTGCACGAAACACCAACTCTTTTTCTATATTTTACACCAATATTTAGTTTATTTCTACTTATATTTTTGGCCTACCAGCTAGACGAAAAATGCTTAACTGCTTAAGTTTCTACTTTTTTTTTACAGTAACGCCCGCACAAAAGGGGCGTTTGTAGTTCCCTTAAATGTCAGAACACAGTGCGAGCGGAAGAACAGGAAGTAGAGAAGGAAAGGAGGTATCGATGTACACTGGTCTTAAAAGCCTGAACATTACAACGACGAGGAAACACGTGATTAGGTAGATCATTCCATATTCGTGTGTTTCGGCTAAAGAATGACTCTCTATATTTATTTGTGAGCCTGAAGTTGACTTTCATTGATTGATGCGCATTCTCAGACTGATGGGTATCGCGGGAAAATGTCTTTTTTTTTTTTTTTTTTTTTTTTATATTAGACTTCTCTCGGGAGAGGCGAACCTATAGCGTCGAGTGGGCGCCCCGAGATGCCGTCAAATAACTGTTGCAGTTCTTTTTGAACAGTTACAGGTTGTAACGCTCCGGGAACACTCGCGTGGGAAGGGAGTTCCACAGCTTCCCCGCTCTGTAACGGAACGAGTTCTGATACAGGGATGTTCGCGCTGTCGGGAGATGAACCACAAACGGATGCGATCCGTCGGATTGTCTTGTGGAGCGCATATAGACCGAATTGCGTGGAACAATGCCAAGAATCTCCGAAGAACAGCACCCGTGATAATATCTGTAAAACAGACAGAGGTCGGCCACGCGCCCTCGATGTGATAGCGACTGTAGTCCCGACTTCAGGGCCGAGTCCCCGATCAGGCGGATCGCTCGTCTTTGTACGCTCTCAAGTAGGTCGAGGGTATGTTTAGGAGCCGAGCTCCAAACATGAGAGCAATATTCGAGTGCGGGTCTAATTTGAGATTTATATAGGAGAAGAAGTTGGGCCGGAGTAAAGTATTTCTTGGCTCTAAAAAGATAACTCAGTTTTCCTGAGGCTGATCTGGCGATACCCGATACGTGTTTATGCCATGATACATTCCCACAGACCGTGACGCCGAGCAATCTCAAACTTTCCCCAGCCCCGAGGGCCCGGCCACTCATCATCAGCTGTGGAACCGATGATCCGGTTTTCTTTGAGAATGTTGTATACTGGGTCTTCGTTGCGTTGAAGTCGACAGGATTGGCTTTTCCCCACTGCATGACTTTATCTAGATCCTGGTTCAGAGTCAATCTGTCTACATCTCAGCTGGTGCGACGTTGATGCACCAATCGGCCGATCACTCGAAAAGGAGGAAACAAGGGTACTATCATCCGCAAAACTGAACACTTTGTTATCCGTTGTCTCCAACAAATCATTTATGTGAAGCAAGAACAAGGTTGGAGCCAAAATAGAACCCTGGGGCAACCCCCGAATTAACAGGATACAGATCCGAACACTCGCCGTCCACAACAACCCGGATCGATCGATTCTCGAGGAAGCTCCTCGTCCAGTCGCAAAGCTGTTGGGAAAGTCCATATGAACGAAGTTTGCTCAGCAATGCACCGTGCCAGACGCGGTCAAAAGCCTTGGAGATATCTAATGCGACCGCCCTTGACTCACCATGCCGTTCAATCGCAGATGTCCATATATCAGTTATAAGTGTCAAAAGGTCTCCCGTGGACCGCCTGCCACGGAATCCGTATTGACGATCATTCAGAAGACCGTTGCACTCCAAATACTTAACCAACTCTGTATTGATGACTTTTTCCATTACCTTAGATAAAATAGGCAGTAATGCTATCGGACGGTAATTTTATGGGAGACACCTTT
Source organism: Microdon myrmicae (assembly GCA_963931805.1). NCBI lineage: Eukaryota > Metazoa > Arthropoda > Insecta > Diptera > Syrphidae > Microdon > Microdon myrmicae. The sequence continues at coordinate 101,010,802 of OZ007498.1, read as the reverse complement.
TTCCCGTCTTTGGGATTGGCTGAACTCGAGCGATTTTCCAGCAGGCAGGAAAGGTCCTCCGTGCATAAGATAAGCGGAAGAGTCTGCCAAGAACCGGCGATAGTTCTGGAGCACAGTTCTTAAGGACTATTGCTGGTATTCCGTCCGGGCCGGTTGCCTTCCTACAATCCAGTTCACGTAGAATACGTTGAATAGTGCGCGGACGTCTGGAGACGGAACACATTCAACAAGTTCAGTTGAACAACGACCATGATAATACCTGCAGAAAAGAGATAGGCATGATACGTTGCACCTATGTTCTAACGACGGAATTGATCGACTCACAGCTGGGTTCCCAAGAAGTTTCACTGCTCGTTTTGGCATCCTATCGAGTACGTGTAGTGCAGTTTTCGATGCGCCTGCCCAAATATGGAAGTTGAACTCCATTTTGGGACAAATATACGCCTTGTAAATAGTGTCCAGGTTGGATGGAGTAAAATATTTTTCGCATCTTATAAAGAACCCCATGCATTTGGTCGCACTTTTCGCAGCTAACCTGTCAACGAGCGACCAAATGTTCACAGTAAGGCAATTGTTGGAAAAGAATTGGGAATAGGGAAAGACCGTTCACCAAATTTTCCTTGACTTCAAAAAAGCCTAGGACTCAGTCGCAAGGCAAAGACTTTACCATATTGTAGTTGAGCTGGGAGTCCCGAAAAAATATACCGCCCTCATTCAAATCTGCATGAACGAAACCAAAGGGCGAGTTAGAATAGAAAACCACCTCTCAGAACCAATTGAAACCCGGGATGGACTAAAACAGGGGGATGATCTCTCACCATGTCTTTTTAACCTTGTGCTCGAGTATGTCATCAGAAAGGTACAAGACGATAACATGGCCGTATCATCCTGACATGGCTATTTTGGGCGATAATCTAGAAATTGTAAGTAAAAACAGTGAAACCATCATGCAAGCGGCAGAAGAGGTGGGCCTAGAAACAAATGAAGACAAAACAATATATATGATCACGGCGAGAGCAGATGGATTTCAGGGAACACACATAAACGTCAGGTGCAAGATATTTGAAAAAGTTAAGGAATTTAAATATCTGGGAACAATAGTGAAATTAACAAAAGACTGCATTCCGGCAACGCTAGTTGCCACGCAGTCAGTTAACTGCTGAAATCCAAACGACTACCACGTAATATAAAGCTCTCTTTTTATAGAACCATAATCCAACCATAATAATGCCGATTGTTTTATACAAATGCGAAACATGGGCTCTCACAAAACGGGAAGAAAACAAATTCCGTGTAATCGAGAATAAAGTTTTAAGGAGTAGCTTTGGTGGTACATATGACGAGGAGGCAGGACAATGGAGGAAACTTCACAACTACGAAGGTGAAGAGTTATACCGCAAACGTACAATAGTGTGAGTAATAGGGCCGCGAAGATTAAGATGGGGCGGACATGTAGCGCGAATGGGCAACGATAGGACCATGCGTAGAATTCTTGGCGGTAGTCCAATGGGAAAGAGACGGGTAGGACGGCCGCGACGGAGATGGGAGGACAATGTTAGGTTTGACCTTGAGGAAATCGGATCGGTAGGTCAAGCGTTGAAGGTGAGTGCGTAGGACAGGGAACGATGGCGCAGCCGAGTCGGTGAGGTCACGAACTCCCGGGTTCCTATAGACCAATATATAGAATATAATATAACTCTTTATATGTGGGGCATATTGTCATGAAACATTTTTTGGTATATTTTCGAATAACTTTGGTATTCAGAATTAATATACCTGTGGGGGTCTTTAAAGCTTACCTGAAGAACCCCCCATAATTGTAACCCAACTCCCCATCCCCAACCTGCAATAGAATACATGTCAAACCCTGGAATAGACTACATCTCAAACCCTGCAATAGAATACATTTTAAACCACCTCTCCCACTCGCAACGAAGCCGCATTTAGTTTTCCCGAAAACCATTTCGGCTCATTTCCCACTTAAACCATTTGGAATCTCATTGATTCCCCTTACTGGCAATTCCTGCCTCTAATGTACACAGCAATTTCCCTGTGTGCGTATGCCTAACGACAAAGCCATAGCAAGCAGTTTGCTTGCACAGCTGCAAGCCTAATTCCACGATTCGTCGTCTAACCGATAAATATCATCGGAATACACATGACCCATGTTATGTTGTCTAACCGACAAACCATAGCCATTCTTACGCTTGCCACCGGAAACCGATTTCTCCTGTATATACAGCAAACTGAAGAATCTGATTCGGCCCGCCCGACAGAAATTCTCTGAAACAAAATTCCTATGTAGATTTAGCTATGCCTACACTCTCCCGACACCCTGGATGGATTCTTGCCTTTGTTCCACCACCATGAAACAATTTCGTCTATCCGTCTTTCCAGGGTACACATAAACGTTGCGATCTGCACGATCGACCAACGGAACCCTTCCAGCGAGATCTCAAACGATTTATCATTGGTCGCCGGACGAAAGGAAGATTCCATTTTTTTCTTTCCACCACACAAGTGGAAATCCATCCCAGCGAGGAGTCGCTGCATGTTCCGTGCAGCAGTCATAAGAGTCAGACTTATCCAGCTAACCGGACACACGAATAGGGGACGTTACGCGTCAGATCAGAATTGCGCACATACGTTTTATTGCCAAGTCACGAGTTCCGTTTTCTTTTGTTCGTGTTTACCGGGTTGATATCCATTGCTATAAGGATCCGTGTGCGCTGAAAATGTTAAAATGTTTCTAATATGCAGTCAATGGTGCCAGGAGAACAATAGGAACATTAATGTTGTGTTGACGTGGTGCGCTCTACCCGAAGTTCATGTGTGTAAATCCTAGAAAAACAAAAGTAAATTTGTCTGACCCGTTAAGTACGAAACCAATATACAATTAATTAATAAAGAAAACATTGTTGGCGAACTAATTAATAAAGAAAACGATGTTGGTGAACTAATTAATAAAGAAAACGATGTTGGCGAACTAATTAATAAAGAAAACATTGTTGGCGAACTAATTAATAAAGAAAACATTGTTGGCGAACTAATTAATAAAGAAAACAGTGTTGGCGAACTAATTAATAAAGAAAACAGTGTTGGCGAACTAATTAATAAAGGAAACGTTGTTGGTGAACTGGGGGGATGAGTGCGAACATACAGGGCAAAGTTACTGATTGCTTTCAGCCCGGCGAAGGCCAGGACGATCCTTGTTCCTGTTCAATCCAAGTTGACATGCAGTCTCCACGTGACACCCCTGGATAGCTACTTTGGCACCCGCCAAGTAGTGAACCAATGCATGCAATGACATCCTGAGAAAGGTTGGCGCAAGGCTAATAGCCAGGTCCGTAAAAATGAATTATTATGGCAAATTTAACAAGCCTCGGATATGGACCGGATACACGACGACGACCACGGAAACGAACATCCGCTCACTATACAGAGCTCGAGCTGCACAGCAGCTAGCCGATGCCCTGTCCGAATATAAGGATGACATAACAGCATTACAAGAAATAAGATGGACGAGGAGTGGTGTTATTCAAAGAAACGAATATGACATTTATTATAGCTGTCATGCAAAACACCATGTGCTCGGGGTAGGCTTTCTAGTCAGCCAAAAACTGAAGCCTGTCATCATCGGCTTTAATGCAATAAACGAAAGGCTATGCACTCTTCGCGTGCGAGGCAAATTTAAGAACATACGCCTCATAAACGTGCACGGACCTACAGACGAGTCCCCTGACGATGAAAAAGAACAATTCTACGAGAGCGTCGAACGGGCTCTCAATGTCTGCCCAAGATACAATGTGAAAATCGTTCTTGGTGATTTGAATGCGAAAATAGGTCGGGTACCGGTTTTCAGGCACTACGCAGGTTCCCATAGTTTGCATGAGAACACTAATGACAATGGACTACGAGTCATCGAATTGGCAGCATCGAAAAACTTGGTCGTTGCGAGTACCAGGTTTCCGCGTAAAGATATTCACAGAGCCACCTGGACATCACCTGATGGAGCCTCTCGCAACCAAAATGACCACGTGTTGATAGATCGCCGCCACTCCTCGAACCGAGGTGCCAACGTCGACTCGGATCACTATCTTGGTACAATTTTCCGAGCGCGGATTGCCTTACGGCGACGTATTGCATCCGCGGATCAGGTTCGAATCAACACGGCTGCCTTACGCAATGAGAATACCAGTAACACCTTTGGTCATGCGTTAAGACTCGCCCTCGAAGAGCTCGACGGAGGGAGAGTAAGTCCTGGGAGCAGAATGCCGGGCGTAGAAGAGAAATGGACACGCCTTAAGAATACTGTCATTAGTACTGCCAACTCCATCGTAGGCAATAGTCGTAGACATCGGAACGACTGGCTTGATGATGGGTGCAAACTAGCGACTGAGCGTAAGAATGCTGCATACCGGGCAATGCAGCAGTTTCATAGGAGTTTCATAGCAGCTCGGGAGATCTGGAAAAAAAATTCCCATACAAAAGAAAAGTGCCTGGGAAAAAAACCTTGTCTGTGCAATAGAGAAAAGTAGAGAGCGAGGTCGCGCCAGGCGCGGAAGTACTACCAAATAATCCACAGTATGACGGTACACACCACACTACACTTACTGCAAAGATAAAGAGGGTAATCTGATCACCGATCCTGAAGGCATTCTGGAGCGATGGGAAGTGCACTTCAATGAATTGCTAAATGGTCAGCTCACAGAAGAATTGGAGGCTCCACCAAAGCAAGATCAAGACCAAATGCTGCCACCACCATTGAGGAAACATTAAAAGCCATAAGACAGCTCAAATCAAATAAAGCCCCCGGATCTGAGACCTGGGTGCTCAATAAAAGGCACTCTGAACTCTTGGCCGCGTTCGAGATAAAGGTCTTAAGGAGAATTGTGGGCCCCGTATGTGAGGGAGGACGATTCCGGAGACGCTACAACCATGAGTTGTACGCAATCTACCTTGAAGCTAATGTTGTAAGAAAAATCAAGCTCGGTAGACTCCGGTGGGCGGGACACCTAGCTCGAATGAGCGAAGATGAGCCTGCCCGGAAAGTCCTTTATGTCAGGATGTATGGAAGGAGACAGCGCGACAGACCCTGCCTGCGATAGAGGGATGGCGTAGACCAGGACGCCCAGAGCCTGGGAGTGCCAAACTGGATGACATCGGCTCGAAATCAGGACCGGTGGAGAGATTTGTTAAATAAGGCCAAGACCGGATCCCGGTTGTAGTGCCGATGATGTTGGTGAACTAATTAATATAGAAAACGTTGTTGGCGAACTAATTAATAAATAAAACTTTAAACAATAAAAAAAAACTTCTGTGTTTCATTTTCCTTCCTTGGTTGTGCACAGTTTTGGTGAACTTTGGAGTGAATAATAGCGTGCTGCGTTCCTTTCGAACAAGTTCCGGTGTGATCAATCAACTTTGTGTTCGTCCTCTTGCAGTGACGAAAGGCGGAGGTTTCAGAGAACTGCGGCAGTGACAACCAGTGGTGTTTTAGTGAACCCCGCGCCCCTGCCGGCGCGGCGTCTAAAAATTCTACCCCACATACCCATCCCTATTGTTAAATTCTGCTCTAATCAGTCAACGTATTGGATAAAGATATAGTTTGTTTTTTTTCATTAACGCAATTGAACTTACTCTCCACCGTTTTATCTGTGATAATTTGCAGAATACTAAACCAACGAAAAATTTAAGCACGAAATGGAAACACAGCCATACTGAGAGATTTTTTAGAGAGTAATTAAAAAAAGGCTACGTGACGACGGGACTGTCAGTCCATTGTCTATATCATACGCGCACAAAACTTTTACTTTTTTGTTCATATACATAAAGTTCAAAAGTGCAGTCGAAAGAAGTGGGAAAGGGTGAGGAAAGTATTATTTCATTATTGTACTATTTACATAACCTTACACACTTATGGTTATCGAAAGATTTGAAACCCAATTTCCATCATAGGAACATGCGGCGGTTTTAGTAACGGAATACCACTCGAAATGATCGAGGATTGAAACCTCAGAATGGACCATGTTAGACGCAGTTACGGCCAACATTCGAAAGAAATATTCTACAAGTATAAAAAATAAATGTAAGGATTTGTTTCTTTGTATGATAAACAAGTTTACCCCATGATATTGTTTTTCTTTTCTTTTTTGAGAAGAAATACCTTTAAATGAATTATCCCATATAAAAAAAAAACGCCATTCTGACATTAACCACAACTTTAGGTGGAAAACTGCAATTTTGTTCAATTGTTTGTAAATGTGTTAAATTACTTACCAAAATTTGACCACATGCATAGCAACGATTTTGTTGAGCAGCCGTTCCCGGACTTAATGGACGACTATTCGACGGACTGTGCGGTACTGGACTGCTAATTGTACGTTGGCGATGTTGTTGCGAAACCGCCGCTCCTACTCCACTTCCGCTACCAAAACTAACCATAAGATTCTCATTATACAAACGTTCTTCTTCCATTTCTAAGGATGATTCAGATTCAGACAAATGCCGACACAATGCTTCTCGACGTTCCACTTCCAATTGTAATTTACGCTGCAGTCGCATATTCTCTTCTCTAATGCTCTTTTCCTCCTGAGCAAACTGCTGCATTTTTTTATTAGCCTCCTTTTGTGCCGCAGCCAAATTGGCTCTTAGTCTTATAACTTCAGAACGAAGCGTTTGGATATGAGCACTTAAATTGCTGGCAGTGTCCCCATTTGAATTGTTTATATCTTTTGGAGTTGTTGGATCAGACACTGGCTGGTCTAATTTAATTTGTAAGGAACGTTTTTCTGTTTCTAATTTATCCATGCGCTTCCACAATTTATTTACCAAAGCTTCTTGTTCTTGCTCCAAAGTATTTTCTAATTCAACCATTTCACGACGTAGCTGTTCTAAATTGGCCTGTTTACTAAGGGTTTCGGCTTCTAACTTTTCTATTTTACGCATTAGTTTATTGACAAGGCATTCCTGTTCTTGCTCTAAAGTTTGTTCCAATTTACACTTCTCTTGGCGTAGCTGTAAAACAATAAAACATTGTTGATCATTAAGGTTTACGAATATTTAGCCGGGACCTATCACCTGGTCTAGCTTCCGAGATAAATCATTGGTAAGACATTCTTCTTCTCGTTCATAATGGTGTGCTAATGTCTCTTTTTCCTTTTTTAGTGCTTGAATTTTTTTCAATAAAGTATTAGAAATATATTCTTCTTCCTGTTCAGCTTTTGCTTGCTAAAAATTAAAGGACTCTTTATATTTGTAAAAATCCACACTAAAACTATTGTGATTACAATTATAACTGATGCTTGTTTTAGGGTTCGATTCTCTTCTTGGACAACTTTGACCCGAATTTTGTAAGTGTCGAGTTCTGCTTTTAAAACTCTAGACGAATAAAAAGAACATTGCAGATAAATTACCGGATGTGAATACAGTGCGGCAAATAAAGACAAATTACTTGTTTTGCTGTGTGAGACTCTCAATGCGCTTTTGTAGTTGCTCTCGGGAAACAGGGCTTGGTGGTAGCATGCTTCCCCCGTCCAAGGAACTCTCTGACTCACAAGGGCTTTCCATTTCTGAAATCACAAGTAGTTCAAATAATTAAAAACCATTGAACGCAAGTCAACAAATAGTAATGAAAATCTTGTTTTAATTACTGTCTTAAATTGAATATAACTAACAAATAGATTTAGCATCCTAGAGAATGGGAGCAGTGAGGAAGAGGAAGCCAATAGTGTGGACACCAAATGGACATCGATCAGAGACACAATCAATCTAACAAACAGCCCAAAAGGCATTAGGATTTAAGAAAACAATTAAGTCCAAACATTGGTTTGATGATAAGTGCAGGGCGAAGATCGAAGAACGTAAACGCCTCAGAGTGATCCGCTTAGAAAGATATGATGAAGTCAACGCGGAAAGATACGCGACGATTCGGAAAGAGACAAATATACATTTAAAAAAAAACGCGAATGAGAGAAGACTCGGATCGAAAAAATCCTAGATAATTTCAGAGCAAAGAACATCAGAGGTATGTATCCCGGCATAAATTCAATTAGAAATGGCTACCGAGGGAGAGCCAAAATAATTCGAGGCACAAACGGCTGTCTGGTCACAGAAACAAACAATATCGTGACAAGATGGAAGCAGTACTTTGAAAACCTGCTCAATGTACACACCCATCAACCACAAATAAACGCACCAGACGTACATACAGCCGAGCCTCAGATACCAGAGCCCTCTTTCAACGAACTTGTAGACGCAATGAATTGTTACACCTCACTACACAACCCCTCTTAAACAATTAATACTTCCAGCATCCTCACGCCATCTCAAACATCATCCCAAACAATTAATCCTCACAAGTTATTTGCATACAATGCAAAATACGCCTTCTTCCCATAGACATTCATTTAAAACACATCGCATACGTTGCGATAAACGCCTATCCACTCCAAAGCATATCACACTTCATGATTATTCATAATACCGGGTGATTTCTTCCCATAAACAATTACAATACATATCGCATACGTTGCGATAAGCCCCCAACAGCTCCAAAAACATATCATACTTCATGATTACTCAAACGAGCCCAAGGTCGCTCGCCACGATCAAGCAAGGTCTGCAAGCTCATGTTTCGACTACACGTCTATACGATGTTATACAAGCTATATGACACGAGCGGTGTTGTCAAAGGCCACCAACGATGAAGTAATTGAGCGTCGGTAAAGTGCTGAGTTCGGCGAAGTAGTGAACACAGCAGTGAAGCGCAATTAATCGTATGATATGATTAGCACACACGGGCAATGCCCTATAATTCGTTCTCCGCATGAAAGCAATTAAGTAATTGCGCAATACATTACCGCCGCATTTTTAGCAGGGCAAACTGGACAATCATTGAAAATTGCAAATTACCTATGACAGGCAAATATCCTCAGAATAGGTTACACATTCTGGGTGAGGAAAATGCATCGTCTGCATTAACTCCCCATTAATTTGGTATATAAAGGGTGGTTGCAAATGGGTATGATGATTATTACATTAACTAGTGTAGTGTAATGACAAAGCAGTGAGACTGCGGCCTATTGCATAAGTACAGCGGGTCTCCTTGTTATTAAGAGCCATAAGATGAAGGGATCAACACCCTCATTTAAATTATAAATAAAGTTTGTGAGTTCAAATGAAGTAAAGTGCGTTTAATTTCTTATAACACAAACTACAAGAAGCAATCCAAAGAGAAGACAACACTACGTGGAAGCTACTCCAGAAGCCACGATCAAACATCAAATGAAGTGAAGTGCGTTTAATTCCTTACAACACAAACTACGAGAAGCAATCTAAAGAGAAGACAACACTACGTGGAAGCTACTTCAGATCAAACATCAAAGTGAAGTGCGCTTAATTCCTTACAACACAAACTACGAGAAGCAATCTAAAGAGAAGACAACACTACGTGGATGCTCAAACATCAAAGTGAAGTGCGTTTAATTCCTTACAACACAAACTACGAGAAGCAATCCAAAGAGAAGACAACACTACGTGGAAGCTACTCCAGAAGCCACGATCAAACATCAAATAAAGTGAAGTGCGTTTAATTCCTTACAACACAAATTACGAGAAGCAATCTAAAGAGAAGACAACACTACGTGGAAGCTACTCCAGAAGCCACGATCAAACATCAAATGAAGTGAAGTGTGTTTAATTAATTGGAAGATCAAACATCAAAGTGAAGTGCGTTTAATTCCTTACAACACAAACTACAAGAAACAATCCAAAGAGAAGACAACACTACGTGGAAGCTACTCCAGAAGCCACGATCAAACATCAAATGAAGTGAAGTGCGTTTAATTCCTTACAACACAAACTACGAGAAGCAATCCAAAGAGAAGACAACACTACGTGGAAGCTACCCCAGAAGCCACGATTAAACATCAAATGAAGTGAAGTGCGTTTAATTTGTTACAACACAAACTACGAGAAGCAATCTAAAGAGAAGACAACACTACGTGGAAGCTCAAACCCACGAGAAAGGAGAAGACCGTACCACGTGTAAGCCGTAAGTAACCCTGAATTGGTATTACCTATTACTTAAAAGTGGAAGTTGAGAAACGTACACCACTGATTCCTATAAACACACTCTCAGATTACTAAATAACAAATGCTAATATCTGAAATTACACTGAGATGAATCGAGATGAAATTACACTCACAGAATCGATTGAAAAACAACAAATCTCCCGGACTCGACTGCATACCGGCAGAGCTTGTAAAGCATGGAGGAGAGGCAACCGCTCGAAAGATCTGTGGGGAATGTCTAATATCGCGCTGAGAACCAGCCCCAATTCCAACCACAATTTCACCCACGAGTCCAACCCCAACCCCCATTGCCAGGCATAACACCATTTCATGCATTTAATTCATCACTATCCCTGAAAACGAAACTTTAACATACATGCAACATACACCGGGAAACCGATCGGCGCCCCTGTCAGCCAGCATACCCTGCCACACACGTGCGCACCAAGAATAGAATTCTCTAACATGTAAACAGGCACATCACGAATTCGACCCTTTCCACCGGCATCGATACCTTGCACAATCATCGTTGTGCAAGTATCTTATTTGCTTAAGGCACATGTTGCCCTAATGGCATGCAGACTATTTGCGCAGCTGCATGCACGCCACTATGATGCCTTTGTCTCATTTCCTTTTTCTCGTTTTTGGTCACCCATGACCTGGCAACAGGGACAAGCGATATAATCCCGCCAAGATCAATGCAGGGAGATCCTCTCCCATTGGTCGCCACAAGAGAAACTTCACGTTTCTCTCGAAGGCAAAAACCCACCTCTAACCAAGGAACGACTCTGCACGAGTCAGTTCAATGAGTCGAAATTCAACCAACACCGGGGTCGGTCGTGATCGTAACTGAGTCCAGTTTCATCCGCTGGCGAAAGCGAATTACCAAGTTGAAATATCTGTGAATGTGTGCTCTAATCGGAACTTATTATTTCATGATCCATACAATATTATTTAATGAACAAACGAACTAAGTTAAAATATCTGTGAATGTGTGCTCGAATCGGAACTTATTATTTCATGGTCCAAGCAATATTATTTAATGAACAAACGAACTAAGTTAAAACATATGTAATTAGAGCTTATGTTGAATACCCCTGCAAGTGTAACCATTATACTGTTAATAAAACGTAAGGAAAATAAGTGGAGTATTGTTTTCAATGCGGTTGTGACGTCGTGGACAACGACATACTAATCTTCATCATCATCATCATCGGCACTACAGCCGGGAACCGGTCTTGGCCTTATTTAGCAAGTCTTGAGGCTTGTTAAATTTTCCATAATGATTTGTTTTGTTCCGGGCAAGGTCATTAGTCTTGCGCCAGAGGCTCCCCAACGGGGAATCGAACCCCGGTCTCCCACGTGACAGGCGAGTATACTAACCACTACACTATCGAGGAGCCTATACTAATCTTCACTTGGTGGAATTTTGATGAAAAAGTGCCCGTGTAGGCACCCCGATCAACACACTAACCACACATTGGCGACCTCAACAAAGAAACGCACCTTCTGATATTCACGTGGGGAATTCAGCGAACCTGTGCCCTTAACGGAACACTGAATTTTTCTACCCCCACAGATCCACCAACTGATCAAAACAATATGGGACAAGGAATTCATTCCGGAAGAATGGAAAACCGGAATAGTCATCCCCATTTTCAAAAAAGGCGACAGATCTGACTGCGAAAATTACAGAGGAATATCATTGCTCCCAATCACATACAAAATATTAACAAATGTCATACTGGCAAGAATCACACCGTACGCAGAAGAAATATTGGGAGACTACCAATGCGGATTCCGTCGGAACCAGTCAACAAGCGACCAGATGTTCACAATAAGGCAACTGCTGGAAAAGAAGTGGGAATACGGAGAGACGGTTCACCAACTGTTCGTAGACTTCAAAAAAGCCTACGACTCAGTCGCAAGGCAAAGACTCTACCATATTGTGGTTGAGTTGGGGATCCCGAAAAAATATACCGCCCTCATTCAAATTTTCATGAATGAAAACAAAAGGCGAGTTAGAATAGAAAACCACCTCACAGAACCATTTGAAATCCGGGACGGCTAAAACATGGAGATGGCCTCTCACCGTGTTTTTTTTAACCTTGTGCTCGAGTATGGTATCAGAAAGGTACAAGACGACAACATGGCCGGATCATGCCTGAACGGAGTCACACAAGAGTTCGCATATGCGGATGACTTCGCCGTTTTGGCCCATAATCTAGAAAATGTAAGTGAAAACAGTGAAATCATCATGCAAGCGGCAGAATATGTGGGCCTAAAAATAAACGAAGACAAAACGAAATACATGATTATGGCCAGAGCAGGTGGACCTCGGAGAACACACATAAACATCAGGGACAAAATATTTGAAAATGTCAAAGAATTTAAATACCTGGGAACAATGCTGACGGCCAGTAACGAAATGTCGAAGGAAATTAACAAAAGACTACACTCCGGCAACGCTAGTTGGCATGCAGTCAGTAAACTGCTGAAGTCCGAACTGCTATCACGAAATATGTTATAAAGCTCCGTGTCTATAGAACCATAATCATGCCGATTGTTCTATACGGATGCGAAACATGGGCTCTCACAAAACGGGAAGAAAAAAAAAAAGTTTTAAGGGGTATCTTTGGAGATAAATATGGCGAGGAGGCGGGACAATGGAGGAAACTCCACAACCACGAATTGGAAGAGCTATACCGCGAACCTACACTAGTGAGAGTAATCATGGGAAAGAGACCGGTGGGACGGCTGCGACGGAGATGGGAGGACAATGTAAGGTTTGACCTTGAGGAAATCGGATCGGCTGTCAAGCATGGAAGGAGAGTGCACAGGACAGGCAACGATGGCGGGGTCGAGTCGGTGAGGTCATCAACTCCCGGGTTCCTACAGGCTAATCAATAGAATAGAATATAACTCTTTATATGTGGGGCATATGGAATCATGAAACATTTTTTGGTATATTTTCGAATATCTTTGGTATTCAGAATTAATAAACCTGTAGAAGATCCATTGTTTTCGGATAAAATACTGAGGCCCATTTCTACCTTAATGGCTACGTTAATAAGCAAAATTGCTTTGGATTGAAGAACAACTAGAGGAGGTTCAGGAACTACCATTGTACCCAGACATGACAATAGCAATTTGGTGTGGTTTTTGGGCCGGTACTATCTTCCGTACATATTTCATCAAAAATGAAGTCGGTCGGAACGTGTCTCTGAACATTACGATGCTATGATAATTCACCACTTGATGTTTAATATTGAAGCCTATTTCTCGATAATGTTTGGTTTCAACAAGATGGTCATATTTGCCACGCAACCCGTGAAGCCAGGGCATTAATGTGAGAACAATTCCGAGAACGTACTGGTGAATTGGCCTAGTTCATTCGAAATCACACATCTTAGAATGCACCATGTTTTGTATGGTAAAAAAGATTTGAAGACAAAATTGATTTAAAAAAATACAAATACATCAGGTAATCTCAGACGTGCGGATTGGTTAGTAATACTCTCGCAGGAAAAATAAATGTCTATAATAAAATTGAATTAGGTGTATTTCAAAATAAAATGAACCTCTTTCGATATGTATTCCCAAATGTAAACGAATTAATATGTCTAATGGTTTACATAAACCTTGCAAAAACAAATTACGAGGAATTGAAAAAAATAAGCATTCGATCTTAACTAAAAATGTATCCATGCGTAATGTGTTTCATATCTCCACCAATGGATTTTAATATGTAATAGATGTAAAAAGAATTGGATTAAATTCCAGACATCTCCAAGAACACGTTTTATAGGAATAATTTTATGATCACCCAAGACTTACCACACCCAGTCCAAAGAAAACTTTTAGCTCCTGAACTTCCAATTTTCTTCACTTTCCGACCGAATTATTTTTATTTTTTAAATGCAATTCCTTCCATAATGCAATCTTATGAAAGTAAACAGAGATACGTTCAAAGACGATAAAATAAAGAGAATCACAAAGGAATAAAAATGTATTAAAATAAAATCGAGCAATTCACAGATGAAGATTATCTGATACAATTTGTGAGTTCTGATTAAAAAGTCAACTCGATACTCAAATATGAATTCACTGAAACAAATACTTCTCCATTACTTCTAGGGAATAAATAATTCTACAAGAAGACAAAGGAACGTATTTTACTACTTTAAAATAAGATTTTTTTTTTACTCTGCTATAATTTCTTTACTCATTCTTTTTTTCTTTCCGTGCCAATGTACTCTGCACACCAAATGGTGATCGTAATCAATTTTCTTTTGTAAATAATTTAATCTACGTCTTTCAAAATCATTTTAAAATAGCTGGTTATATTTTCTAAATTTAGGAAATATACAACAAACATATCGACGGCAATGGTGCAGTTCTAACCCAACGGCAAAGTGGAAAAAACGACTGATGATTCCGGTGCAAAAGGGATTTTTATTCAGTGAGCATACAAATAAATGCGGATCCACTCTTAATTGGTACTATACCTGTGAATGCCAAGTTGATTATTTGACGTCCCGTTACTTGTTGTGTGAGGTTTGTTTCTACAAAAAAAGGGGAAAAACTATTTTACCAGAGCAAACAGTACACGTAACTAATAATTGGAAAATATTTAAGATTGTTCACTAGTCGCCATATGCAGCTATTTTTGCAATTTTGTCTTTTTTTTCTTGATTTGACCAATGCCGACAGATGGAAAAATATGTGCAAATGTTCCTATCTGGCAATATGGTGAGAAAGTTAACGAAGATATTTGTTACCATATAAACAGAATTGTTAAGTGCTTAAAGTTAACGAAGAGAATCCGTTGAGGAATTGACTGATGAGTTCGATACAACGGTGCATTATCAATTTTATTTTCTTATTTAGCTGAAGGTATAATTCATCTCATAATTCCTCAATCGCATATTGTAAAGAATGGGCTTTGATAATAAATCTATCATTCTATCATAATGAATAAAATTTAATAATATAGTCAAAATGTTTATTAGATAGTGCTCTTAGAATTAATTTACCACGTAATTTATTTACGTTGAAATAAGTAATAAATAAATAAAATTTTAAAAATAGATCAAATATGAGAGATACGTTTAGAAATAATTCTCACATGAACGAGAATACGCGTCACCGTACCCATTGGATGGTTTGCAGCCAGGGGTATACCGGCTGTATTATATCGGCATCTCTCTGACACCGGATCGAATCAGAGCAGTAAGCAGACCTTACCACATCAAAACGGGGCTCTGATGTGGCGGACTATTTGAAACCCCAAGTCTCGTGGGATCAAAAATGAATAACCAATATACAAAAAATGGTTGTCTGGGCGCAAGGCGCTCGGACATTATATTCGTGACAACGTATCCTAAATATTGTAGCGAGCTTAGGGTTCGCTGGATTAATTATCTTGAATAAATAAGAGCCGTTAAATTGATTTTTGAATTAATATAACACTTTATTAGTCCGTTAATCAAAACCGTTACTTTTACCGTACACAACGATTTCTTGACTTATCGCTTCCGTACTTATCGCGTGTTTGCCTTCTTACTTCTCACTCGAGACTTTCGCTTGCTTCACTGTCTTACTTATAACTCCTTACTTCTTACTTATCGCTTGCTTCACTTTCTACTTCTTACTCATCACTATGCTCTGTGTGCGGCGTATTTATACTGTTTCAGCGTTTCGTTTCCGTCCGTTCCATTGCCTTGAATGTTCTACTGTTCCTAGTCTCCAGTTTTCCATTACTTTATAGAATATTCTAGTACTCTGTTTCGGACTCTCTAGAATATTCTAGTACTGATTGTCATATGCGTCACAATATGTAACATAGAATATACAAGTTATTAAATCAAAATTAAAGTGTTTTTTCCGAATGCCTCCAAGTGTAGGCATTAATTTTGGTTTGCTTAACGAAATTTTACAAGTATTGCAAACTACTGTGTATTCGTCAGGACACAGTTGTCGATTTTCTTTTGTGTGCCAGTCCGAAATTACGTTCATCTGTTGCACTGTGATCGGTTTTAAATCGCGTTCAAATCAAAGTCTATCGCAAACAGAGCAAGCATACCCAAAGTCATTGTCAAGAAACATCAATTTAAATCTTGATATCGATTTGTTCCATTTCATCTCCCATGCCTCTTGCGCCGATATAACTGGTTGTATTGTAAAATACACGGGTTCTGCTGCTGAAGGCTGTTGTGGGTTTACAACCTGTAGTTCTTGAACGTTGTTTGAACTTGCCGCTGCGAAACCACTATGAACAGACAATTTTCTCTTAGCTATATCCGATTTATTTAATGCTGCAATGCGCTTCCTGTATTCGCGTTGTCTCTGTGTATTTTTTGTCTTTACACTTTCAACCTGTACAGCTGTTCTCGACAGTGCAAGGCGCTGTCTGTATTCCCGTTGTCTCTCTGCATTTGACTTAGGAGCAATTAATGGAGTCGCGCTCTCGCTCACTGCAGCTCCTGCGTTATCGGTTATCGTTATCGTAACGCTACAAACTTTTTTCCGAATGCCTCCCAAGGTATACCGATTTATAAGACGTTGTCACGTCAAAAAACAATCCCACGAAAAACCCGGTAGGCGTAGGTGTGGTGAGCCGAGACTACCATAAGGGAAAAAATCATCAAGAAAACACCGACTCGGAAAAAAAAAGACGTAGGGAAAAATTGAAAAAGCGGGATATACGCGTCGGCACGTGGAATGTTCGAACGTTATATGAACCAATCGCGATACAGACGGTCGTAGAAAACGCGAAACAATATAAAATGGACATCGTTGCGCTTCAGGAAGTTCGACTCCCACATCAAGTAATCGAAACCAACGGGTTTACACTGGTGTGTGGAGGTACCGATACACATAACCTCGGAACTGGCTTCATCATAAGCAAAAAGATTACGTCGCATGTAAAAGATGTGCAATTTATTAATGACCGAAAGTCGGTGCTAAAAATACAGGGTCCATGGTACAATTATGTAATTATAAACGTACACGCCCCAACAGAATAGAGCGACGAAGAAATGAAGGACACATTCTACGAGACCCTAGAGGAAGTATTTGATGGGATCTCATCATTCGATGTTAAAATCCTCCTCCGGGAACTCAGTGCAAAAATTGGAAAGGAAGATATCTTCCAACCAACTATAGGTAAAGAAAGCCTACACGACGTTTCAAATGATAATGGAATTCACAATATCACGTTCGCAGCGTCAAAAAATCTGGTAGTGAAAAACACGATGTTCAAGCACAAACAAATCCATAAAGCCACATGGATATCACCCGACGGCGTAACGCGTAACCAAATAGACCACTTTCTCATAGACAAAAGACACCACTCGAATATCCTTGACGTAAGATCATATAGAGTACCAGATTGCGACTCCGATCACCTTCTAGTAATGGGCAAAATTAGAAGTCGGCTTGCAGGAAACCCACATGGACAGTCACGGGAGACGAGCAAAAAGTTCGAGATTGATAAACTAAAAGACCTACGTAAAAGGGCGGAATATTAAGACGAACTAACAAATAGATTTAGCATCCTAGAGAATGACAGTAGTGGGGAAGAGGAAGCCAATAGTGTGAACACTAAATGGGCATCGATCAGAGACACAATCAAACAAACAGCCCAAGAGGTATTAGGATTTAAGAAAACAACTAAGTCCAAACCTTGGTTTGCCGATGAGTGCAGGGCAAATATCGAATAACGTAAACGCCTCAGAATGATCCACTTAGAAGCATATGATGAAGCCAACGCAGAAAGATACGCGACAATTCGGAAAGAAACAACTAGACTTTTCAAACGCAAAAAACGCGAATGGGAGAAGACTCGGATCGAAAAAATCATAGAAAATGCCAGAGCAAAGAACAGCAGAGGTATGTATGCCGGCATAAATTCAATTAGAAATGGCTACCGAGGGAGAGCCAAAATAATCCGAGACACAAACGGATGTCTGGTGACAGAAACAAAAAATATCGTGACAAGATGGAAGCAGTACTTTGAAAAACTGCTCAATGTGCGCACCCATCAACCACAAATAACCGAACCAGACGTACATACAGCCGAGCCCCGGAGCCATCTTTCGACGAAGTTGTAGACGCGATAAATCGACTAAAAAACAACAAGGCCCCCGGAATCAATTGCATACCGGTAGAGCTTGTGAAGCATGGAGGAGGGGCAACCGCTCGAAAGATCCACCAACTGGTTAAAATAATATGGGACAAGGAAGTCATTCCGGAAGAATGGAAAACCGCAATAGTCATCCCCATTTTCAAAAAAGGCGACAGATCTGACTGCGAAAATTACAGAGGAATATCATTGCTCCCAATCACATACAAAATATTAACAAATGTCATACTGGCAAGAATCACACCGTACGCAGAAGAAATATTGGGAGACTACCAATGCGGATTCCGTCGGAACCAGTCAACAAGCGACCAGATGTTCATAATAAGGCAACTGCTGGAAAAGAAGTGGAAATACGGAGAGACGGTTCACCAACTGTTCGTGGACTTCAAAAAAGCCTACGACTCAGTCGCAAGGCAAAGACTCTACCATATTGTGGTTGAGCTGGGGAACCCGAAAAATATGCCGCCCTCATTCAAATCTGCATGAACGAAAACAAAGGGCGAGTCAGAATAGAAGACCGCCTCTCAGAACCATTTGAAATCCGGGACGGACTAAAACAAGGGGATGGCCTCTCACCATGCCTTTTTAACCTTGTCCTCGAGTATGTTATCAGAAAGGTACAAGACGACAACACGGCCGGATCATCCCTGAACGGGGTCACACAAGTGCTCGCGTATGCGGATGACTTCGCCGTTTCGGGCGATAATCTCGAAACTATAAGTAAAAATTGTGAAATCATCATGTAAGCAGCAGAAGAGGTGGGCCTAGAAATAAACGAAGACAAAACAAAATACATGATTACGACGAGAGCAGGTGGACCTCAGAGAACACATATAAACGTCAGGGGCAAGATACTTGAAAATGTCAAAGAATTTAAATATCTGGGAACGATACTGATGACCAGAAACGAAACGTCAAAGTAAATTAACAAAAGACTACATTCCGGCAACGCTAGTTGGCATGCAGCCAGTAAACTATTAAAATCCAAACTGCTATCACGTAATATAAAGCTCCGTGTCTATAGAACCATAATCATGCCGATTGCTCTATACGGATGCGAAACATGGGCTCTCACAAAACGGGAAGAGAACAAATTCCGCGTACTCGAGAATAAAGTAGTAAGGGGTATATTTGGCGGTAAATATGACGAGGAGTCAGGACAATGGAGGAAACTCCACAACCACGAATTGGAAGAGCTATACCGCAAACCTACAATTGTGAGAGTGATCAAGTCGCGAAGATTGAGATGGGCCGGACACGTAGCGCGAATGGGCGACGATAGGACCGTGCATAGAATTCTTGACGGTAAACTAACGAGGACGAGACCGACAGGACGGCCGCGACGAAGATGGGAGGACAATGTTAGATTGGACCTCGAGGAGATCGGATCGGATGATCGAACGTGGAAGGAGAGTGCACAGGACAGGGAACAATGGCGGAGCCGAGTCGGTGAGGTCATGAACTTCTGGGTTCCTACAGGCCAGTAAATAATAATAATAATAATGAACGAGAATATAAATTAAATTCAAAATCCTCTTTGTTGACTCCAATGAATCGATCACCGCTGCACATTGGCAGGTCGCTTTCTTTTTTTAAGTTTTAAACCACATTTATTTTCCTAATTCTTTTTACATATTATGTATAATATTAGGGGTAAATGTTAAACCCTATTTGACAATTACAGTCCTTAAATTAACTTACGGGTTCTATGCGAGCTCTCTAAATTAGACAGTATAAATTGATCTTTTTTACTCATGCCTTTCGGCGTACATTTTTTTTGTTTTGTTTTTTCTTATATATATATGAACATAAAATAAGTAATATATTAGAGGGACTCCTCGTTTACATCTATATGGTATTTTTTTTTATATTATTTTTTTTTTAATGTAACAAACAAAAACTTCAAAACGAAACGAATAGGTAATAAACGTAATATGGGAAGGAGGACATGGGGAGGGGGGACAAGAGGAAGGAGAGCGTTGCACTTGACAGGCATACTATATCTGAGGAAGTGGAGTCCTCTCCTCGTCGAGAAGCCACCACCATTTTGGAGATGTTCGATCTTTGGCTGATTTATCTCTTTCACTGATCGTCGTACTAAAACGCAGGCGGTCAGGGGCATTGGATATATCACTATCATGGAGAATTCGTTTGTCCCTGGCACCACGGAGAGCGTGGTAAATAATCGGGACTCCATGCACGTCTTGGTAAGGCCTTTTTGATCCAAGAAAGGGAACGCTTCTGGGAGAATAAACCCGTTCTGAAGCGTATTCTCCAGATACATATCGTTGGGAAAGAATGCTCCCGAAATAAGATTATTGTCACTGCACATTGCCCTTGCTGTGTGACCACGAATATTTTTAATTATGAAATTGTCTATCCTATTTAACCCTGATTTGTTATACAGGATTTTGCTTGGATAGAATTTTTTGTATTGCGACTCTGGTGTTCTATGAAGTCCAAGCCAGGAACGCAAACACTGCCGTTCGAACACACGAAACTTCTCCATATAAAGTGGAGATATATTATACCATACTGGGTAGCCATAAACCAAAACTAGTCGGATGAATGCCGAGTACGAAATTATTTTGACTGTGGGGTCAAGAAGACTACTCCGGAATAGACTTCGTGTCATAGAATATGGGCTTTTAGCTGCGGAGAGGGACGCTGCTATGTGCTTGTCAAAATATAAATAATGGTCTGGCCAGATACCAATGTATCTAACTACAGTTTTCACTTGCAGTGGAAGGAAGTTATTGTTACCTACAATAGAAAAGTGCTTCCAGTTGTGTTTTGTATCCCTCGATGCCCTAGATAGAGGCGTTCTGAAAAGGATAGTCTCGGTTTTCTGGAAATTAATCTTTAATTTCTAGTCGTCGCAAAAATGTTTTATTTTGTTGAAGTCATCTTGAAGGTGCCTATTGATGACGTCTATTTTTCCTCCTGTTCTGTATACCACTATGTCATCGTCGAGAGAACTCACTAGATCACTAGTGTAAATATTGAATAGAATGGGAGAATTCACAGCTCCCTGCTGTAAGCCATTTTTAATTTGGAAGGTCTTGTTGGAGAGTATGTCCCCGCATTTCACCACAAAATGTTTGTTCATTATCATATCATAAATAATGTATAGCAGATATTGCGGTATACCCAGGTTTGTTAACTTATATACAAGTCCTTCTAACCATACGGTGTCGAAAGCCTTTTCAAAGTCAACCAAGCATGCGCCTGTACACTGTCGCTTTGCCTTGTTCCACTGTATATCGGAAACAAGTTTCGTCGCTGCATGAACTGTATCATGTCGCGCTCGAAAGCCAAACTGGTTGTTGGGGATGATGTCGTTTTCATCACACCAACCTATAATTTTTTCGAATACCTTGCTGATGTTGGGAAGCAAGCTAATCGAGCGGAGATGGGCTGGATTGCTCTTATCCTTACCATTTTTGGGGATAGGGTGGGCTACTGCAGTCTTCCAATGGGTTGGATAGTGTGCATTGTTTAGAGCGTTGTTAAACAAAGTAGTGTATATGTTCACTGCTTCGCGAGGCAAGTGCCTTAGAACCACATTTGGAATGCTATCTATTTCAGATGATTTCTTATTTTTTATTGATATAAATATGTTTCTAAGTTCATACTTGCGCACAAACATATTTGCATTCTCATTTCTGACGGGAGAATCCGCTCTATTATTTTCGCCGAATGAGATGAAACTACAGTTTTCGGATCGCCAGTTGTGAAGTTGATTGCGCAGCGAAAAATGTCTTTGACGGGCACTGCTTTCAATTTCAGTGTTAGCATGAACTGATTCGTTAATTCTGTACACTGCTTCGAAACAGGCTCCAATTGAATTCGTTTTCTTTTGCGGATCTTCGACTATTATTACTTCATCATTGGAGTTTATGTGCCCTAGGGTGAGTCCTGCGTTCAGTATTATCTGACAATTCTCGGGAGTCCGTGGAATTCGGAGACAGGGAATGCCATTGTGATCTTTTCTTCGACATATTTTCTTGATTTGTGAGAACATGTTCGGTCCATTTGCTTGAACAGCTCGAATTCTGTTGCTCCACTCCTCATTTATTACTGCTCGGTAATTATCCCGGATCAGTTTTTGAAGATTTTTAATCAAGGACTTGATTGATTTGTTTTCATTGCTATTTGGGTCACTGAACTGCCTATAGCACAATTTCACCTTTGAGAGCAGGGTGCTCTTTTGCCTATACAAAGCATCGATAGTTGCATTTCTGTATCGGTGTGTATAGCCATCCATATGAGCTACTTTGGGGATGGAACGATTCATTGTGTTAGTAACAATATCGTTCATAGTTAGGAGGTAATGATCGATTTCATCATTACGAAGGTTTCTATTAGTCGGTGGGTCTATGCCAATGTTGCGTATTTCTATTTTTACTATACGATCGAAACGCGACCAATGTGCTTTTCGGTAATCGAAAGAGTGTATCTGGTCGTACTGCTCAAGTAGATAGTGCTCGTTTGGCACGTGTATGACGGCACCAAGTCCGTAATGATCGCTGTCGTACTCAATTGTGCGAAGACAATTTCTGGTAACTGAATTCGATCATCTGTCATAAGTAAATCCAGGAAGGAGTTACCTCTTGGATAAGACGGTGTACTTGTAGCGTACAATTCTAGATTAAGTTCTATAGCATTTGTTTGCCACCAGTCAAACAAGGTATTGCCTCTGGTGTTCGAGGTCAGATAGCCCCAGGCACTGTGCTTGGCGTTAAAATCACCTGCTCGTTGTTAAAGAAGAGTGTTCTTAAGGAAATTGCTCATTATAGATATGTAGAATCCAATCGCTTAAACTTCGACGGCCGTTGGATAAGTTCATCATCATCATCGGCACTACAACCGGGAACTGGTCTTGGCCTTATTTAGCAAGTCCTGAGGCTTGTTAAATTTTCCATAATGATTTGTGTTTTCCGGGCGAGGTCATTAAGTCTTGCGCCAGAGGCTCACCGACGGGGAATCAAATTATTTTAATAAATAAGAGTCGTTAAATCGATTTTCTTTGTAAACATTTTTTTAGTCTTATAATAACAACCGTTCCTTGATATTTCGCCAATAATTCGGTGACTCTTCTTTCTCTCGAGACTTATCGTTTAATTCTTATCGCTTCTTTACTCCGCTTCTTTACTTATCGCTTCCTTACTGCTTACTTCTCTCCTTGATCCGCGTGCGACGTATTTATACCGTTTTTCCTCATTCTGATTCGGCGTTTCGGTTCCGTCCGTTCCATAGCCTCGAATGTTCTACTGCTCATAGTCTCCTGTTTTCCATTACTTTCTAGAATATTCTAGTACTTTGTTTTGGAGACCTGCCAGATATCACAGCTGATTGTCATATGCGTCACAATATTTGATTGTAAGTATAATATTGTTGCGAGCTTAGGGTTCGCTGGATTAATTATTTTTAATAAATAAAAGCCGTTAAATTGATTTTGAAGTAATGTAACAGTTTATTAGTCCGTTAATAACAACCGTTACTTTTATCGTACACTTAACGATTTCTTGACTTATCGCTTCCGTACTTATCGCGTCTTTGACTGCTTACTTCACTGCTTACTGCTTACTTCTTACTTATCTTCCTGATCTGCGTGCGACGCATTTATACCGTTTTTCCTTATTCTGATTCGGCGTTTCATTTTCGCCCGTTCCATAGCCTCGAATTTTCTATTGCTCATAGTCTCCAGTTTTCCAGTACTTTCTAGAATACCCTAGTACTTTGTTTCGGACTTTCTAGAATATTCTAGTACTGATTGTCATATGCGTCAAACTACCCTCCGCCTAGATTAGTTCGTCCCGAACTAAGTTCACTGGTCTTCTGGGTTAACAAAAGTCGCCAATCGGTCACGATGTACCACTTTCATTTTGGCGTTCGGTCTTCGCTGAATCCTATAAACAATGTCGTTAATTCTTGTGAGAATCTTATACGGTCCTTCCCAATGTTGCTGCAACTTGGGAGTCCTTCCTTTTTGCCGATGAGGGCTATAAAGCCACACGTTATCGCCTGCATTAAATCCGGATGCGTTGGCTCGAACGTCGTACCTTGTTTTCATCCTCTCACTTGATACCTTGATTTGCTATCGAACCAAATGATGACTCTCATCGAGGGTTATAAAGCCACATGTTATCGCCTGCATTAAATCCGGATGCGTTGGCTCGAACGTCGTACCTTGTTTTCATCCTGTCACTGGATACCTTGATTTGCTTTCGAACCAAATGATGAATCTCATCGACGCGATTTCTCCATTCGGCTACGTAGTTTTCGGTCTTATCCATGGGGTCCGGAGGTATTCCGAATCGCAGATCGGCAGGTAATTGTATCTCTCGTCCAAATATAATTCTTACTGGAGAATGGTCTGTCGTATCGTGATTAGCCGATCTATAGCTCATGAGAAAGGCTTGTACATATTTGTCCCAATCTCGTTGGTGATCACTAACGACCTTCGATAAATGCTCTTTCATTGTTCGGTTGAACCTTTCGACCATTCCGTCTGACTGCGGATGTAAGGGTGTGGTCATGGTTTTCCTTACCTTCAGTGCCGCACAGATGCCTTGAAATATCTGTGATTCGAAGTTTCGGCCTTGATCGGAATGAAGCTCACAGGGAGCTCCATATCTGCTGATCCAATTATCGATAGGCTGCTCAATGACGGTTGTTGCTTCTTAGTTTGGACTTGCTGAAGTAATCCATGATGACCAACATGTATTTATTGTTGTCGTTTGTTTTTGGAAATGGTCCTGAGATATCAATCGCAATTCGCTCGAAAGGGGCGCCCACGTTGTACTGCTTCATAGCGCTCCTTGGTTTTGCTGTTGGTCTTTTGGTTGTGCACTTCCTACACCAAGAGTCGACGTCATCTCTCATGTGAAGCCAGTATAATCGAGATCGTAAATTTGAAAATGTCTTATTAACTCCCAGATGTCCACTGGAGGCCCCGTCGTGCATCTCTGTTAGTACATCCGTAACTTTTGATGGTGGGACTAGAATCTGCATTCGATGGGATTTTCCGTCCGCGGCTTCCCATTTACGCTTTAGAATTCCATCTCCCACCAGCAAGGAATTCCATTCTGCCCAATATGGTTTAAATGTTCCACTCTTGTCGGAAATACTGTTCCAAGTTGGCCGCTCGTTCTTTTCTTCAACCCCGGAACGCGATGATCATCCAAATGTCGACCTGACATCGTCATAACACACTTTCACAGACTTATTTAATTCACCAATAATTAATCCCACTTCTGACACCAATTGTATGTTTGCTGGATTAATTATTTTTAATAAATAAGAGCCGTTAAATCGATTTTGAATTAATGTAACACTTTATTAGTCCGTTAATAACAACCGTTACTTTTACCGTACACTTAACGATTTCTTGACTTATCGCTTCTGTACTTATCGCGTCTTTTACTGCTTACTTCTTACTTCTTTGAAAAAAAAAATGTGGAGGCGAGAGGCCGACTTAAGGGAGACAAGGACAATTGTGTCCTTCATCTTGTCTCTGGCTTCTGGTCGTCTTGCGATAACCAGAATCACCCACATCTGTGAGGATGTTGGACTCGGTCTCAAGATATCTGAAAATAAATAACTCCAACGGGATAACCAAAGTTAATGCAAGGACAACAACAGTGACAATCGACACTGGAGCAACGAGATCCATAATTCGGCCGGATGTCATGGGCAAAATTGCCCTTAATAAAAATTAAAATACGCTTTGAAGACTGCCACAGGAGAATGTTCTACAGTCTACGGAGAAGTGGAGAGCATAATAGTGCTGGGCAATATTTCCATCTCCCACCAATTTTTGGTTGCCGATATTACGGACGAATGCATTCTTGGAATAGATTTCATAAAGGAGCATCAAGTTGTTCTAGATATCGGGCAAAGAACACTGCGAATTGGTAACTTGGAGGTTGCTATTACACTGCAGGACGAACAATTGCGAAGGCTGAAATGTTATGTGCGTGAGGAGGATGAGATCCCAGCTCGTCTAGACTCGGTAATTTGAACCAGTCTCGAGAGTGATCCCGGTGACAATCGATTTTACATCACCGAGGCTGTACAAAATCAGCGTAAGGGGAGCATCTTTGTTGGGAAAACCCTTATCGATGCAAAGAAGCACATCGTACCCATCAGAGTACTAAATGCGTCCAAGGAGCCGATCGCAATAAGAAAAGGACAGGTAATCGCAGAATGTGCACCCGTGTCAATGATAAGCTCAATTCAGACAAGGGGAGAGGACCATTCAATTCAACAGCCCTCTGGTGCATCCTCTGTGGTTAATAGGTTGATGTCCCAGAAAATCGGATTAACAGATAGGGAAAAGGCAAGCGTTAAATCACTCCTGAACGATTTTTCTGATATTTGTGTGACAGGAAATGATAAATTCTGACGCACCGGTATAGTTAAACATCGACGGGTGAGTCAAGACCTATAAGGCACCCACCTCGTCGACTACCGTTGGCCAAACAATCAGAAGTAGGCAACATGATTCGAGAGATGGAAGAGCAAGGAGTCATCGAAAAATCATCGAGCCCATGGGCTTCGCCGGTAGTGCTCGTCAAGAAGAAGGATGGGACAACTAGATTTTGTGTCGACTAACGCTGGTTAAACGACATTACGAAGAAAGACAGTTACCCACTTCCTCGAATCGACGACACACTAGATACCCTTTCTGGAGCTCAGTGGTTTTCAACATTGGACCTAAAAAGCGGTTACTGGCAAGTGGAAGTGAAGGAGGAGGACAAGGAGAAGACAGCGTTAACTACCAGAAACGGACTTTATCAATTCAACGTGATGCCTTTTGGATTGTGTAATGCTCCAGCAACGTTTGAACGATTAATGGAAAGTGTTCTACGGGGACTTACATGGAAGACGTGTCTTGTGTACTTGGACGATATCATCGTTGTTGGAAGGAATTTACCAGACCACATCAATAACCCGCGCTCCGTCTTCGAACGACTAAGACAGGCCAACTTAAAGCTCAATTCGAAGAAATGTGAACTCTTCCAAAGGAGAGTAAAATTCCTGGGACACATCGTTTCATCTGCAGGAGTTCAAACGGATCCTGATAAGATAGCAGCCGTCCGAGAGTGGCCTACTCCAGAAGACAACAGTTGAGAAGCTTTATGGGATTAGCCACATATTACCGAAGGTTTGTTAAAGGTTTCGCCAACGTGGCTAGAACCCTACACGAACTAACGAGTAAAGACAAGAAATTCAATTGGACAGAAAAATGTGAGGCAGCATTCAACACATTGAAGGCCGAGTTATCTAAGACTCCAACATTGATATTCCCAAGAGCGGATTGCCCATTTATATTGGATACTGATGGAAGTAACAAAGGAATCGGAGCAGTGTTGTTACAGGAAGTCGATGGTAAAGAGAGAGTTGTCGCATATTATAGTCGAGTTCTATCTAAGCCAGAGAGAAACTACTGCGCAACAAGAAAGGAACTGCTGGCTGTCGTAGAAGCCGTTAAGAATTTCCATAAGTACCTCTACGGACGTCGATTCCACCTTCGGACGGATCATGCCGCTCTGAAATGGTTGTTAAATTTTAAGAATCCGGAAAGACAAATAGCTCGATGGATCGAACGACTTCAAACGTACGATTTCCAAATTTCCCACCGTCAAGGGAAGGTGCATCAAGAACCGTATCAATGATAAGCTCAATACAGCAAAGGAAGGTGCATAATAACGCTGATGTTCTATCAAGAAGACCATGTAAGCCAGATTGTAAACATTGTCATAGAGCGGAAGAGAAAGAAGAGGCGTACGACCTGCGAAATGTACAGGTAGAAGTACTAGATGGATGGACGAGTGATGCTATACGCGCAGCTCAACTTTAGGATAAAGATATGTCGCTAATCCTGGAACACAAAGAAAAGAACGAGCAGCCAACTTGGAACAATATATCCGACAAGAGTGGAACATTTAAGGCACATTGGGCACAATGGAATTCCTTGCTGGTGGAAGATGGAATTCTAAAGCGTAAATGGGAAGCCGCGGACGGAAAATCCCATTGAATGCAGATTCTAATCCCACCATCAAAAGTGAAGGATGTACTAACAGAGATACACGACGGAGCCTCCGGTGGACATCTGGAAGTTAATAAGACACATGAGAGATGGCGTCGACTTTTGGTGTAGGAAGTGCACAATTTGCAATGCGGCCAAAGGACCAACAGCAAAACCAAGGAGCGCTATGAAGCAGAACAACGTTGGTGCCCCATTCGAGCGAATTGCGATTGATATTTCAGGACCATTTCCAAAAACCAACGACAACAACAAATACATGTTGATTATCGTGGATTACTACAGCAAGTAGGTGGAAGTCTTACCAATTCCAAACCAAGAAGCAACAACCATAATTGAGCAACTTATCAATAATTGGAACAGCGGATATGGAGTTCCCTGTGAGCTTCATTTCGATCAAGGCCGAAACTTCGAATCACAAATATTTCAAGGCATCTGTGCGGCACTGAACGTAAGGAAAACCAGAACTACACCCTTACATCCGCAGTCAGACGGAATGGTCGAAAGGTACAACCGAACAATGAAAGAGTATTTATCGAAGGTCGTTAGTGATCACCAACGAGATTGGGACAAATATGTACAAACCTTTCTCATGAGCTATAGATCGGCTAATCACGATACGACGGGCCATTCCCCATCAGGAATTATATTTGGACGAGAGATACAATTACCTGCCGATCTGCGATTCGGAATACCTCCAGACGCCATAGATAAGACCGAAAACTACGTAGCCGAATGGAGAAATCGCCCCGAAGAGATTCATCATTTGGTTCGAAAGCAAATCAAGGTATCCAGTGACAGGATGAAAACAAGATACGACGTTCGAGCCAACGTATCCGGATTTAATGCAGGCGATAACGTGTGGGTTTATAACCCTCATCGGCAAAAAGGAAGGACTCCAAAGTTGCAGCAACATTGGGAAGGACCGTATAAGATTCTCACAAGAATTAACGACATTGTCTATAGGATTCAGCGAAGACCGAACGCCAAGATGAAGGTGGTACATCGTGACCGACTGGCGACTTTTTGTTAACCCAGGAGACCAGTGAGCTTAGTTCGGGACGAACTAATCTAGGCGGAGGGTAGTGTGACGCATATGACAATCAGTACTAGAATATTCTAGAAATTCCAAAACAAAGTACTAGAATATTTTAGAAAGTACTGGAAAACTGGAGACTATGAGCAATAGAAAATTCGAGGCTATGGAACGGACGGAAACGAAACGCCGAATCAGAATGAGGAAACGGTATAAATACGTAGCACGCAGATCGGTAAGATAAGTAAGAAGTAAGCAGTAAGCAGTGAAGTAAGCAGTCAAAGACGCGATAAGTACGGAAGCGATAAGTCAAGAAATCGTTAAATGTACGATAAAAGTAATGGTTGTTATTAACGGACTAATAAAGTGTTACATTAATTCAAAATAAATTTAACGGCTCTTATTTATTAAATATAATTAATCCAGCGAACCCTAAGCTCGCTACAATACTATTTCTCTTAAACCTGCGCAAAAATGAGTTTTGTATAAGCAACCATTTCAACAATTATCTGTCCATTTGTCGAGTTTCAACAATTATCTCATCATTTGCTTCCAATTCGTGTTTGCGGAGTTTCCTCCATTGTCCTGCCTATTCGTCATATTTACCGCCAAAGATACCTCTTAAAACTTTATTCTCGAATACGCGGAATTTGTTTTCTTATCGTTTTATGAGAGCCCATGTTTCGCATTTGTATAAAACAATCGGCATGATTATAGTTATATAAACAAAGAGCTTTATATTACCCGATAACAGTTGGATTTCAGCAGTTTACTGACTGTGTGCCAACTAGCGTTGCTGCAATGCAGTTTTTTTGGTTATATCCTTCGATATTTCGTTACTGGCAATCAGTTAAGTTAAATTCTTTAATTTTTTCAAATATCTTGCCTCTGACGTTTATATGTGTTCCCTGATGTCCACCTGTTCTCGCCGTAATCATGTATTGTGTTTTGTCTTCATTTATTTCTAGGCCCACCTCTTCTGCCGCTTGCATGTTGATTTCGCAGTTTTTACTTACAGTTTCTAGATTGTCGCCCAAAACGGCGATGTCTTCCGCATATGCGAGCACTTGTGTGATCCCCTTCAGGATGAACCTACATTCACTAGCTTTTATTGACGAGTGCTGCTATCTTCACGTTGAGGTCGGAAACTTTTCAGCCCACCCATGTACTTTGCCAGAGTCTGCAAACCTATTCCCTGCTGAAATTGATTAAGCAGCATTCAGAATAGAGCAAATACTAAAAAAATGCCCTCTTCAGACATACACCTACGATCTTTCCTCATAATCAGTTAGGAAAGCCTTTACCCAACATCCTTACAAAACTGTGTTGCATATCGCTATATAAACCCAATAACACGTTAACCAATTAACGCACACGGTGCAATTACCTCAGTTCACAATTAATTTGATTCTTCCCACAATCAATATTTCATATTGTTACGGATTTTCAGGTTTACGGTTAGCGGCTCCCTAGGTTCGATCTCTGGATCGCGAAATAATTTAAATCAAACTGAAAAAGCTCGTTCTTTCGGGTTTAATGGATTTACTTTATTTTTACTTATTATTCTATACGTGTTATTTACACTTCCCTTAACAGCGATCCTCGTGTTCGCTATCAGTTCTCTCTTCTTGACTCTACACTGACACTTATGACTCCGCTGTCAGTTTGCCTGCTTCTCTATGTCGTCTATCTCGCACAAGGTGGCGTACTTCATGTTCGTAAATTCGTCACAATATCAATTTAACATAATACAATTACTGTTCATATCGCACATGTTGCGATACTCATAATATTCATCCGAATGTATACCACCGTTAATTGTGACCCGTGACGCATTCTCACTTCCCAAGCTGCACGGTATCATATTTGCATTTTTTGCTTCGTATTCAAAAACAAGCACTGTGGGGGCTCTCTATATCACACGGTGAACCAACCCACAATTCTAACCAACCTCGACAGCTAACAGCGCGTCACCCTACTCTAACCTGTAAACATCCAAAAACAAACCCCAATCTGCAAGCACATCCATCCCGAAGTTGCAAGAATTCATCTCCCAATCTGCAATAAAAGACATTTTCCAAAACTCCCAACAGAATATATTCTAAATCATCCCCGCATTCATTTTCCCAAAATCGCTTCAGTCAATTCTTTACTGAATTCATATTCCCTCTTGCGACCAAGCAATCTTAATTTCCCCGAAATTCATATGCCCTAACAAACGCATATTCAAATCCACAACTGAACATCAACCATCGCCACCAACTATACCAAGCCGCATACATTTCCCCGAAATTACTTCGGTTAATTCTCTATCTGAGTTATATCTATTCGTTACATAAACGTATCCACAGAAAAAAGTTTTGTAAGACGGAGCAGATTTAAAGAGGAGGTATTAATGTACTACTAGGCTTTTCGATAGTATAGTGGTTAGTATTCCCGCGTGTCACGCGGGAGACCGGGGTTCGTTTCCCCGTCGGGGAGCCTCTGGCGCAAGACTAATGACCTTTCCCGGAAAAACAAATTATCATGGAAAACACTAGGAGTCCTCAGAGGCAAGAGAATATTAACAGATATATTTTTATATTTCAACAGAACTAATAAAGAATTAGCAAAGCCTCGTTCTAATCGTACTGGCGCGTTCTTTTGTTTGCTTCGTCGAAAAAAGCGTTTGGTCGTGTTGTTTTCATCTTTCTTTTTGGTTTCGCAGGTCGCAGTGAATTGTACTGGGCAAGGCACCAACGCCTTTCGTCCAGAGCAGAGTCCGCCCCTGGAAGTACAATTCGCTAATGAAAATAGTTCGTTTAGCCGGCTAGCGCCGAATAATATACAGTCCACTACGGATAGTTGTGACGTCGTTGGAAAAAGTGCCGTCCGCAATTTTCAGTTGTTTTCGTTTCAGGAACATATTTAGTAATTTAACTAGTCCTAAAGTCAAGGACCCGCTCTACCAATGCGAAGCTGCAACCCCGCTCACTATAGAGATACCCTGTCCAAATATAAGGCTGACATAACAGCATTACAGAAATAAGATGGATTCAAAGAAGCGAGTATGAGATTTATCACAGCTGTCATGCAAAACACCATGTGCTCGGGGTAGGCTTTCTAGTCAGCCAAAAACTAAATCAGGTGAATACATTCCACCTCTCCAAACTCTCCAAATACCTGCAAAACAGTGCGTGTACAAGAGTTCACTTTGAAAGTCAATTTCAGACGTACAAATACACATGCTAAATCATTCTGTTGCTAAGCATGTCTTTCCTCATCGTTGTAGTATCCAAACATTCCGACCCGATGTATAGTACATTAATACCTCCTCTTTAAATCGTCTCCGTCTTCTTCCGCTCGCATGTATTACAAAACTTTTTTCTGTGGGTACGTTTATGTAACGAATAAAAAACCGAGTTAAAAAAACGATGTTGGTTTTCCAATCTTCAGTGTCTTCATTGTTAAGTCTGATACTTCTAGTTCAATCCTCGTAATAATTTGCCACGAAAATTCTTATTCATGGTAAATTTACATCCACCACGCACATAGCAATATCTTTAAACTTGTGATTATTTATAAATTGGTAAAGATTTATTTTGTAGCTACATTTAAAATCAATTTAATCTTAAAGCGTACAATAAGCTAAGAACGGTAAAAAATGCGTTTAGAAGAATTAACTTCCTCTTTGTTTTTAACGCTAGATTTCAAAGTTTTTAACTATTTCTTTTTCTCATTGAAAAGTTTTTCCTTTAATAAACTGATACAGATTCACTTGCAATAAATCATCCCGACACCGATGAACGCATCCCTTGATTTATACATGTGTCGCCATCTTGAAAACTAAATTAAGGTAAACATTTGGATTGAATTAATCAGATTCATGTAGGTCATGTTTTGATGGAATATGCCTCATACATGAAACTTGTAAGAGTTACAAGATGTTCTCTGTAGGAAAATACTTTTCTAAATGAAATTAGTGTGTGCAATGTAAACTTGTCCTTTTGTGTATCTAAAACCATGTAAATTAATTTCATTTTCAACCACATTATTGTCCATGTACCAAATCTAGATAACATTCAATATAACCTAAAATTCGACCATGTATGGAGCGGTTTGGGTGTCATATGGGTGAGTAAGAGTTAGTGATTCCTATGCAAAGTAAAGTGGAGATGTTTTCATGTACGGTAGCCAAATATATTGCGAGAAGTCTTACAAGATGGGAACCAGATTGAATTTGATTTATTATGCGGGGTGATACCAATGCAACAACATGCGTGGGACACGTTGAGATGATTCTCATCCCCGAACCACATAAACAATCGTAATCTAAATTAAACGGATACAAAATACCATTGAGTGTATCAATATCAGAATTGTTTTTTATTGTTTTATTAAAGGATAATTTGTTTTTATTGTCGCAAATGGTGTAATAAACTGTTTTCTTATTTTTAATGTAAAATACCATTTGAAACATCAGAGCGCATTCTTCAAATGATAACACTTCATAGAATTTGAAACAATCATTAACACTTTATATTATAATGGGAGGGCAGTGCTTGACCAAATGATCAATGTTCAATCGTGCATCAATTCAATTTATCATATGATTGCAGTGCTCTGTAAATTTGAGTAATTTTGAAGTACATAACATCAGTTATGATCATGCACAGGTTGGAGATAAAAGAACGGCGTAGGAAAAATAAGTTAAATTCTCCTGTCTTCAATGAAAAGGTATAAGCTTTTCCTCTTACGTCGTTGGAGCGCCAATTTCCAGAAAAAAAGTAAACGTTCGCATTAATTGAAAAACTAAATGGAGATGGTTGATAAATAATTGCTCCTTGCCAGTCATTTTTATTTATCGATATCGACTCATAATGTAGTTTAATGGGGCTACACCCTATTTAAAAGAAAACACACCTCGCACCTCTTAATACAAATCAAGTAGGCTAAGCAGATGTTTTCAAGTAATTACCTCTTTGTTATTTTACATCCGTATGATTAATTTCATTTAAAGGTCGGATGTGGAGCAGTTAGGTAAGGCGTTTAATTAAAGTTTTTTATCTAAACATTCCAACTATGTAGTTTTCCATACATTCATTGTAATACCCCCAGCCTTCGTTGGATAACTTAGTTTAAGAACGATTTTCTAGCTAGCACAGCTAAATATGATTACATTTCAACGAACTTAATTAATTTCAATTTTTTTTTCCTTTTCCAGTAACAACGATCGTTTCGAACCAATTGACCAGTAGGCTATTTGGTAATGTGAACTCACGAACTGGATCGAAGGGGAATCGTTCGACCTATTGTAACAGGAACAAACGGCCATCTATGAAGTTACGGTAGTGATACGTAATAATAAGTCCGTAACCGGTGATGTTCAATCCGGTGTGCTGGATGAAAGTTTACTTAGCTAACAGAAGATTATTGATGTTATTTCCTTTATCCAAATTCGGAAAGGATAAATAGCTTTTTAATGTTAAACAATTGGTACTAATGCTTTATTTCTTCATTTTTTGTGCACAAATATTCTATGTGGCATTATCATCGTCGTTTATGACTTTTAGCCAGAAGACATCTACCCTCGTCATAATTGCGGTTACACAGCCACCTGCGGTTGTGCGTTGATACGGTGACGCCATCATCGCCGTTACTTTCAAGTAAAATTTTCACTAATAATAATACAAATAATATTCGAATAATCTTCTTCTTCGTAAGTTTGATTTTTTTAAATATTATTTCTCCAGGAAAAGCGAACCTATAGCGCTGAGTCAGCGCCCCGAGATGCTATTTTTTCTCAACCGCGTCCATCAGTCGAGCTCCGAAAGATGGTAAAGGATTTCTCTCAACCACTTCGCGAAGCCTATAGCATAATGGAGTGGTTTTCCACCGGGCGGCTGAACTTTGGGATCCTACCGACCACTCATCCTTCATGATCGTCCTTCGATTGAATATTTATATCGTCGTCCGGTGCTCATCGTTGGTTGTTTGCGCCCGGTAAGGAGATTTTGTGTTGGACATTGTGCAGATAAGATGGGAACCCGGGAACTTTTGTCTTTATTCTTAACAAAACGTATAAGTGATTTCGCCGTGGTAGAAGTGAAGTATCTAGGAAAGTAGTATTAAATTATTCTGTTTTGCGGGACTTGTCTTATGCGTCATTCGATTATTTGATTGAGTCTCAACAAAACGTGATTTATCACTTTAGCTAAACGGGGATATGTTAGCGAATGAATGTGCAATTCGAGGTTCGAGACTCAATAAAATTGCAACAGGAAGACTATTTAATGATTTGGGCAACCCAATCATACAAGTAGTTCGATGCAATGTTTGTTTAATCACTGACAATAGTTCTCGAGTTTCGTACGAACCACCAATGTTCCAACAAGCAAGAACCAGCTGAATAATATGGATAAGAATGATTCCGACAATGTTGGGTTTTCCCTGGCCCAAGAACTAAATTGGAGGCGTCGATCGTGTTGTAATCAAGGTCATGCAACCCAAGATACATCGATAGAGGAAGGTAAAATGTAACACTTCACCTTCAGGGTAAGTCTCGTTAAAACTTCCACTTTAAATAAATCACGTACGTATGCTACGGGTGCATTAAGAGGCTTCTAGTGCTGGGTTCCAAAATTATTAAGTGAGATCAAAATTCGATTCGGATTATGCATTCTTCTTCGATGTTATTTATTTATATTGCAGCGAGATAGTACCCTCTGCTAGTTGCTCCCTCCAAGCACGTAAATTAATAATTAAAGATACGAGTACATAATGTGGTGTGTAGTGTGCAGTCACACGAGTCATTTGGGTTCGTTGATTCAATCGAACACACGCTTTTTATCAGATGATTTTCAACTGGTTTTCCATTATCAATCGCTTCTCCCATTTGAACATATTCGACGGTTGTGTCCTTGGTCGACTTCTTTTCCGAGACAGGCTTGTTTGGCTTAGGTATTTCAACTACGCTGGCAGCATCCTCATCACCTTCAGCTTATTCAGCTAAACTATTTCTCTGTGGTTGCGCTTCGGCATATGCCTGCGGGTGTTGTTGGCTTAGTTGGTCATTTCATGGTTTCATTTCATTCAAAAGCTTTACATGCTTTTTAAATTCTTCTCCTGCTACTTTAAGACGGCTTTGACTTAGTGCATTGCAGTTAAGGATCACTTCGTTGGTCTTTTCGAAGCATTGCAACATCTGCTTTTGCCCCCTTATCATGCTTTCCACGTCGCCTTGATTAACAATTTCTGCTAGTTCTTGCACAAATACTTCTGAAGCAGTATAATTCTGAAAGCATTCCATGCTGAATTCAGTTTCCAGAGTTTCGTGTGGTCCAGGGCCACCAATTAGCCCGGACTGCATAGAAGCACTCATTTCCGGATTCATGGTATTAGATGGCTCAAAATTTGATAAGAGAACTAACATATTTATGAACTACACTTGAATTACCATAACAATTCTTGCGGCACAAAACAAATGTACAACAGGGGAGTAAAAACTGAAAACATTTATTTGATAGAGGGCTCTATGGACATTCACTTACATAATTATTTGAATTGGTAACCTCAAACGTTTATCTACAGATTTCTTGATATCGATGTTGTTGTTATGATAGTTGTTATTATTATTCGCTTATCCTTTGGTCAATCTCAAAATTCAATCCCATTCAAAGAAAAGGTTAAGTACGTAAGTTTAATTAGGTGTATAGTAAAAGAAACAAAATCAAAACGTTTTTTTATTTTATTTTAAATTTTCTTTGTTTTAGTAAATAATTAATAGAGATATCAATAGTATAGTAGGCAGTAAAGCCGAAAGGCAACAATCTAAGACATTAGTCACCTAAGTTTAGCTTAGAATGTTCTCAGGGGACCAATAAGTTAGGGCAATTTTTGTCTAGCAAGTAAGTTAAATTTAGAAGAAAGAAAAATATATAAAATATACATAAAATGCAAAAAAAAAAACCCATTCATCTTGAAAGATATTCTCACAGAGTATTCTATTTACAATAACAGTGATGTGTCATTGTTGCAACATGAACTTAGAATATTTGTGTTTAGACGTGCGGTGTTTCGCTTGACGGTTATCCCTGGCAACTGTTCAAGGAGCGTGTCACTCGGTGGGAATTCATGGATCTACGACATTAGTCCTTTGAACTTGGGGTTTAGGGTGTTCTCAGACCCCATTTCGATGAAAACTTAAAGATCCACTACAACGGTATCGCTGTTGTTCGATTGGTTCATAGACTCTGGTCAGGCGTTCATATATTTCCTACAGAGGTCGTCCGTTATTGCTTACCAGCAACCAACGACATCCCAAACCGGAGATCTATTGTCATTCATATTCGAATCAACTACGCCAACAACCAACGACATCCCAAATCGAAGATCCTCTTGTTGGTCCGTCAGATTTACCCGAAGATCTTCCATAGATCTCCATATCCTCATCGATCCTTCTTCACTATCGTGCCGAACAGACGACATTACACCGAACCTGATGCAACTTCATCAGCCCCAACGACTCGGCGACTTGTACCGTTCTAACAGATAGTCAATACGGATTCCGCAGCAGATAATCTACGGAAAACCTTCTGAACTTCGTGACGGGCATCTGGACATTTGCAAGCGGAAACATTGGAGGATAAAGAGCCTTGTGAATACTTAGCATATTAATATAGGGTGTGGCACATAACATTACTAAGTGAGCATGGTTCATATGAACTATTTCAGCAGCTTTGAGACAGTATGAGCACTTCTGCTTCAAGTTAATGATTTACTAGTTTCACTGGGTAATAAAATATGTTATTTTGTTGGCGAGAGCATGATGATTTCCTCATTTTCGAATGATCGTCCGGTTACCGCACCAACTGAGATGCAACCAGGTCGAACGTCTGAATCGCCGTCTGGACATAATTCTACAAAGAGGAAAAAATAATCCCGTCAACTTCAATGCAACGATTACGCATTTACAACAAAAACAGGTCGTCGTTTCTACAACTTATGGTGAATCGTTCGTCAGGTCGTTTAATCTAAGCAAGGCTTGCATTTTCTTGGTGTCATGGTGAGTGGACATGTAACGTAGCATAAAAACGTATTGATTATTTATTCCAGGAAACTGAACGACTCGATAGTATTGGGAGACAGATAATCCGCTTAATCGAAAACGCAGCTTACGGTCAATATACAAAGAAGGCACTTTGCCTTTCTTTTACAAATTAAACCGAGGCGATTGTTTCTTCGAGATTCGAGATATAATTTCCCGGAATTCGATTTATTTGCTCCTCACGAAAATAGTACAAGTAGGAGATATTATTGGCAATCCAATATATTCTACCAATTTGCAGTTCATCTCTCAACTCAAAACTCATTTGATTATAGAACGGAAAGTTTATAGAACTGTGGCGGTTCCGCCAGACCCCATGCTTCGCTTTCCTGAAAAACCCCCATATTTTTTACCCAATCTCCTAATTTCACTAATGCAATCGCATTAGCATCTTAAATGCCCCACACATTAAAAAGATCAAATCTGTGATCTAAAAAGCCCATGGAAAAGAAAACTTACCTTTTCATGCATCTCTTCGCGCACAATTCTCCGTAAGATTTCTTTCTTAACATTATAAGGCAGAACCCCCATTATTACAACCCAACTCCCATTGTTTCCCGCCAATGCATTTGCATTGGCACCTGAAGACATTTCGTTTTACAAGGATATTAATGCATACAACGCATTATCTAAAATTCCTAGAAATCATGAATCCCAAGCCAGTCGGCACCCTTTGTCTGTGTTAAAATCCTATGTCGGACAGCTTGTTTTTACAGATGCCATAAACCATATTTCTACGCATGTAAACATGCATAAGATCCAACTCATCGTTTGTTTTCACACTAACAAACAATCTTCACTTTCTTTCCCTGCCGCAACTAATTACCCGGCATATACAAAGCCATGCAAGGGATTCGTTCGGCCACCAATCCCATTAGCACATTTTTTCCCCAACGTCGGTAATAGCGACGACGCATCGCGTAAACAATGACCCGCATTACCAACGGCGCACTTGGTCATTTTTCCCTTTTGTCCTTATCGCCTGTCTGCTTCGTTTACCCATTTCCTGCGAGCACGTGTAAACAACACAGATCTGAACGATCTCACACATACACCACCACGGTCTTCATTACAAGATCTGGTTTCCTATTCCACCAAGAGAGACTTTACGTTTCTCTGGTGGTAGGTAAAAACGATATCCTTAG
This sequence comes from Microdon myrmicae, assembly GCA_963931805.1. Taxonomy (NCBI): domain Eukaryota; kingdom Metazoa; phylum Arthropoda; class Insecta; order Diptera; family Syrphidae; genus Microdon; species Microdon myrmicae. The sequence goes on along the minus strand of OZ007498.1, from coordinate 100,971,262 downwards.
TGGAGAGGATATCTACCACCACACCACAAACTCACCCCAAACGATTGAATATCGTTGAGTCCTTTTACGTCCACCGACCGAGCACGTCGTGGTCGTTGTCGCTCCCGGTCTTCGTCGCCCGCCTGGGAAGCGTCTCAATAGCGAAGTCGTGTCGAGGAAAGTGTTTCGCCAGTTAATGTATTTATAAAAGTTATAAAAAATCAATTCAAAATACTTGGGTACATCCAAACCAAATGACAGTGTTTAATCAATAAAATAATAATAAACTGAATCAGTGTGTTATTCTTTCCTGTGTTAATGTCGCATATTTTCCTCTCGATGACATTTTACTGTTTTTCTTTCGATCTACGGCAGACACTTAGAATTGGTGGAGACGAGATAGAACTCTCGCCCATGCTGGCGTCGCGATCTCGTACCCCGCAGAACACCTCCCACCGCTACAAGCTGCAACAATGTTATAGCTTCGTCTTTTTTGAAAGAAGTGCATCAAGAATCTTTTTCTTGATATTTGGCTAATCTAATCTCCAACCAATCTTCGAGTAATGGGTTTGGTGCGGTAACGATTGTATGATCTGATGCGTTGTCTTCATGAAACAACGCAAATTTAAGTGTGGACTTCCTATCATTTACCATGCCCTTCGGGTAACTAAATACAAGAAAACTCTATAACAACGATATTTTTCTTTGCCACCCATGTCTCAGTGCCGCTATTGGCGGGTAAAATAAATTAAACATTCTGTTAGTGGATTAAAGATTAGAATGGACTACATGACTTCATTTCCTTCATTCTTTTGATCTCTTTGCACAGTTATCTCCTTTTTTTATTTCCTTCTCTCTAATTATAATATAAGCAATATTACGATGTATATATCTAATCCAACTTTGATTCTTTGCAGCACCACTCTTTAATTCAGGGAGACATTTGACAATTATATCGAAGGAGCCAACGAGAATGATACGATTGATCTACTTGAAAGAAATTCAATTTAATGGCGCCAATGAATTGCTCTTAAGGCGATGGTACCCGTGTTTGGTTTTTATATTGATTTATAACATCTTTCCGCCTCGCTTCCAAATTCTCATCTATCCATAAGGCAAAGGAGATGTTTGGGGCTGGATTCCGAACCGCCGCACACAAACGCAGTGTCTATATGCTAATTGGACAAAGAATGTCAATTTGTTCGAAAAGGATTTCATTGTGATTTCAATAAACGAACTATCCCATTGGTTCCTAGCAAATATTTGCTATCCACGACTGCGAGGACCGGTCACATCTCTACTCATCAATCGGTGCAAACGCAATCACCTACCACTAAAAAGAAAAGTAATTTGCAGATATAAATTTGTTAAAATAAGAATAAACTAATAAATGTTACCATGTCAATTATCCTTGCAGAGGTTCCCGAGAAGTTGATCTCTTTACAAATAGGCAGCACAGCGTTAACGCTACATTCGCAAAAAGACAAACCTGTAAGTTGCGGCGAAAATGAGAGTGAACGTGATGAAGCTGAAGACGACGACAGAGATTTGGATGCACCAGCAACCACTGGAATAAAACGGCAACCTATTCAACAGCCCTTAATATTGATATTTGACTCATTAGCGGGAGCAACCCGAAGTAGAGTGGACACCACATTACGAGATTATATTACCTGTGAATATCCGGTCAAAAATGCAGGATACATCGTTTTCCTATGCAAAAAAGAATATGCCGGGCAACTGTGTGATTGTACCACATCAAAATAACTTCACAGACGGCGGTTTGTTTTTGTTACAATATGTCAAACAATTCCCCGTTTATCTAGTTCGTGACTTCATATTACCTACCAAATAGACAACTGGTCAATTGGTTCGACACGTTCGTTGTTACTGAAATAGGAGAAAAGCAAATTGAAATTAATTAAGTTCGTTGAAATGTATTCATCATATTTAGCTGTGCTAGCTAGAAAATCCACCCTAAACTAAGTTATCCAACGAAGACAATGAAATGTATTATGGAAAACTACAAAGTTGGAATGTTTAGATAAAAAACTTTAATCGTACGCCCTATATAACTGCTCCGCATCCGATTTTTAACTGAAATAAATCATAAGGATGTAAAATACCTAAGAGGAAATTACTTGAAAAGATCTGTTTTCTTTTAAATAGGGTGTAGCCCCATTAAACTATATTATAAGTCGCTATCGATAAATAAAAATGACTGGGAAAAAGCAATTATTTATCAACCATCTGTATTTTATTATTATTATTTATTTTTTATTATTTACTGGCCTGTAGGAACCCGGAAGTTCATGACCTCGCCGACTCGGCTCCGCCATTGTTCCCTGTCCTGTGCGCTTCCCTTCCACGTTTGACCATCCAATCCGATCTCCTCGAGTTCCAATCTAACATTGTCCTCCCATCTCCGTCACGGCCATCCTGTCGATCTCTTCCCCGTTAGTTTACCGTCAAGAATTCTATGCAGGGTCCTATCATCGCCCATTCGTACTACGTGTCCGGCCCATCTTAATCTTCGCGACAACCATCTGTATTTAGTCTTTTAATTTGTGCGAACGTTTACTTTTTTTCTGGAAATTGGCGCTCCAACGACGTAAGAGGAAAAGCTTATACCTTTTCGTTGAAGACGAGAGTATTTAACTTATTTTTTCAATGCCGTTCTTTTCCAGCAAATATCGAATCGACTTCTAATATATCACTTTTCTGTGTGTGCACGATCATAACTGATGTTATGTACTTCAAAATTACTCAAATTTACAGAGCACTACAATCATAAATTGAATTGATGCACGATTGAATATTGATCATTTGGTCAAGCACTGTTCTCCCATTATAATATAATGTGTTAACAATGAGTCCTGTTTGATAATTTATTCTAATTTTTTTTTAATAAAACGAATTGTTTCAAATTCTATGAAATGTTATCATTTGACGAATGCGCTCTGATGTTTCAAATGGTATTGATATTGATACCCTCAATGGTATTTTGTATCCGTTTAATTCACATCACGATTGTTTATGCGATTCAGGGATGAGAATCATCTCAACGTGTCCCACGCATGTTGTTGCATTGGTATCACCCCGCATAATAAATCAAATTCAATCTGGTTCCAATCATGTAAGACTTCTCGCAATATATTTGACTACCGTACATGAAAACATCTCCACCTTACTTTGCATAGGAATCACTAACTCTTACTCACCCATATGACACCAAAACCGCTCCATACATGGTCGAATTTTAGGTTATATTGAATGTTATCTAGATTTGGTACATGGACAATAATGTGGTTGAAAATGAAATTAATTTACATGGTTTTAGATACACAGAAGGCCAAGTTTACATTGCAAACACTAATTTCATTTAGAAAAGTATTTTCCTACAGAGAACATCTTGTAACATTTACAGGATTCATGTATGAGGCACATTCCATCAAAACATGACCTACATGAATCTGATTAATTCAACCCCAATGATTTACCTTAATTAAGTTTTCAAGATGGCGACACATATGTATAAATCAAGGGATGCGTTCATCGATGTCGGGACGATTTGTTGCAGGTGAATCTGTATCAGTTTATTAAAGGAATAATTTTTCAACGAAAAAGACGAAAAAAAACAATTTGTTGAACATTTTGAATTTAGCGTTATAATTCCAAAATTAATTTAGTAATTCCTTAAAAGGCATTTGTTCATTTTAGTTATCGTGTGTACGCTCTAAGATTACATTGGTGTTAAAGGTAACTATAAAAATAAACCCATATTAAATTATAAATAATCACAGCTTTAAAGACATTGCCATCTGAGTGGTTGTGGTTTTGAGGATTTGCCCAGGAGTATCTTGCTTCGCAAAAAAACACATCGTCGTTTCTCAACACAAGTTTTTTTATTCGTTACACAAACGGACGCAAAAGGGCCTTTTAGGTCCCCGTAGATGTCGAAGCACAATGGGAACGGAAAAAGACGAAGCGGATATTACATTGTTGAGGAAACACATAAATATGCAGAGCATTCGAGTAACACTTGAATGCATGTTTAACTGTTGCATCGAGTGGATGTGTTAACATAGTATTTGTTTCTGCTTTAAAAGGCAAGTAAGGTGAGTACCAATAGTGCAATGCAAAATGCTATACTCGTACAAGTCAAAAAAATCATTTGTCTGGTTAATATTTCTCTCATTTACTAACCCTTATTCAACAGATTTATTTGGGAGCATTGTGACCGAAAACGACGTAAAAGGTCGACACAGCATGAAGCGACAAAATGAACGAGAAGTCATCAAACGTTTTAATACTGATATTCCAGATTCGCTTGCAATAAATCATCCCGAGAATGATGAACGCATCCCTTGATTTATACATATGTGTCGCCATCTTGAAAACTTAATTAAGGTAAATCATTGGGGTTGAATTAATCAGATTCATGTAGGTCATGTTTTGATGGAATGTGCCTCATACATGAATCCTGGAAATGTTACAAGATGTTCTCTGTAGGAAAATACTTTTCTAAATGAAATTAGTGTTTGCAATGTAAACTTGGCCTTCTGTGTATCTAAAACCATGTAAATTAATTTCATTTTCAACCACATTATTGTCCATGTACCAAATCTAGATAACATTCAATATAACCTAAAATTCGACCATGTATGGAGCGGTTTTGGTGTCATATGGGTGAGTAAGAGTTAGTGATTCCTATGCAAAGTAAGGTGGAGATGTTTTCATGTACGGTAGCCAAATATATTGCGAGAAGTCTTACATGATTGGAACCAGATTGAATTTGATTTATTATGCGGGGTGATACCAATGCAACAACATGCGTGGGACACGTTGAGATGATTCTCATCCCTGAATCGCATAAACAATCGTGATGTGAATTAAACGGATACAAAATACCATTGAGGGTATCAATATCAATACCATTTGAAACATCAGACCGCATTCGTCAAATGATAACATTTCATAGAATTTGAAACAATTCGTTTTATTAAAAAAAATTAGAATAAATTATCAAACAGGACTCATTGTTAACACTTTATATTATAATGGGAGAACAGTGCTTGACCAAATGATCAATATTCAATCGTGCATCAATTCAATTTATGATTGTAGTGCTCTGTAAATTTGAGTAATTTTGAAGTACATAACATCAGTTATGATCGTGCACACACAGAAAAGTGATATATTAGAAGTCGATTCGATATTTGCTGGAAAAGATAAAAAAAATACTCTCGTCTTCAACGAAAAGGTATAAGCTTTTCCTCTTACGTCGTTGGAGCGCCAATTTCCAGAAAAAAAGTAAACGTTCGCACAAATTAAAAGACTAAATACAGATGGTTGTCGCGAAGATTAAGATGGGCCGGACACGATGTACGAATTGGCGATGATAGGACCCTAGAATTCATAGAATTCTTGACGGTAAACTAACGGGGAAGAGATCGACAGGATGGCCGTGACGGAGATGGGAGGACAATGTTAGATTGGAACTCGAGGAGATCGGATTGGATGGTCAAACGTGGAAGGGAAGCGCACAGGACAGGGAACAATGGCGGAGCCGAGTCGGCGAGGTCATGAACTTCCGGGTTCCTACAGGCCAGTAAATAATAAAAAATAAATAATAATAATAAAATACAGATGGTTGATAAATAATTGCTTTTTTCCAGTCATTTTTATTTATCGATAGCGACTTATAATATAGTTTAATGGGGCTACACCCTATTTAAAAGAAAACAGATCTTTTCAAGTAATTTCCTCTTAGGTATTTTACATCCTTATGATTTATTTCAGTTAAAAATCGGATGCGGAGCAGTTATATAGGGCGTACGATTAAAGTTTTTTATCTAAACATTCCAACTTTGTAGTTTTCCATAATACATTTCATTGTCTTCGTTGGATAACTTAGTTTAGGGTGGATTTTCTAGCTAGCACAGCTAAATATGATGAATACATTTCAACGAACTTAATTAATTTCAATTTGCTTTTCTCCTATTTCAGTAACAACGAACGTGTCGAACCAATTGACCAGTTGTCTATTTGGTAGGTAATATGAAGTCACGAACTAGATAAACGGGGAATTGTTTGACATATTGTAACAAAAACAAACCGCCGTCTGTGAAGTTATTTTGATGTGGTACAATCACACAGTTGCCCGGCATATTCTTTTTTGCATAGGAAAACGATGTATCCTGCATTTTTGACCGGATATTCACAGGTAATATAATCTCGTAATGTGGTGTCCACTCTACTTCGGGTTGCTCCCGCTAATGAGTCAAATATCAATATTAAGGGCTGTTGAATAGGTTGCCGTTTTATTCCAGTGGTTGCTGGTGCATCCAAATCTCTGTCGTCGTCTTCAGCTTCATCACGTTCACTCTCATTTTCGCCGCAACTTACAGGTTTGTCTTTTTGCGAATGTAGCGTTAACGCTGTGCTGCCTATTTGTAAAGAGATCAACTTCTCGGGAACCTCTGCAAGGATAATTGACATGGTAACATTTATTAGTTTATTCTTATTTTAACAAATTTATATCTGCAAATTACTTTTCTTTTTAGTGGTAGGTGATTGCGTTTGCACCGATTGATGAGTAGAGATGTGACCGGTCCTCGCAGTCGTGGATAGCAAATATTTGCTAGGAACCAATGGGATAGTTCGTTTATTGAAATCACAATGAAATCCTTTTCGAACAAATTGACATTCTTTGTCCAATTAGCATATAGACACTGCGTTTGTGTGCGGCGGTTCGGAATCCAGCCCCAAACATCTCCTTTGCCTTATGGATAGATGAGAATTTGGAAGCGAGGCGGAAAGATGTTATAAATCAATATAAAAACCAAACACGGGTACCATCGCCTTAAGAGCAATTCATTGGCGCCATTAAATTGAATTTCTTTCAAGTAGATCAATCGTATCATTCTCGTTGGCTCCTTCGATATAATTGTCAAATGTCTCCCTGAATTAAAGAGTGGTGCTGCAAAGAATCAAAGTTGGATTAGATATATACATCGTAATATTGCTTATATTATAATTAGAGAGAAGGAAATAAAAAAAGGAGATAACTGTGCAAAGAGATCAAAAGAATGAAGGAAATGAAGTCATGTAGTCCATTCTAATCTTTAATCCACTAACAGAATGTTTAATTTATTTTACCCGCCAATAGCGGCACTGAGACATGGGTGGCAAAGAAAAATATCGTTGTTATAGAGTTTTCTTGTATTTAGTTACCCGAAGGGCATGGTAAATGATAGGAAGTCCACACTTAAATTTGCGTTGTTTCATGAAGACAACGCATCAGATCATACAATCGTTACCGCACCAAACCCATTACTCGAAGATTGGTTGGAGATTAGATTAGCCAAATATCAAGAAAAAGATTCTTGATGCACTTCTTTCAAAAAAGACGAAGCTATAACATTGTTGCAGCTTGTAGCGGTGGGAGGTGTTCTGCGGGGTACGAGATCGCGACGCCAGCATGGGCGAGAGTTCTATCTCGTCTCCACCAATTCTAAGTGTCTGCCGTAGATCGAAAGAAAAACAGTAAAATGTCATCGAGAGGAAAATATGCGACATTAACACAGGAAAGAATAACACACTGATTCAGTTTATTATTATTTTATTGATTAAACACTGTCATTTGGTTTGGATGTACCCAAGTATTTTGAATTGATTTTTTATAACTTTTATAAATACATTAACTGGCGAAACACTTTCCTCGACACGACTTCGCTATTGAGACGCTTCCCAGGCGGGCGACGAAGACCGGGAGCGACAACGACCACGACGTGCTCGGTCGGTGGACGTAAAAGGACTCAACGATATTCAATCGTTTGGGGTGAGTTTGTGGTGTGGTGGTAGATATCCTCTCTACTAAGGATATCGTTTTTACCTACCACCAGAGAAACGTAAAGTCTCTCTTGGTGGAATCGGAAACCAGATCTTGTAATGAAGACCGTGGTGGTGTATGTGTGAGATCGTTCAGATCTGTGTTGTTTACACGTGCTCGCAGGAAATGGGTAAACGAAGCAGACAGGCGATAAAGACAAAAGGGAAAAGTGACCAAGTGCGCCGTTGGTAATGCGGGTCATTGTTTACGCGATGCGTCGTCGCTATTACCGACGTTGGGGAAAAAATGTGCTAATGGGATTGGTGGCCGAACGAATCCCTTGCATGGCTTTGTATATGCCGGGTAATTAGTTGCGGCAGGGAAAGAAAGTGTAGATTGTTTGTTAGTGTGAAAACAAACGATGAGTTGGATCTTATTAATGTTTACATGCGTAGAAATATGGTTTATGGCATCTGTAAAAACAAGCTGTCCGACATAGGATTTTAACACAGACAAAGGGTGCCGACTGGCTTGGGATTCATGATTTCTAGGAATTTTAGATAACGCGTTGTATGCATTAATATCCTTGTAAAACGAAATGTCTTCAGGTGCCAATGCAAATGCATTGGCGGGAAACAATGGGAGTTGGGTTGTAATAATGGGGGTTCTGCCTTATAATGTTAAGAAAGAAATCTTACGGAGAATTGTGCGCGAAGAGATGCATGAAAAGGTAAGTTTTCTTTTCCAGGGCTTTTTAGATCACAGATTTGATCTTTTTAATGTGTGGGGCATTTAAGATGCTAATGCGATTGCATTAGTGAAATTAGGAGATTGGGTAAAAAATATGGGGGTTTTCCAGGAAAGCGAAGCATGGGGTCTGGCGGAACCGCCACAGTTCTATAAACTTTCCGTTCTATAATCAAATGAGTTTTGAGTTGAGAGATGAACTGCAAATTGGTAGAATATATTGGATTGCCAATAATATCTCCTATAATTCTCGAATACTTGTACTATTTTCGTGAGGAGCAAATAAATCGAATTCCGGGAAATTATATCTCGAATCTCGAAGAAACAATCGCCTCGGTTTAATTTGTAAAAGAAAGGCAAAGTGCCTTCTTTGTATATTGACCGTAAGCTGCGTTTTCGATTAAGCGGATTATCTGTCTCCCAATACTATCGAGTCGTTCAGTTTCCTGGAATAAATAATCAATACGTTTTTATGCTACGTTACATGCCCACTCACCATGACACCAAGAAAATGCAAGCCTTGCTTAGATTAAACGACCTGACGAACGATTCACCATAAGTTGTAGAAACGACGACCTGTTTTTGTTGTAAATGCGTAATCGTTGCATTGAAGTTGACGGGATTATTTTTTCCTCTTTGTAGAATTATGTCCAGACGGCGATTCAGACGTTCGACCTGGTTGCATCTCAGTTGGTGCGGTAACCGGACGATCATTCGAAAATGAGGAAATCATCATGCTCTCGCCAACAAAATAACATATTTTATTACCCAGTGAAACTAGTAAATCATTAACTTGAAGCAGAAGTGCTCATACTGTCTCAAAGCTGCTGAAATAGTTCATATGAACCATGCTCACTTAGTAATGTTATGTGCTAAGTATTCACAAGGCTCTTTATCCTCCAATGTTTCCGCTTGCAAATGTCCAGATGCCCGTCACGAAGTTCAGAAGGTTTTCCGTAGATTATCTGCTGCGGAATCCGTATTGACTATCTGTTAGAACGGCACAAGTCGCTGAGTCGTTGGGGCTGATGAAGTTGCACCAGGTTCGGTGTAATGTCGTCTGTTCGGCACGGTAGTGAAGAAGGGTCGATGAGGATATGGAGATCTATGGAAGATCTTCGGGTAAATCTGACGGACCAACAAGAGGATCTTCGATTTGGGATGTCGTTGGTTGTTGGCGTAGTTGATTCGAATATGAATGGCAATAGATCTCCGGTTTGGGATGTCGTTGGTTGCTGGTAAGCAATAATGGACGACCTCTGTAGGAAATATATGAACGCCTGACCAGAGTCTATGAACCAATCGAACAACAGCGATACCGTTGTAGTGGATCTTTAAGTTTTCATCGAAATGGGGTCTGAGAACACCCTAAAGCCCAAGTTCAAAGGACTAATGTCGTAGATCCATGAATTCCCACCGAGTGACACGTTCCTTGAACAGTTGCCAGGGATAACCGTCAGGCGAAACACCGCACGTCTAAACACAAATATTCTAAGTTCATGTTGCAACAATGACACATCACTGTTATTGTAAATAGAATACTCTGTGAGAATATCTTTCAAGATGAATGGGTTTTTTTTTTGTTGGATTTTCTGTATATTTTATATATTTTTCTTTCTTCTAAATTTAACTTACTTGCTAGACAAAAATTGCCCTAACTTATTGGTCCCCTGAGAACATTCTAAACTAAACTTAGGTGACTAACGTCGTAGATTGTTGCCTTTCGGCTTTACTGCCTACTATACTATTGATATCTCTATTAATTATTTACTAAAACAAAGAAAATTTAAAATAAAATAAAAAAACGTTTTGATTTTGTTTCTTTTACTATACACCTAATTAAACTTACGTACTTAACCTTTTCTTTGAATGGGATTGAATTTTGAGATTGACCAAAGGATAAGCGAATAATAATAACAACTATCATAACAACAACATCGATATCAAGAAATCAGTAGATAAACGTTTGAGGTTACCAATTCAAATAATTATGTAAGTGAATGTCTATAGAGCCCTCTGTCAAATAAATGTTTTCAGTTTTTACTCCCCTGTTGTACATTTGTTTTGTGCCGCAAGAATTGTTATGGTAATTCAAGTGTAGTTCATAAATATGTTAGTTCTCTTATCAAATTTTGAGCCATCTAATACCATGAATCCGGAAATGAGTGCTTCTATGCAGTCCGGGCTAATTGGTGGCCCTGGACCACACGAAACTCTGGAAACTGAATTCAGCATTGAATGCTTTCAGAATTATACTGCTTCAGAAGTATTCGTGCAAGGACTAGCAGAAATTGTTAATCAAGGCGACGTGGAAAGCATGATAAGGGGGCAAAAGCAGATGTTGCAATGCTTCGAAAAGACCAACGAAGTGATCCTTAACTGCAATGCACTAAGTCAAAGCCGTCTTAAAGTAGCAGGAGAAGAATTTAAAAAGCATGTAAAGCTTTTGAATGAAATGAAACCATGAAATGACCAACTAAGCCAACAATACCCGCAGGCATATGCCGAAGCGCAACCACAGAGAAATAGTTTAGCTGAATAAGCTGAAGGTGATGAGGATGCTGCCAGCGTAGTTGAAATACCTAAGCCAAACAAGCCTGTCTCGGAAAAGAAGTCGACCAAGGACACAACCGTCGAATATGTTCAAATGGGAGAAGCGATTGATAATGGAAAACCACTTGAAAATCATCTGATAAAAAGCGTGTGTTCGATTGAATCAACGAACCCAAATGACTCGTGTGACTGCACACTACACAGCACATTATGTACTCGTATCTTTAATTATTAATTTACGTGCTTGGAGGGAGCAACTAGCAGAGGGTACTATCTCGCTGCAATATAAATAAATAACATCGAAGAAGAATGCATAATCCGAATCGAATTTTGTTCTCACTTAATAATTTTGGAACCCAGCACTAGAAGCCTCTTAATGCACCCGTAGCATACGTACGTGATTTATTTAAAGTGGACGTTTTAACGAGACTTACCCTGAAGGTGAAGTGTTAAATTTTACCTTCCTCTATCGATGTATCTTGGGTTGCATGACCTTGATTGCAACACGATCGACGCCTCCAATTTAGTTCTTGGGCCAGGGAAAACCCAACATTGTCGGAATCATTCTTATCCATATTATTCAGCTGGTTCTTGCTTGTTGGAACATTGGTGGTTCGTACGAAACTCGCGAACTATTGTCAGTGATTAAACAAACATTGCATCGAACCACTTGTATGATTGGGTTGCCCAAATCATTAAATAGTCTTCCTGTTGCAATTTTATTGAGTCTCGAACCTCGAATTGCACATTCATTCGCTAACATATCCCCGTTTAGCTAAAGTGATAAATCACGTTTTGTTGAGACTCAATCAAATAATCGAATAACGGATAAGATAAGTCCCGCAAAACAGAATAATTTAATACTACTTTCCTAGATACTTCACTTCTACCACGGCGAAATCACTTATACGTTTTGTTAAGAATAAAGACAAAAGTTCCCGGGTTCCCATCTTATCTGCACAATCATCATCATCATCGGCACTACAACTGCACAATGTCCAACACAAAATCTCCTTACCGGGCGCAAACAACCAACGATGAGCACCGGGACGACGATATAAATATTCAATCGAAGGACGATCATGAAGGATGAGTGGTCGGTGGGATCCCAAAGTTCAGCCGCTCGGTGGAAAACCACTCCATTATGCTATAGGCTTCGCGAAGTGGTTGAGAGAAATCCTTTACCATCTTTCGGAGCTCGACTGATGGACGCGGTTGAGAAAAAAGAGCATCTCGGGGCGCTGACTCAGCGCTATAGGTTCGCTTTTCCTGGAGAAATAATATTTAAAAAAATCAAACTTACGAAGAAGAAGATTATTCGACCATTATTATTATTATTATTAGTGAAAATTTTACTTGAAAGTAACGGCGATGATGGCGTCACCGTATCAACGCACAACCGCAGGTGGCTGTGTAACCGCAATTATGACGAGTTAGATGTCTTCTGGCTAAAAGTCATAAACGACGATGATAATGCCACATAGAATATTTGTGCACAAAAAATGAAGAAATAAAGCATTAGTACCAATTGTTTAACATTAAAAAGCTATTTATCCTTTCCGAATTTGGATAAAGGAAATAACATCAATAATCTTCTGTTAGCTAAGTAAACTTTCATCCAGCACACCGGATTGAACATCACCGGTTACGGACTTATTATTACGTATCACTACCGTAACTTCATAGATGGCCGTTTGTTCCTGTTACAATAGGTCGAACGATTCCCCTTCGATCCAGTTCGTGAGTTCACATTACCAAATAGCCTACTGGTCAATTGGTTCGAAACGATCGTTGTTACTGGAAAAGGAAAAAAAAATTGAAATTAATTAAGTTCGTTGAAATGTAATCATATTTAGCTGTGCTAGCTAGAAAATCGTTCTTAAACTAATTATCCAACGAAGGATGGGGGTATTACAATGAATGTATGGAAAACTACATAGTTGGAATGTTTAGATAAAAAACTTTAATCAAACGCCTTACCTAACTGCTCCACATCCGACCTTTAAATGAAATTAATCATACGGATGTAAAATAACAAAGAGGTAATTACTTGAAAACATCTGCTTAGCCTACTTGATTTGTATTAAGAGGTGCGAGGTGTGTTTTCTTTTAAATAGGGTGTAGCCCCATTAAACTACATTATGAGTCGATATCGATAAATAAAAATGACTGGCAAGGAGCAATTATTTATCAACCATCTCCATTTAGTTTTTCAATTAATGCGAACGTTTACTTTTTTTCTGGAAATTGGCGCTCCAACGACGTAAGAGGAAAAGCTTATACCTTTTCACTGAAGACAGGAGAATTTAACTTATTTTTCCTACGCCGTTCTTTTATCTACAACCTGTGCATGATCATAACTGATGTTACTTGAAAATTACTCAAATTTATAGAGCACTGCAATCATATGATAAATTGAATTGATGCACGATTGAACATTGATCATTTGGTCAAGCACTGTTCTCCCATTATAATATAAAGTGTTAATGATTGTTTCAAATTCTATGAAGTGTTATCATTTGAAGAATGCGCTCTGATGTTTCAAATGGTATTTTACATTAAAAATAAGAAAACAGTTTATTACACCATTTGTGACAATAAAAACAAATTATCCTTTAATAAAACAATAAAAAACAATTCTGATATTGATACACTCAATGGTATTTTGTATCCGTTTAATTTAGATTACCATTCTTTATGTGGTTCGGGGATGAGAATCATCTCAACGTGTCCCACGCATGTTGTTGCATTGGTATCACCCCACATAATAAATCAAATTCAATCTGGTTCCCATCTTGTAAGACTTCTCGCAATATATTTGGCTACCGTACATGAAAACATCTCCACCTTACTTTGCATAGGAATCACTAACTCTTACTCACCCATATGACACCAAAACCGGTCCATACATGGTCGAATTTTAGGTTATATTGAATGTTATCTAGATTTGGTACATGGACAATAATGTGGTTGAAAATGAAATTAATTTACATGGTTTTAGATACACAGAAGGACAAGTTTACATTGCAAACACTAATTTCATTTAGAAAAGTATTTTCCTACAGAGAGCATCTTGTAACTCTTACAAGTTTCATGTATGAGGCATATTCCATCAAAACATGACCTACATGAATCTGATTAATTCAATCCAAATGTTTACCTTAATTGAGTTTTCAAGATGGCGACACATGTATAAATCAAGGGATGCGTTCATCGGTGTCGGGATGATTTATTGCAAGTGAATCTGTATCAGTTTATTAAAGGAAAAACTTTTCAATGAGAAAAAGAAATAGTTAAAAACTTTGAAATCTAGCGTTAAAAACAAAGAGGAAGTTAATTCTTCTAAACGCATTTTTTACCGTTCTTAGCTTATTGTACGCTTTAAGATTAAATTGATCTTAAATGCAGCTACAAAATAAACCTTTACCAATTTATAAATAATCACAAGTTTAAAGATATTGCCATGTGCGTGGTGGATGTAAATTTATCATGAATAAGAATTTTCACAGACGTTCTACCAAATAATCCACAGTATGACGCGGTACACACCACGGTGCACTTACTGCAAGGATAAAGAGGGTAATCTGATCACCCATGCTGAAGGCATCCTGGAGCGATGGGAAGTGCACTTCAATGGATTGCTAAATGGTCAGCTCACAGAAGAATTGGAGGGTCCACCAATGCAAGATCAAGACCAAATGCTGCCATCACCAAGCATTGAGGAAACATTAAAAGCCATAAGACAGCTCAAATCAAATAAAATCCCCGGAACTGATGGAATACCAGCTGAGCTGATCAAACAAGGAAGGACAGCGTTACACCATGCAGTTCATGAGATCGTGGTGCACGTATGGGAACAAGAGGAGATGCCGGAATATTGCCGTCGTAGTATAATTTGTCCCATACATAAGAAGGGAGATATCACAGTGTGCAGCAACTATAGGGGTATAACATTGCTGAGTACCGCCTATAAGATACTCTCCACTATCCTACAAGATCGGATAGGTCCATACACTAAAGCCATCATTGTGTCAATATCAGTGTGACTTCATCCCAGGCAAATCAGCAATCGATCAGATATTCACCCTTAGGCAGGCGATGGAAAAATGGCAGGAATTTAAGATTCCATTATATCATCTGTTTATAGACTTTAAGGCCACCTACGACAGCATAGCTAGAGTAGAACTATATAAAGTCATGAGAGAGTTCGGCATTCTAAACAAATTGATACGACTTTGTAGGTTGACCATAACCAACGTAACTACCCAAGTAAAAAAAAACGGGATTGCTGTCCAAACCAATAAACATCTATAATGGACTCCGACAAGGGGACGGTCTGGTCTGCCTCCTCTTCAACCTGGCGTTGAAGAAAGCAATCCGTGACTCTGGCGTTACAACAATAGGGACTATTGTCACCAAGTCCAGCCAGATATTTACCTACGCAGATGACATCGACATCATGGGTAGAACCGAATCGGCGGCACAGGAATCCTTCACCCAGATCGAGCAGGCGGCACAAAAACTGGGACTGCACATTAATGAGGGAAAAACTAAGTACATGGTGGCAACTTCTGCAAAGAGAAGACCTAACGTTGGTCAAACTATCAGGGTAGTGGAGCACGAATTCGAAGTAGTGCAATCCTTTAACTACCTTGGGTCAATAGTATCAGCCGATAACAATATGGAAGAAGAAATAAGCGAACGGCTGATCAAATCCAACAAAGCCTACTATGGTCTATCAAGGCTTTTTAAATCCCGAAATTTATCCAGAACATCCAAGCTACTACTGTACAAGATTATGGTCTTACCAGTACTCATGTATGGATTTGAGACCTGGGTACTCAATAAAAGGCACTCTGAACTCTTAGCTGTCTCGAGAGGAAGGTCTTAAGGAAAATCGTTGGCCCAGTATGTGAGGGAGGACGATTCCGGAGACGGTACAACCATGAGTTGTACGCATTCTACCTTGAAGCTAATATTGTAAGAAAAATCAAGCTCGGTAGACTCCGGTGGGTGGGACACCTAGCTCGAATGAGCGAGGAGGAAAGGCCTTTGTGGCAGGATGTATGGAAGGAGACAGCGCGGCAGACCTTGTCTGCGATGGAGGGATGGCGTAGACCAGGACGCCCACAGCCTGGGAGTGCTAAACTGGATGGCATCGGCTCGAAATCGGGACCGGTGGAGAGATTTGTTAAATAAAGCCAAGACCGGATCCCGGTTGTAGTGCCGATGATGATGATATCACGGTTTTCTTGCTGGTAGATCTACCACCACTAACTTAAATGAATTTACTTCCCAAACACTCCTAGCCATAGAGAACGGCAAGGAAGTCGACCGTGTTACTACTAATTTTAGTAAAACCTTCGATAGAATCTCGCACAAGTTGATACTTTTCACACTATTTTCCTTGGGTTTTGAACAAGTATTAACAAAGTGGATTTCTTCATATCTGAGTAATCGGCTCAGATCTGTTTCAGATCTGTTCCCCCAAATCCTTTTCGTGCCACCTCTGGAGTACCTCAGGGTAGACGTTTAGGTCCCCTTTTATTCATATTAACAACAAATCACATCGATATGATTATCAAACATTCCTGTATCTCCCTTTACGCCGACGATACCAAATTCTTTAAAACAAAATGTTCTCCGCTTGATTCGTTTCGTCTTCAGATAGACCTTGAAAGCTTTTCGTGATGGTGCCAGAAGAATTGTCTGGAGCTTAAAGTCGACAAATTTCAATCAATTGCGTTTTCACGGAAGCTTCTCTGGCTGCGTGACCACAATAATGACGAGGGTAGATGTCTTCTGGCTAAAAGTCATAGATGACGATGATAATGCCGCATGGAATATTTGTTTTTAAAAAATGAAGAACTCGACCACTAAATACTAGGATTACTGGAAAACAGGTAAAAGCCGAGAAACGGTGAGTCCCTGGTTAAATTTTACTTTTTTTGTTTTAACATATAACAAATCCAGGGTGTTCGAATAAACACCTCGGGTATCCGGCACTCGTGTAGAAGGTTGATCTGTAACCAGTGAAAGATGTTCGAAAAATGTCACTGGTCGATCATCATTCAGGGGGCAGTAAAGACCGCACAGAAATTTGACAGCATTCTTCAGTTCGACTTTCAACCACATGATGTTCAAGTTATTGGGCTCTAACGGCTCTATCCTTTGGCAAGCCAGATCGGATCGCGTGAAGATGCAGACTCCACCCTTAAAACGAAATCTCGAATGTAAGTCGTATTCTGAGCAAGGAAGATATTCGGAGTCAGTTGACGAATCAACCTGGGTCTCAGTTAGAGTAAGGATATCAGGTTCCCCGAGTGCAAACATTGGGGCGAGACGTTTACGTTCGTATTGATGAAACCGATGCCCCTGATGTTAAAAAAATGCTGTTATCAGTCGAACGTCGACAGAGCCTCGAGGACGAACGCGATACGCGGTGACAAATTTCTTAAAGTTCGATCATTTATTAAAATTCCTGCATTATTTTTCCACTGATATAGTCCCTCCCTGACGAACTGAATGGGAAACTAGTTTACCTCCGGAATTCGTTATTCGATTTAGAAGTCGATTTGAAACCGCCAACGAGACAGCACGTGCGCTTTTGCCTCGTGATCCGTACCATCGGATCAATTGTGCAATCCGTTTTGGGAATCTTAAATACACATACGATATCCAATTACACTATCAGTTCGCGCGAGAAGTCTTACTGTGGGATCCTAAACAAACAAACGGATCTTCGCACACGCGTCCGGTGCAGTCCAAAGTAATCTGTGCGATCCTATGCAAATAAACGGATCTCCACACACGCGTCTTACTGCTGTGAAAAGTGCGAGAATATACACGCGAGTGATGTGCAGTGCGGGAAAACTCGCTACCCTCCCCACCCCTTGTGTCTGTTTTCCTTTTTTCACACCTCTCTTTGCGTCCCTCATGCATCGATATTCTCGATTGATTAATAACCTTTGGAGAATTTTTTGTGTCTGAGTGGCATAATGTTCATCATGGAAGGGATGCGACCTGGATTTCGGCACGGATCTAGTGGGGCACTTACTACAATGGCATAAAACCTGCAGTGGTTGCTTTCGCTTATTTATTGCTGGCTCCGACTTGCATCCTTTTCCGAGGCGGTATTGGTTTTATGTGTAGTGCCATTTCAATGGAGCGGGAATTTCGCGTTGATTTGTATAACATTCGCGGCTTGAAATGCAATTTCTCTTCTGTGTCTGCCCACGTTTCTAACCAAAAACCAACTATCCTTGCACTTAGCGAAACCCAGGTAATTACTAATACAGATATTTTCGATTTTAATCTACCTGGATATAACTTAGTGCCTCTGTTCTTTCCACATCGTGGTATAGCCAAATACATACGAAATGATATTGCTTATCAGCTTCTGCCACAATATAGCATCTATTCCGACCCAGAATTTAATTTCTCTTGGCTAAAACTACACGTTCGTAAGCATATCATACATTACTGCTTTCTTTACAGAAGCTCAAACTTGGATATAAACGCATCCTTTAACGAATTTGATGCTCTGTCTGATAATTTTAAGTGGCTTCGTCACTTCGGACACACAACACCTGAAGGTCAATATGTCCAGCTTTTTGCTGATTCAAATAGTTTAACTCAAATTGTCAATGAGCCAATACCTTACATACCTTATACATACATAATAAACATACATGGCGATTTCGCCAACACACTGGACCTGTTTCTTACCTCCCACCCAAACATATACACAATTGAAGTTTCTTCGCCCTTGGGCAATTCAGACGACTGTGTCGTGTCAGCTAAATTTGCTCTAACCAACAGTAACGTTAATGAGAAAGCTGCCACAAGAACAGTATGGTTCTACGAGGAAGCCAACAGGGAAGGTCTGAACGACATTTTTGGGAGAATAAATTGGTCGTTATTTTTCTCTATAACGATGTTGACTCTATAGCCGACACATTGACGGACACGATTCTCCTTGGCATGCGGGCCTTTTTTCCACACAGAGTAAAGAGTATCAAACCCAAGAGAAATATGTGGTTCGATTCCGGGTGCAGAGAAGCCATTAAGGCCAACGAGTTGAGCTTCCGGTTGTATAAATCAAACAATACTGAGGAAAACCGGAAAAGATTTAAGAGAGCTTAGAATGACTGCAATGCGTATATTCAACAAAGTTCTTGCATGGCCAGAGAGTGAGACAAAAAATACTAGACTCTCCCACAGGCAATAGAAACTTCTGGGCATTCGTGAAAAACATTCAAAACTCAGTCTCTTTATCCATTCCATCGCTTATAGTCGATGACAGACCAGTCACCACTGCAATAGAGAAGGCGAATCTACTTGCTGCACGTTTTGCAACCAACTCAACGCTGCCCGATAACAATCAGTTCCACCTCAACTTGAGCATATCCTCTTGAAGAGATATTCCTCTTCACTCGCTGAACCACTACGGAAACTCTTCCATTTGTCTGATTCTACTGGCCGTTTCCCAAATAGATGGAAGACAGCGAACATCCAGCCAATTTTCAAAACGGGTGACAAATCATCCCTTTCTTCTTATCTACCCATAGCACTAACTTCTATTGTCTCCAAAGTGACGGAATCACTTATTAACCGTCAACTTTCGAAATATCTGGAATCATATGACCTCCTCAATGACCGCCAATATGGCTTTCGTAACAACAGATCCACAGGAGATCTGATGGCTTACCTTACCGAAAAGTGGAGCCATTCCATCCACTACCCCGGTGAAACCAAGATAGTCGCATTGGATATTGCGAAAATCTTCGACAGAGTTTGGCGTCCAGCCCTTTTGCCAAAATTGCATTCATATGGAGTGGATAATTCCCTGATCCAATGGATAAGATACTATCTTTCTGGCCGTTCAATTCAAGTGGTTCTTGATGGTGTCAAATCTGTCTCCCATCAAATTATTGCAGGTGTTCCCCAGGGTACTCCCACCCACTCTCTTCCTCATCTTTATAAATGATCTCTTGTCAATTATTCACAACCCAATTCACTCGTTTGCTGATAGCACATTGAGTTTCTCATATTCATACGAACACTCCCGTCTAAACTCTTCGAACGTCACTACCAACCAGCAACTTATGCTTGATCATTGAATTCAGACCTCAACAATATATATCAGTGGGGATTATCTAACCGAATAGAATTCAATGCCCAAAAAACTCAGTGCTGTCTCTCGTCGTCAAAGGCGAGCCCCAAAGTAAATATACTGTCTATGAACGGCACTTGCATCGACGAAGCTAAGGAACTATCAATCCTCGTCCCTCGAATTAATTCGAGTCTTAACTGGAATGACCACATATTTGAAGCTGCGAAAAGTGCAGCCAAATGTATGGGGTTCCTTAAGAGATGCAAAAAATACTTTACTCGATCCAACTTGGCCACTATTTACAAGGCGTATATTCGTCTAAAAATGGAGTTCAACTTCCATATTTGGTCAGGCGCATCCAAAACAACACTACACGTGCTCGATAGGATGTAAAAACGAACTGTGAAACTCATTGGGGACTCAGCCGTAAGTCAATCAATTCCGTCGTTAGAACACAGGGCAAAGTATCATGACTATCTCTTTTCTATAGGTATTACCACGGTCGTTGCTTAACTGAAATTGCTGAATTTGTTCCGCCCCTTCAGACATTTTCCCGCGATACCCGTCAATCTGTCAATGCGCATCAGTTCACGTTGAAAGTGGACTTTAGTCGCACAAATAAACATAGAGAGTCATTCTTTAGCCGAACCACACAAATGTGGAATGTTCTGCCTGATCATGTGTTTCCTGGCCGTTCTGATGTCCAGACTTTCAAGACCAATATACAACGACCCCTCCTTTCCTTATCCACTTGCTCTCCATCCGCTCGCACTGTGCTCTGACATTTAAGGGTACTTCAAAATCTCATTTTGTGCGCGCGGTTCTCAGAATTACTTATCTCCTGAGTAAGCTTCCGATAAACTGATCAACTACTCTGTATTCGAGTGACTTTCCACAAGTACGCAGGTGTTTAATAACGCCGATGTAGCCACTCATGGATAAATATATTTTGGCGCCAACCTTGTTTTTGCTTCACATAAATGATTAGTTGGAGTCAACGGATAACTTGACTCTTTTTCGAGTAATCGCCCGATTAGTGCATCAATGTCGCACCAACTCAGATGTAGCCAGATTGACTCTTTAAATCGGGATCAGGATAAGGTCCTGCAATTGGGGAAAGGCCAATTTCGTCGACTTTAATTTTTTTTTTTTTTAGACTTCTCTCGGGAGAGGTGAATCTATAGCGTTGAGTGGGCGCCCCGAGATGCCACCAAATAACTGTTGCAGTTCTTTTTGAACAGTTGCAGGTTGTAAACCCCCGGGAACACTCGCGTGGGAAGGCACTTCCACATCTTCCCTGCTCTGTAACGGAACGAGTTCTGATGCAGGGATGTTCGCGCTGTCGGGAGATGAACCACAAACTGGTGCGATCCGTCGGATTGTCTTGTGGAGCACATATAAACCGAATTGCATGGAACAATGCCAAGAATCTCCGAAGAACAGCACCCGTGATAATATCTGTAAAACAGACAGAGATCGGCTAAGCGCCTTCGATGTGATAGCGACTGTAGTCCCGACGTCAACGCCGAGTCGCCAATCAGGTGGATCGCTCGGCTCTGTATGCTCTCAAGTAGGTCGATGGTATGTTTAGGAACCGAGCTCCAAACATGAGGGCAATATTCGAGCGCGGGTCTAATTTGGGATTTATATAGGAGAAGAAGTTGGGCCGGAGTAAAATATTTCTTGGCTTTAAAAAGATAGGTCAGTTTTCCTGAGGCTGACCTGGCGATGCTCGACACATGTTTATGCCACGATACATTCCCACAGACCGTGACGCCGAGCAATTTCATCCTTTCCCCAGCCTCGACGGCCCGGCCATTCGTCATCAGCTGTGGAACCGATGATCCAGTTTTCTTTGTGAATGTTGTATACTGGGTCTTCGTTGCATTGAAGTCGACAAGATTGGCCTTTCCCCACTGCAGGACTTTATCCAGATCCCGATTCAGAGAATCAATCTGTCTACATATCAGCTGGTGTGAAGTTGATGCACCAATGATGCAACGAAGACACAATATACAACATTTACAAAGAAAAGTGGATTATCGGTTCCACAGCTGATGATGATGAATGGCCAGGGCCTCGAGTCTGGGGAAGACATGGAATTGTTCGGCGTCACGGTCAGTGGGAGTGTATCGTGATATAAACACGTGTTGAGCATCGCGATGCCCAACTCGGGACAACTGAGTTAACTTTTTTGAGCTAAGAAATATTTTACTCCGTCCCAACTTTTCTTCTGTCTGCCCAAATTAGACCGGCGTTTGAATATTGCCCTAATGTTTGGAGTTCCGCTCCTAACCTTACCCTCAACCTACTTGAGAGCATACAGAGACGAGTGATGGGCCTGATCACGGACACGGTGCTGGTGTCGCTATCACATCGAACGCGCGTAGCTGACCTCTGTCTGTTGTACAAATATTATCACGGGTACTGTTCTTCGAAGATTCGTGATATTTTCATGCGTAATTCGGTTTATATACGCTCCACTAGACAATGCGACGGATCGCATCATTTTGCTGGTCATTTCCTGACGGCTCGAACATCTCTGCATCAGAACTCGTTCCGTTACAGACCGGGAAAGCTGTGGAATTTCTTCCACGCGAGTTATGGTATTGGATGTTTCCCCCCCCTGAAACGTCTCCAATAAAATAAATGAAAACAGGTTTGAATGTCTCCTTTTCTTAAACTATTCTGACGCATATGACAATCAGCTGCGATATCTGGCAGGTCTCCAAAACAAACTACTAGTATATTCTAGAAAGTACCGGAAAACTGGAGACTACGAACAGTAGAAAACTCGAGGCTATGGAACGGACGGAAACGAAACGCCGAATGAGAATGAGGAAAAACGGTATAAATACGTCGCACACAGATCAAGGAGAGAGTAAGCAGTAAGGAAGCGATAAGTAAGGAAGCGACATGTCTCGGAAGTATCACCGAGTAAAGAAGCGATGGGAATAAAACGATAAGTCAATAGAGAAAGGGGGCCACCGAATTATTAGCGAAATAACAAGGAACGGTTGTTATTAACAGACTAATTAAGCGTTTACAAAGAAAATCGATTTAACGGCTCTTATTTATTAAAATAATTAATCCAGTGAACCCTAAGCGCGCTACACTATCTTTCACTTTATTTTTTTCTCTTTATTTCACTTATGTTACTTACATTTCGAGCTTCAAATAAGTTTCTTGATATATGCACCTTGTTAGTTTACGACTGTTACACCCGATTGGTCCTGTAAAGTTAATTATGCATGAGTCAACTATAACTATATATATATATATATATTACACAAATTTATTGTTTCACTCAAACTCTCGTTGGGTCTCTATCTCTCTATAACTGGTTACATTAAATATTTTATATTAATTGCCAGGGGCATTGACTCTGTTTTATTTCTTTATTTTTACTTTTTCTTCTTATACATACACTTACACATTTTTTCACTTTACGGAAATTACTTTTACACTGTTAGCCTTTAAATTGGTTACAGTAAATATATTGAAATCGTTATCTAAGCGATTAATTCTGCTTGCAAAAACCGGATTCTTCCCTTCATTACTCTTTCTTTAAAACTCCGCGATCTAACAAAAGACTTTCTTATCGGACACCTTCGACCTACTCTTCCAAACATTCACTAACTCCCTTTCTGCTTTTACCCCTTCTCGTTACCTTGGGGTCAACACCGCCCGATGACGACAATGCAATTTCGTTCCCCATCGACCTACTTCCTGAGTAGCAATTTCAATTTGCAATTGCGTTGAAATGCGACGTCAGCCGATATACCTCCATCGGTTTGTTCAACTTCCGCGATTGCAAAATGACCCAATAAATTTTAATGTGCAATTACACAATTTCTACTTCAATGGTTGTGGCGAAATGTGGGGCGATTAATTGCACTATCGCTCCGGGGGTCATGTGGGTTCAAAATCGGTTGACGTTTTTTGATTTAAGTGCATCAATGACAACGTGGTCCATATCTTTATTTAGGTCGTCATTGCTGTACTTAACACACGTAAGTGTTTCCGAAACGTTACAACCGGCAACTGTTCAAAAAAAACTACAACAGTGGCATCTCGGTGTGCTGACTCGGTGCTATGGGTTGGCCTCTCCCGAGAGATGTGTTAAAAAAAATCGTTTCCTCAGAGATACCGTGGCGGTTCCGCCAAACCCCACCGTTACTTACCTGAAGAACGCCCATAACTTCGACCCGTCCTCATAAGTTTTCGCTAATGCAATCGCATTAGGACCTTAAGTGCTTTACGCATTTAGGTTGACAAATTTATAATCTAAAAGTCCCTGTTAAAGAATTCTAACCTTTCATGCATTTCTTCGCATACAAATTCTCTACAAGAATTCTCTCCATTATACGGGAGCATAAAACAAAACCTATTCGGTACCTTCGGTTGCCAGGCAAATTTCAACCTTCCTTACCTGCGCCGCAATCTCCCGCAGCAAAAACATTTCTTTCCCAAGGATAATTAATGCTTTCAATGCATTACCTGGAAATGCCTGCAAAGAATTTTTCCTACAAGGGCATTCATACATGTATCAATGCATCTCTGCATTAGCGACCCAGAACCGAATTTCCAATTAGTGTAGATATTCACACCAGAGTTCGATCCAGGCGTCGCCATAGATGCCATGTACGATTGACACAGATGGTATACACAAACCGTCATTGTAAAACTATCTAATCTGCCTTGCAATGACTTGCAACTATCGATACAGCTGCAAGCACTTTACCCAGAAATGCTCCTTTGTTTGAATCTCCAAACAATCATCGACTTCGCGCATAGCCGCCGGATTGAATTCAAAGCATAAACAACGCAAATATAGAATTCGTTTCCCATAAACGAATTTCCCTGCATATACAAATGCAAGCAAGGGATTCGTTTAGTCCACTAACCCATTAGCACCTTTTCCCAATGGCTATTCGCCCATTTTTTTTTTGGGCTCCTCGATAGTATAGTGGTTAGTATACCCGCCTGTTATCCGGGAGACCGGGGTTCGATTCCCCGTCGGGGAGCCTCTGGCGCAAGACTAATGACCTTGCCCAGAAAAAATAAATCATTATGGAAAATTTAACAAACCTCAGGACTTGCTAAATAAGGCCAAGACCGGTTCCCGGTTGTAGTGCCGATGATGATGATTCGCCCATTTACACAGGGCATCACTCATCTAAGACTTTTATAATGCCCTCGTCTCATATTTTCTTTTATCACATTTCTTCGATGTATCGTCGTCTATTTATTTAGACGCGATGCACTTCATAGACAACGATCTTCTCGATCCCTTTGTCCTTGCCGCATGCTTGCTTTGATTTGCCATTGCCTCTGCGCATGAGTAAACAACACAGACCTGAACGATCACACACATACCACCATGATCTTCATTACGGGATCTGGTTTTCTATTCCACCAAGAGAGACTTTACGTTTCTCTGGTGGTAAGTAAATACATATCCTTAGTGGAAAGGATATTTACCACCACACCAAAAACTCACCCCATGAGCGAGTCGGCTCTGCACGAGCCGTTTGTCGCTGAGTCTAATTACATCTGCCGACCACGCTGGTCGCGCGATCTCCAGCTCTCCGCCGCGCGGCGGAGAAGCGAATATATACAGAAGTCGTGTCGAGGTAGAAGTGTTTCATCTTGTATTAAATTTTTAAAAATCAATTTAACATTAATATTAAGTCCGTTGTGAAATAAAAAAACATGAGTTATAACAAACCTGTGCTCAGTGCGTTTTATTTTTTTGGTGACTTCTATCGGTGTGTTTTATTCGCTGTGTTGCGTTTGTTCTGTGCTTTGGACTTAATCCTTGTGATCGGCTAATGGCGGAACAGATGAACTTGTAGTGACTCCCCACAATACAACCTACTGCCAAGTGTTGATTTTTCATATTTTTTCAGGAGAGCTTGTCGTGGTTCTATTGCCTTCTCTGTGTGCTGGATATGGATGAGTTGATTTTGCTCCACTGATAAAGCTCAGACAAATGATTTTATTGACTTCTACGAGTATACCATTTTACATTGCACTATTGGTACTCACCTTACTTGCTTTTTAAAGCAGAAACAAATACTACGTTTACACGTGCACTTGATGCAACAATTAAACTTGCATTCTAGTGTTACTCGAATGCTCTGCAAGATCATATGTTTCCTCATCAATGTAATATCCAGGCATTCAAGCCCAATGTGCATTGACCTCCTCTTCTTATCCTGTTCGTCTTTTTCCGTTCCCATTGTGCTTCGACATCTACGGGGACCTAAGCGCCCCTTTTGGGCGTCCGTTTGTGTAACGCACAGAAATCGAATTAAGAAAAAATTGTGTTGAGAAACGACGATGTGTTTTTCCACATTTGTTTGGTATTTTTTGCGAAGCAAGATACTCCTTTGTTTGTTTTTTTTTTCGTTGAAAAATTATTGTTTTGATGAACTGAAACAGATTCACTTGCAATGAATCATCCCGACACTGATGAACGCATCCCTTGATTAATACATAAGTGTCGCCATCTTGAAAACTTAATTAGGGTAAATCATTAGGATTGAATTAATCAGATTCATGTAGGTCATGTTTTGATGGAATATGCCTCATACATGAATCTTGTAAAAGTTACAGGACGTTCTCTGCAGGACAATGGGCTTATAAATGAAATTAGACTTTACATTGTATACTTGGTCTTCTGTGTATCTAAAACGATGTAAATTAATTTAATTTTTAACCACATTGCACATAGATTTGGATAATATTCAATATAACCTAAAATTGGACCATGTATGGAGCGGTTTGGGTGTGCATATGGGTGAGTAAGAGTTAGTGATTCCTATACAAAAGTAAGGTGTAGATGTTTTCATGTACGGTAGCCAAATAAATTGTTAGAAGTCTTACAGGATGGAAACCAGATTGAATTAGATATATCGTGCGCGGTGATACCAGTATGAATTAGATACATTTACATGTTTCTCAACCCATGAACCACGTAAAACAATCGTAATCGTGAATTAAACGGGTATTGTATATCATTGAACATATTAATATCCGATTTGTTTTTGTGTCTTAAATGATCGCCAACTTTACAATAAACCGCTTGCTTCTTTTTCTGGATGTCAAATACAATTTGAGACAGAGGAACACTGCTATATGATAACACTTTAGAATAAATCTTTTGTTTCGTATAATATAGAATAAATAATCAGGCATTCCTTTGCAATCGTGAACCAACTTTATGTGCATTATAACAGTGGGAGGACAGTGCTCGACCAAATGAATCTTCGACAATCGTGCCTCAGTTCAATTTATGATTGTAGATTACTGTAAATTAAAGGTACTTTGAAATAACTTTAGTTGTGATCATACAGCCGAATCGTGAACGGCCGACCTTAAAAAAGTATTCAACGAAAAGGTACAACCTTTTCCTCTTATGTCGTTGTAGCGCTAATTTCCAAAATTAATAAAATTAATTTCCAAAAAAAAAAAAAAAAAAAAAAAAAATTTACACCAATTGGCTCCTCGATAGTGGTTAGTATATCCGCCTGTCACGCGGGAGACCGGGGTTCGATTCCCCGTCGGGGAGCTTCTGGCGCAAGACTAATGACCTTGCCCGAAAAAAAAAACAAATCATTATGGAAAATTTAACAAGCCTCAGGACTTGCTAAATAAGGCCAAGACCGGTTCCCGGTTGTAGTGCCGATTATTATGATGATTTACACCAATTCTAATTCAAAAAACTAAATTCAGATAATTAATAAATAAATGCTCATTTTCACTAATTTTTATTTATAGACATCGACTTACAAGATAAAAGAAAAAAACCTCGCACTTAATAATATAAAAGAAGTAGGCTAAACGAATCTTTTCAAGTAACTGCCTCTTAGATCTCTTAAATCCTTATGAGTAATAATATGTACAAGTTAGATGTAAAACATTTAGGTAGGGCGTTTGATCGTAATTTGATATCTAATTATTCCAGCTTTGGAGTTTTCCGTACATTCATCGTAATACCTCCACTCATCGCTGGGCAAGTTCGTTTAAGGACAATTCTTCTACCTAGTGCAGGTAATGATGACGAATGCGGCGATTGCGACGAATGTGGCGATTGCGACGAATGTGGCGATTGCGACGAATGCGGCGATTGCGACGAATGCGTAAGTGTTTCAACGAAACTATTTGTGCTGGTGCTGGCTTTCTCAATTTGTGGAGATTCTGGCGAAGTTGAACAATCGGCCACATCATCCTATCAAAGAAGAGATCGAATAAAATGAAATAATGTTTATAACGTATTACAACATGACTCAATCATCACCTCTTCTAAGCCATCTTCTTCCATATCCTCTTCTTCAAACTGATCTTCACTCAAGCTCTCATCAGTTTTCTCAACGATTTCCCCATTGAGCGTCGGAAATGGAATCTTAGGTAGTGGCAGTTGACTAGGGTTGTGCTTCCTGGTTAGATCGATTAATAAATTAGAAATTTCTTCTCTTTTCCTAGTAACAACGATGTTCTCGAACCAATTGACCAGTTGTCTAATCGGCAATGTGTAATCACGAATTGGATCGGCGAAGAATTGTTCGACATATTGTAACAGAAATAAACCACAGTCTGTGAAGTTATTTTGTTGCGGTACTTTCACACAGCAGCCGGGCATATTCGTTTTTGTATACGAAAACGATGTGTCCTGCATTTTGGCCTGATATTCACATGTAATGTAATCTCGTAATGTGGCGACTACTCTACTTCGGGCTGCTCCCACTAATGAGTCAAATATCAATATCAAGGGCTGCTTAATAGGTTGCCGCTGTGTTCCGCTGGTTGTTGGTGCATCCAAATCACTGTCATCTGACGCGATATCACTATCGTCGCCTTCAGCTTCATCGCGTTCACTGTCGTCTTCACCTAAACTTACAGGTTCTTCCTTTTTCGAAAGTGGTGTTATTGTTGTGCTGCCTATTTGTAAAGAGATCTTCTTCTCGGGAACCTCTGCTAGGACAATTGACATGGAAAAAATTATTATTTTTTTTTTATTTTAACAAATGTATATCTGGAAATTACTTTTCTTTTTAGTGGTAGGTGTTTGCGTTTGCACCGGTTCATGAGTGTTAAATGTGACCGGTCCTCGCAGTCCTGGAAAGCAAATAATTGCTAGGAACCAATGGGATAGTTCGTTTATTGGAATTACAATGAAATCCTTTTCGAATAAGTTGACATTCTTTGTCCAATTAGCCACCCGGGCATGGCGTTTCTGCGCGGCCGTTCGCACATTCGGGTTCGGCGGTCTTATACGGGTCGACATTGTTGTCAGGCGTTTGTAAAAGAAAGTACTGAATACATATGTTTTTTCTCGAAATTCGGGAGGAACTATGTTTGTTTGCAGCCACTTTAAATAGAAATCAATAATAACATCATTAAGGTATTGATCAGTTGCTAAACACATATAGTCTTCTGTATTGATGGAAATGCCCCCTTTGCCTGGTGGGTAGATGAGAATTTGGCGTATATCACATGGAGCGAGGCGGATTTCACTATAAAACAAAAACATATTTTAAATGAATCCCAAAAAAACGGATACCATCTTTGTCTTTACTTTGAATTCGCATTCACGACATATTTATCTTTAGACGATGCTCTTAAAAGTAATTCATTGGCATCATTAAATTGAATTTCTTCCAAAGTAATATTTCTGTAGATTGATCGTATCACATTGGTTGAATCCTCCGACATATTCTCAATCTGGAGTATGATCTTATTATAAGTATCAGATTTCTCCGCTGAATTGAAATAGGGTGCTGTAAAGAATCAGAGTTAGATTAGATATCTACATCACAATATATTTATGTATTATAGCTCACTTTCTAGGGCAGTATTTTTGTTCTTCATCTCCAAAGTTTCCCGTATGTACTCAGCACACTTCTTCAACACATACAGGAACATCACTGAAAATGCTTTTGAAAAATGTGCCACTATTTTAACAATTTCTTCTTTACATAAATTCAGAACTACGATGTCGGTCAGATTGGTGCAATTTGGCGAAAAAATTCGTATACCCTTCTTCGTAAACGTTACCTAAAAAAGAGGGAATATTTATTATAATTATAATGTTGCAAATTAGTGTGTATTATTATTATTATTAAACTCACAGGGTCTTTTGTTTCAAACCGATGGGTCCCAATGCGAATTAATTTGCACGTTACATTGGTGAAGAGATTGTCGTTAGGGTTATGAAGAACATCAGCTATGCTTTCACGTCGAAAATCTGTAACCAACAAAAAAAAAAAAAAAAGAAAAGGAAAAAATTGAGGACATTTACAGAATGTATGATTGTTTTACTTGCGCACTCACTTTTTCTACTCATTTTAAAGTTTTTTTTTACTTTACGCTTACAACTATAATTAGAAAGTTAATAATAAACCGTACAAATGTTTGCAAATGATTACTTTAGCCTCACATTTCTCGCATGTGTACAGTTGTGACGTTTAATTGATAAATTAATCACATTTCAATCGAAAACAAAAAATGTCATGTAGAAGAGTAGGACAGC
The DNA here is from genome assembly GCA_963931805.1 of Microdon myrmicae. Lineage (NCBI taxonomy): Eukaryota > Metazoa > Arthropoda > Insecta > Diptera > Syrphidae > Microdon > Microdon myrmicae. The sequence goes on along the minus strand of OZ007498.1, from coordinate 100,940,497 downwards.
TTGTGACTAGGTGTAGCTGAGAAAGCTGACGTTATTTATGTTGCATTGCGTTTGCACTTTTACTGATTGTCAAATTTGTTTATTATACTAATAGACAATTTTTGTTTACTATCCAAATGCCGCTTGATTTTCAATTTTCAGTCACATACTTGTCATTTCGGATTTGCGGATTAAAATTAGTTCAAAAAATCGAACTCAAAACTATAATTAGAGAAAGATGAATAGAGTTTTCTTGGCAGTTTCGAAATTTGCCATTGGGATGTGTTCATTAGGTTCGTATTAGGTGAACGCAGCGAAATAATTCGCAGAGACAATTTTTAATCCACTTTGAGGAAATTTTAATAAAATTGATGTAGTGTTTTAATAAATTTACTGATTAAACACATATTTGAATGCTTCACTTCCGAAATCGATTAACTCCACTTTCTGAATTTCATTATATTTTAAGGTCAGAACATTATTGATTTCTTAACTGCATAAATTTAAAACATACGTACGCTGTAAAACAATCCATATCTTTATTCAACAGGAATTTAAAAAAATATATAAAGATATCATTTTCTGAATTCTCCAAATTTTCTGAATTAGACAAATAGTTGTCGTATGAAGTTAATCAATTTGGCAAATGAAACTTTCATTTACAGCTCCTACCATTTTTTTTTTATTTTTATTTTTTTAAGTTTTTGTGTTTAGTGAGGGCAGAACCCTCCATTTATTTAGCTTAATGCAAGCTTAAATTAAATTGATATAAAAACCTTACAGACCATCTTAAATCTAGAGTGAGAAAAAGAAAGAAAAAAAAAACCAGGAAGGTGAAGATGACTGGGCGAGTGTATGTGGGGGTGATAAATTCGGCATTTGTGAGATAGTGACAGTGAAGGGCATGTCCACGTACTGGTGCGGGGGCGGGGTTGGTGAGCTGGGGGGAGAGGTTTAAATTGTGGGTGGGGCTGGGAAGGTGTAGGGGAGAACTATTTTGAAGGTATGAGAGAGGTAGGGTTGTAGGGTAGAGGGGATTATTGGAGGGAGGGGGGGCGGGGTTATGACGGGTTTCTGCTGAGACGTCGTTTGAGAGCAGGAGTGGAGATGTTGAAATCGAAGGAGGTGGGGAAAGAGTTGGCCTGTCGTAGCATACGCGTTAGAGCCGTAAGAAGTGTGATGAGCGGGCACGTAAAACAGTCGAGTGTTCCGCACATTACGGGGGTTTGTATGAAATGTTAAAGTGGAGAGCAAGCTCCGGCAATTGATTGAGCCAGACAGGAGGCGATGGACAAAGATGATGTCGGCATGTATTCTGCGCTCCTCAAGTGTGTTGAAATTGATTAGAAGGAGCCGGCCTATGTATGGTGGTAGAGTGAGCGGGTTTTCCCAGTTCAGTCCACGGAGGGCAAAGCGCAAGAAACGACGTTGAACGCCCTCGATCCTACGAATGTGAGACAATTGACACGGGGACCAGACCTGACTAGCACATTCGAATAGAGGCCGGACAAAAGTTGTGTAGAGTGATCGGGTGACGTAGGGGTTAAGGAATTCCTTCGACCAGCGTTTTACAAAGCCAAGGGCGGCGTTGGCCTTAAGGATTATGTCATCGATATGTTTTTTTTTTTTTTTTTTTTTTTTTTTTACTATACTTCTCTCGGGAGAGGCGAACCTATAGCACCGAGTGGGCGCCCCGAAATGCCATCAAATAACTATTGCAGTTCTTTTTGAACAGTTGCAGGTTGTAACGCTCCGGGAACACTCGCGTGGGAAGGGAGTTCCACAGTTTCCCCGCTCTGTAACGGAACGAGTTCTGATGTGCGGTAAATCTAAGCTCTTTGTCGCATAGGACGCCCAGGTCGGAAATCGATTCAACCGATGTTATCGGTTGGTCCAGCAAGAGATAGGAACGTGTCTGGGTGGGGGAGCGCTTCCGAGAGAAGGTGATTGTGTGACATTTGGCGATATTCAATTCTAGGCAATTATTTTGGCACCAAATCGAAAAGTTGTCAAGATCCGATTGGAGAAATGAGGAGTCTAGGGGAGAGCGGATTGTCTTGAAAATTTTGGTATCATCCGCGTAAAGCGAGATGAAGGGTGATTGATGCATGGGCCTATGTCGTTTTTGTAAACAAAACAAAGCGATTTTGATGTGTGTATATTCGGACATTGCTTTGATAGGTGCTGCTCTGATTTTGAGGCATTCGAACATTTTCGCTTAGAAAATCTCGGTTGGTTCATTTTAGCGAGCTGTAATTCTATGACTTGGGACCTATTCTACTACTACTCTTTGATAATGAGATTTGACAAGGTCTTGTCAAACATATTCCAATGAAAATACAAAACTAAGAAGCTGCCATCGGCAAACAACAAAAGCAAGTAAGTAAGTGGGACTACAGAGTCCTTGGGAATATTAACATGGTGGGATGTAAATCTGACGTCATCCAAAAATATATGGAAATAAAATGACGGCAACATAATCTGTTACCCATGGAATCGCCGTAACGGTATTGCCATAGGCAAGAATATGATAATAGGGCTGGGACTCGAATTATGTCAAACACTTTGGGAATATCTAATGCGACACCACACTTACACCAAAGTAGTTTATTGAGAGAAACTCCACTTCTTCGATATGTCACGCCATCAGAGATCCTGGTAAGAAACCGACACTGTATAAGTCGTTTGCTTCCACGTATTAAGTAACTTATTGTTCGCACATTATTTCATCTTCGGGGTTAAGCAATAGTTATTATTACCAGCATTTTTTTTACACTAAGGCGTGTTAAGTGTATCAGTGATGACATAGATAAAGATATTGTACATGAGGTCATTGATGCACTTATACCAAAAAAACGCCATCCGATTCTGAACCCGGATAGCCCCGGGAGCGATAATGCAATTAATTGCACATTTCGTCGCAATCGATAAACCACAAAAAAAAAAAAAAAAGTAAGTGTCACATCGATAAATCACAAAAAAAAAAGTAATTGCACAGAAAATTTATTAGTCCAATTTGCAGTTGCGGATGTTGAACTGTGACGCAAACCGATGGAGATATATCGGCTGACGTCGCATTTCAACGCAATTGCAAATCGGAATTGAAAATCGGAAATTGGGTTATTGCAAATCGAAATTGCATTATCGTCATCGGGAGGTGTTGACCCCGAGGTAACGAAAAAAGGTAGGAAGAAGATAGGAGGGAGTCTGGTTGTGAATCGTTGGTAGATTGAATGGACCGAAAGAGTCCGGAAATAGATTGGTTCAGTTTATGGTTTTCGTAGAGTGAATAGCCGAGTTTCGAAATTAGTGCGGTCCTAGATAAATTAGCATCCTAAAGAAAAGTCGCAAAGAAACAGAAAGTTGAAATAATAACTGATGTAGATTAAAGAACAAACAAAGTGGAATCTGCAAAAGAATGAATGATAATCTAGTTGTGTAGGTTAAGAAACATTTGAACTCAATTAAAACCAGAAGTGAATTGTAAAATAAAGTGCAAACTACAAAAGAATGAATGATAACCTAGTTGTGTAAGTCAAGAAACGTTGGAACTTAAGGGGGGAAGAACCTCATGTAAAATGAAATTTTTTAGCCATTTTTTGTTTTTGCCTAAATTGATAGAAAATGTCCTCCAAAATACGAGAAAAAGGGTTAGAAAGTGATCCGAGACCTTCTTGTACTTTATTTTCAAAAGAAAGTAAGCAGTCTAATTGAGCGGAGCACTCAAATAGTCGAGCGCTCGTCGGACGCTCGGCCTTTCGGTACAGACCAGAACAGTTTGAAGAAGAGGAATGTCAACTCTATGGCCCTGGAATCGCAGATTAGCAAAAAAACTGTGGTAAGTTAGAACGAATTACGAATTTTTTCACGATTTTTCTATTACTCAAACTTTAAACGCGTTTTTCTCGAAACGCAAAATTTCACACGCCGTGTAACGTAGCTCAAAAACTAATCATTTGATGTTTATGAAGTTTGGTATAGAAATTCTATAGATAATTGGCCTCAGCATGACGAGCTCCGATTTTTTATTTTTTTATTAGGTGCACAACTTTGCTTCCGCCGTTTTGCAATAGATGGCTGTAGCGGTAAGTGGTAGTTGAAATAAATATATCATAGAAGTCATACAATAAGCTTAGGTATTTGTAAACATAACGCCATCGAAATATTAGTCGATTTGTGTCTGCATCATAAAGTTATTCTCGATTAAACATGTCAGCTTACGAGCCAAATTCTCGTCATTTGCGGGAGGTTTTAATTTTCTGCTTTAATATGTAGAAATCTGCGGCTGAGGCTCATCGAATGCTCTCAAATACCTATGGTGAGGCCGCTATTAGTGAAAGAACGTGCCGAGAGCGGTTTCAACGCTTCAAGAACGGCGATTTTAACGTCGAAGACCAGCATGGCGGTGGAAGAGAGAAGGTTTTCGAAGATGCAGAATTGGAGGCATTACTTGATCAAGACTCGTGTCAAACGCAACAAGAATTGGCAGGATCATTGGGAGTGACACAACAAGCCATTTCAAAACGCCTGAAAGTTATGGGAATGATTCAGAAAGAAGGAAATTGGGTGCCGTACGAGTTGAAGCCGAGAGATGTTGAACGGCGTTTGTGTGTTTGTGAACAGCTGCTGCAAGGCAAAGACGGAAGGGATTTCTGCATCGCATTGTGACTGGGGACGAAAAATGGGTTCATTACGATAATCCCAAGTGCAGAAAATCATGGGGATATCCCGGCCATGCTTCCACGTCGACGACCAAACCGAATATCCACGGTTCCAAGGTCATGCTCAGTATTTGGTGGGACCGGCTCGTCGTATTGTATTATGAGTTGTTAAAACCGACTGAAACAATCACAGGCGGTCGTTATCGAACGCAATTAATGCGTTTGAGCCGAGCATTGAAAGACAAACGGCCGCAATACAACGAGAGACATGATAAAGTCATTTTACAGCATGACAATGCTCGACCCCATGTTGCGAAAGTGGTCAAGACATACTTGGAAACTTTGAAATGGGAAGTCCTACCCCACCCGCCGTATTCTCCAGACGTTGCTCCCTCGAACTATCACTTGTTTCGATCAATGGCACACGGCCTGGCTGACCAGCACTTCCGGTCTTATGAAGAAGTAAAAAATTGGATCGATTCGTTAACGATTAGTCTTAAAAAATTATTTTCTTTAAATATTATAACGTAAATAAATTGCGCCTTAAATTGCAAATTAATCTACGCATTACATTTTTCAAAAAAAATTCCTGAAAAACAGGCTATTTACATGAGGTTCCCCCCTTAATTAAAACCAGAAGTGAATTGTAAAATAAAGTACAAGCTGCAAAAGAATGAATGATAATCTAATTATATGAATTAAAATATATTAGAAATTAATAGAAAAAAGGAGAGAATTGTAAAATGAACCGTGACACAAATAGTTAAGTGTAATTAACGTAATCAAGGAGAATACGAACTCTGTAAGATAATTAAGTTAGATAATAACAATTGTAAAACTAAAAACTCTCTTAATGACAATAAAAGAAAATAGTGGAAGAAAATAAAAGAAAGACTCCGTGTTTGAAAAATTCTCACTGATTGGTGTAAAACAGGTTTTGGTCGTCGTTTTCTTGATGTTGTGATTGTTGGTTTCAACGGTTATCTATAAACCACGACTCGCGCGCTCAAAAGAGGATTTTGAAGTACCTTTATATGTCAGAACACAGTGCGAGCGGATGGAGAGGAAGTGGATAAGGAAAGGAGATATCTATGTACATTGGTCTTGAATGCCTGGACATTACAACGACGAGGAAACATATGATAGGTAGAGCTTTCCACATTCGTGTGGTTCCACTACAGATTGGCTCTCTATGTTTATTTATTCGCCCAAAGTTAACTTTCAACGTGAATTGATGCGCATTCTCAGAGTGATGGGTATCGCCGAAAAATGTCAGAGGAGGCAGAACACATTGCACAAGTTAACCCTTATGTCAATGACCAACTGTACCGACAGTAGTCAATGACCGGGTACCCACACATAGAAACATTGTTTTAGCAATGTTAAAACAAATATTTTGCAATAGATTTTAATTTGTTTATCAGAAACAAATATATTGTGAACATTTTATGTATTTTATATAATTATTTTTTATAAATATAAAGAATTTTGACTATCTGCGGCTACAATAGGCCTATTGAAATCGGCGCAGAGCAAGGTCAGGATCGGCAGGTGTGTAACAAATTCAGTTATACCTGCTAGAGGGATCTCGAGTATTCGTTTGACGAATAACTTGTACGGTCAACTTTCTATTTATAACTTGCGAGTTTATGGTGAAACCATTCGGCATTAGAGAAAGCGTGGTTCAGTCAGCGTCCTTTGTGCATCTGAGCATCTTCAAAATGACGACTTTGTTGAGTTATACTGCTTTCGACAATGCACTCGAACATGGCAGTCGCTGACCACGTACAGAAAAACCCCGAGATTATTGTGCACTATAATCGGTACAAAGCTGGTGTTGATACAGTGGACCATATGGTCGGCAGATACACGACACACCGACGGACGAATAGGTGGCCCTTGGCAATGTTCTTCAATGTCCTCGATGTAAGCGCACTCGCGGCGTTCGTCATTTATAAAGAGAACAACTCTATGCTGCCGAAAAAGACGAACGCCCGTCGTATGTTTTGGCTCCAATTAAGCGAACAACTTGTCCTGCCAAGTATTCATGAACGCTCGGAAAATGTTCAAATCATGAGGCATTACTCAACAAAACTTGCAATCGAGTCCATCATCGGCAAGGTTCAGTCGCTCGTGCCGACGACCCAGACAGCATGTCCGCCCCTGGATAGTACAGGAAGAAAAAAGGTCACTGGATGTTGCCACATTTGTTTATTGCAGGCTCTGAAAAAGCGGCGAAAAACAAGAAAGGCGTGTCGGCAACGTGAAATGCCGGTTTGCGACGAACACGCAACTACGTTGGTTGAATGTAATGCATGTCACAGAAGTCCTTCTGAATAAATTTGTTTGTTAATTTAAATGCATTTTTATTGTTTTTCATTAATTATTAGTTATTTAAATAGTTAATTATCAATAATTAATTATTAATTATCTATTTAACATTCAATTTTGCATCATTCTTCATCGTTCTCAATGCTTTTTAAATGGGGTACCCGGGTACCCGGTCGTGGATATCAGAATACAATTTTTTAAAATGTCAATTTGAAAGTAAAAAAAAAATTTTTTTTCATTGAAATTTCGTAATTATCATTCAGAAACGTTTGAATGGAGATGATCTAAGACATGGGACCGAAATTCGTCTACTAGGCCGAGCAATCGTGAAATTGCGACCCGGGTACCCGGTCATTGGCATAAGGGTTAAATTGAGCAATGACCGTGATAATACCTACAGATATCTCGACTCAAATCTCTTACCGCCCAACAATTTCTTCAGTTTTTTTTTTTTTTTTGTCAAAGCACCATGCGATCGGAAGGAGAGGAAGTGAATAAGGAAAGGAGATGTCGCTGTATATTGGTCTTGAATGGCAGCCTACATTTCAACGGCGAAGAAACAAGATCAGGTAGAGTATTCCACATTCGTGTGGTTCGGCTAAAGAATGACTCTCTATATTTATTTGTGCGCCTGAAGTTGACTTTCAACGTGAACTGATGCGCATTCTCAGATTGACAGGTATCGCGGGAAAATGTCTGAGGAGGCGGAACACATTCAACAAGTTCAGTTGACCAACAACCGTGATAATACTTACGGAAGAGAGTTGCGCCTGTTGCGCGAATTGATCGAGTTGCATTTGAGTCCCCAATAAATTTCATTGCTCGTTTGTGCATTCTATCGAGCACGTGTAGTGGAGTTTTGGATGCACCTGACTAAATATGGGAGTTGACCTCCATTTTAGGATGAATATACGCCTTGCGAATAGTGGCCAGATTGGATGGAGTGAAGTATTTTTTGCATTTCTTAAGGAACCGCATACATTTGGCTGCACTTTTCGCAGCTTCAAATATGTGATCATTACAATTAAAAGTCGAATTAATTCGAGTGGCGAGGATTGATAGTTCCTTGGCTTCATCGATGCAAGCGCCGTTCATCGACAGTGTATTTACTTTGGGGTTTGCCTTTGACGACAGGAGACAGCACTGAGTTTTTAAAGCATTGAATTCTACTCGGTTAGATAATCCCCATTGATATATATTGTTGAAGTCCGAATTCAATGTATTAAGCATAAGCTGCTGATTAGTAGGGACGTTCGAAGAGTTTGGTCGGGAGTGTGCGTATGTGTGAGAAACTCAACGCCCTACCATCAGTAAACGAGTGAATTGTGTTCTGGGTAATTGACAAGAGATCTCTTCGGTAAGGTACGCCATCAAACCATCTGTGGACCGGTTGCTACGAAAGCCATATTAGTGGTCAAAGAGGTCATTTGATTCCAGATATCTCGAAAGTTGACGGTTAATTAGTAGTTCCGTTACCTTCGAGAAAATATAAGTTACTGCTATGGGTCGATAAGAAAAGAGGGATGATTTGTCGTCCTTTTTTGGGAATTGGTTGAATGTTCGCTGATTCAGTCTATTTGGGAAATGACCAGTAGAATATGACAAATGGAAAAGTTTCCGCAGTGGCTAAGCGAGTGAAGGTAAGATACATCTCTTCAAGAGAAGTGGTGGAATGCCCTCCGGACCAGTGGATTTGTTTGTGTTTAGCTCCTTGAGTGCGCGGGAAACAGTACGCGTTGGGAAACGAATCTGGCTCATGGTTGAGGCGGAACTGATGTGGTATCAGGCAGCGTTGAGTTGTCTGCAAAATGTGCAACAAGTAGATTCGCTTTCTCTATTGCACTGGTGACTGGTCTTTCTTCGACTATTATCGAAGGAATGGATGAGGAGACTGAATTTTGGATGTTTATCACGAATGCCTATAAATTTCTACTACCTGTTGGAGAGTGTAGTATTTTTTGTTTCACTCTCTGGACATCCAAGAACTTGGCGCGTTGAATATGCTCATTGCAATCATTTCTAGATTCTTAAATTATTTCCGGTTTTCCCCTTCAATTATTTGACTAAGCAAAGAGCTGAACATACTGACCTTCAGGTGTTATGTGTCCGGAGTGACGAAGCCACTGAGAGTTATGCACATTGAAATCACCCACAATAACGATTTGAGTGTGCGGATATAGGATCAAAATCCTATCAATAGAATCAGACAGGGCGTCAAATTCGTTAAAGGATGCGTTTCTATTCTATCCAAGTTTGGGCTTCTATAAAGAAAACAGTCATGTATGATATGCCTACGTACGTGAAGTTTTAGCCATGAGATATTAAATTCTGGATTGGAGCAGAGATCATATTGTGGAAGAAGCTGATACGCAATATCATTTCGTATGTACGTGGCTAGATAAATTAAAACACCTGCGCAAAAGGGCTGAATATCAAGACGAACTAAGGAATAGATTTAGCATCCCAGAAAATGCAAGTAGTGAGGAAGAGAAAACCAATAATGTGGACATTAAATGGGCATCGATCAGAGATGTAATCAAACAAACAGCCGAAAAGATATTAGGATTAAGAAAACAATTAATATATTGTATAATATAGCAACAACAGAAGTGAACTGTGTTTGGTTTTTGTTATTTGTTGGAATAAGACATTTTAATAACCGTCTTCTTTTATTCTGGTTAACAAGCTTTTCTCGTGAGGTTTGAAAAGTTTTGTGTGCACACGAGTAAATATAAATTTGAGCTCAAGAACAAAATATAAGAAAATGTGGAGGCATTCATTATTTAGGGAGGACTTGGATTAAATTGTTTTATTATATACAGCTGTCATGTAAAACACCATGTGCTCGGGGTAAGCTTTCTAGTCAGGCAAAATTGAAGCCTGCCATCATCGGCTTTAATGCAATAAATGAAAGGCTATGCACTCTTTGCGTGCGAGGCAAGTTTAAGAACATAAGCCTCATAAGCGTTCACGGATCTACAGAGGAGTCCCCCGACGACAAAAAGAATAATACTACGAGAACATCGAACGGGCCCTCAATGTGAAAATCGTTCTTGGTTATTTTAATGTGAAAATAGGTCGGGGGCCGGTTTTCAGGCACTACGCAGATTTCCATAGTTTGCATGAGAATACTAATGACAATGGACTACGAGTCTTCGAACGGGCATCATAAAAAAACTTGGTCGTTGCGAGTACCAGGTTTCCGTGTAAAGATATCCACAAAGTCACCTGGGTATCACCTGATGGATCCACTCGCAACCAAATTGACCGTGTGTTGATAGATCGCCGCCACTTATCGGGCCTGATGACGGTACGAACGTACCGAGGTGTCAACGTCGAGTCGGATCACTATCTTTTTGGTACAGTTTTCCGAGCGCGGATTGCCTTACGGAGACGTAATGCATCCGCGGATGTTTCGAATCAACACGGCTGCCTTACGCAATGAGAATACCAGTAACAACTTTGGTCATGCGTTAAGACCCGCCCTCGAAGAGCTCGACGGAGGGAGAGTAAGTCCTGGGGCCAGAATGCCGGGCGTAGAAGAGAAATGGACACGCCTTAAGAATACTGTCATTAGTACTGCCAACTACATCTTAGGCAGTAGTCGTAGAGATTGAGGCGACTGGTTTGATGATGAGTGCATTTCTTTCTCAATTTGTTGACCCACCGATGATTGAAAACAAAACAAACACAATTTAAGAAGAATTCACCTCTGGGCCCGATGGTCTCCCCGCTATATTCCTTAAAATATGCTTCTCCGTTCTCACTTCCCCTCTTTCGACTATTTTCAATCTGTCGGTTTCTCAGGGGGAATTCCCTAATATTTGAAAAACCTCGTTCATTACCACCGCGCATAAAAAGAGACCCAAGGTGTTGTCTCAAACTATCGTCCAATCGCCAAACTTTTGGAAAGCGTTCTGTACCTAAGGTTATGCCTCCACTGCAAATCCCTAATTTCACCCAGGCAATACGGCTTTGGAGCGACTGGTTTGATGATGAGTGCAAACTAGCGACTGAACATAAGAATGCTGCATACCGGACAATGCAGCAGTCTCATAGGGTGCGGGTACGCGAGGAGACATACAAAGAGTTCAAAAGATCTGAAAAAGATCCCATGGACAAAAGAAAAGTGTCTGGAAGAAAAACCCTGTCTGTGAAATAGAGAAAAGTAGAGAGCGAGGTTCACACAGGCGCGAAAGTTCTACCAAATAATCTGCAGTATGACCCGGTACCCCACGCTGCACTTACTGCAAGGATAAATAGGGTAATCGGATCACAGATGATGAAGGGATTCTGGAGCGATGGGAAGTGCACTTCAATGAATTGCTAAATGGTCAGCTCACAGAAGAATTGAAGGCTCCACCAATGCAAAATCAAGACCAAATGCTGCCGCCACCAAGCATTGAGGAAACATTAAAAGCCATAAGACAGTTCAAATCAAATAAAGCCTCCGGAGCTGATGGAATGTGCTGAGCTGATCAAACAAGGAGCGACAGCGTTACATCACGCAATTCATGAGACCGTGGTGCACGTATGGGAGCAAGAGGAGATGCCGGAAGATTGGCGTCGTAGTATAATTTGCCTCATACATAAGAAGGGAGATATCACAATGGGCAGCAACTATAGGGGTATAACATTGCTGAGTACCGCATATAAGATACTCTCCACCTACAAGATCGGATATCCCCATATGCTAAAGCCATCATTGGTCAATATCAGTGTGGCTTCATCCCAGGCAATTCAGCAATTGATCAGATATTCACACTTAGGCAGGCGATGGAAAAATGGCAGGAATTTAAGATTCCATTATATCATCTGTTTATAGACTTTAAGGCCACCTACGACAGCATAGCCAGGGTAGAACTATATAATGTCATGAGAGAGTTCGGCATTCTAAACAAATTGATACGACTTTGTAGGTTGACCATAACCAACGTAACTACCCAAGTAAAAAAAAAACGGGATTGCTGTCCAAACCAATAAACATCTATAATGGACTCCGACAAGGGGACGGTCTGGTCTGCCTCCTCTTCAACCTGGCGTTGAAGAAAGCAATCCGTGACTCTGGCGTTACAACAATAGGGACTATTGTCACCAAGTCCAGCCAGATATTTACCTACGCAGATGACATCGACATCATGGGTAGAACCGAATCGGCGGCACAGGAATCCTTCACCCAGATCGAGCAGGCGGCACAAAAACTGGGACTGCACATTAATGAGGGAAAAACTAAGTACATGGTGCCAACTTCTGCGAAGAGAAGACCTAACGTTGATCAAACTATCAGGGTAGTGGAGCACGAATTCGAAGTAGTGCAATCCTTGAACTACCTTGGGTCAATAGTATCAGCCGATAAAAATATGGAAGAAGAAATACGCGAACGGCGGATTAAATCCAACAAAGCCTACTATGGTCTATTAAGGAAGGAGACAGCGCGACAGACCTTGTCTGCGATGGAGGGATGGCATAGATCAGGACGCCCAGAGCCTGGGAGTGCCAAACTGGATGACATCGGCTCGAAATCGGGACCGGTGGAGAGATTTGTTAAATAAGGCCAAGGCCGGATCCCGGTTATAGTGCCGATGATGATGGTATTATTAAAATAAATATTAACAAAAACAACAATAAAAAGAAATTATTGTAAATAAATAAATAAATTTAGACTAACTAAAAGTAAAGTAAATAGAGATCAAAATAGTCTAAATACAATTGTAAATAATGTAAAGCCAACCGCCGCGCACACACCGGTATACTACCGAAAGTGAGTCTCATTCCTCTTCCAAGAATGAAATTCCATTTTTGTAAGGGGGGAGGAATGTTATACAATTAATATATATATATATATATATATATATATATATATATATATAAAATATATATATAAATAAATAAATAAATATATATATATAAATAAATAAATATATATATATATAAATAAATAAATAAATATATATATATAAATAAATAAATAAATATATATATATAAATAAATAAATAAATATATATATATAAATAAATAAATAAATATATATATATAAATAAATAAATAAATATATATATATAAATAAATAAATAAATATATATATCATCATCATCATCGGCACTACAATCGGGAACCGGTCTTGGCCTTATTTAGCAAGTCCTGAGGCTTGTTAAATTTTCCATAATGATTTATTTTTTCTGGACAAGGTCATTAGTCTTGCGCCAGGGGCTCCCCGACTGGGAAACGAACCCCGGTCTCCTGGGTGACAGGCGGGTATACTAACCACTATACTATCGAGGAGCCTATACTAATCTTCACTTGGTGGAATTTTGATGAAAAAGTGCCCGTGTAGGCACCCCGATCAACACACTAGCCCCACATTGGCGACCTCAACAAAGAAACGCACCTTCTGATATTCACGTTACATAAATACATATATATATATATATATATATATATATATATATATATATATATATATATATATATATATATATATATATATATATATATATATATATATATATATATATATATATATATATATATATATATATGTATTTATGTAAGTATATAAATTTATATGTATATATATGTATATAAATATATATGTATATCTCTCCCTTGGATTATAATATATGATCTTTATTCTAATATTACAATTTTTGTTATATTCCTGTAAAGCTATGTAATTTAAAAAAAAAATCCTTTTATTTTTGGCTGTACGCAATATATAATTTAATAAGCAACCGAATATCCATATATATTCCATAATAATATGGAAGAGGAAATACGCGAACGGCGGATCAAATCCAACAAATCCGACTATGGTCTATCAAGGCTCCTTAAATCCAGAAATGTTTCCACAACATCCAAGCTACTACTGTCCAAGACCATGGTTTTACCAGTACTCATGTATGGATCCGAGATCTGAGTGCTCAATAAGAGGCACTCTGAACTTTTAGCTGCGTTCGAGAGGAAGGTCTCAAGGAGAATTCTTGGCCCCATATGTGAGGGAGGACGATTCCGGAGACGCTACAAGCATGAGTTGTACGCAATCTACCTTGAAGCTGATGTTATAAGAAAAATAAGGCTCGGTAGACTCCGGTGGGCGGGACACCTAGCTCGAATGAGCTAAGAGGAGCTTGCCCGGAAAGTCCTTTGTGGCAGGATGTATGGAAGGAGGCAGCGTGATAGTCCGTGTCTGCAATGGAGGGATGGCGTAGACCAGGGCGCCCAGAGCCTGGGAGTGCCAAATTGGATGACATCGGCTCGAAATCGGGACAGGTGGAGGGATTTGTTAAATAAGGCCAAGACCGGAAGGATTAAAAAAATTGAAAAAACGTTGGAGTAACTGTATCGAGCGAAAAGGAGAATATGTTGAGAAATAAAATGCTTATTTGACAAAAAAAATATCTTTTATTCAAAAAATCACTGATTTATCAAACTGCCCTCGTATCTTCCGCATTCTCTCTTTCAGTTACATTACTCTATGATTCCGAAAATGATTAATCTACGTCAAAATTACTTTATCAATAAAAATTCATAAAGTTGATCACAATAAACCCAATGTACTATTGAAGTGTTTTGAGTTTTAGATTATACAATTAAATGTCGACATTAGGTCAATGAATAGGCAATTTTACGTGCACTGTTCCTTCTCTTAATTCAAAGTCCACCTTAGTTACAAAAACCTGAGTTGTTTAGTATACCATATCCTGATGCAGTAAAGAGCTTTGGTCTTTCTATAATAACCAATAGGATGCATTAAGATTTCTTCAAGACTTAACTTGAACTAAACATTTGTGGTTTTCTGCACTTACAATCTTTGTTATAGAATTCCTTTAGCACAATAAAAAAAATCCCATTCTTTGGGACAATCTGTGAGACATTTCTCGGATCTTTTTTATGATTAGAGGTTGTTTTAGAAATTTCGATGTAAACGCATGCCCAATGAATCAAAAATACTCTTCTTAGTATGGAAGGTCTCATTACACATTGCTTCACAAAATGCATCCGCTAAATCTTGCTTTGATAAAAAATGTAATTAGATCGCGGCAGCCAAAAACAAGACTTAAAAACGTTGGCCAGTTCGGGAATCAGAAACTCATGCAATTAAACGATTGAGACCACGAAAAAGGTTCAAAACGGCAAAGTAACTATCAAACTATTTGAGATCCAACTGGTTCATCTTCCTTCTGGTCAATTGCAAAGGCTATTAGCAGTAACTTTAGTGCCTTTTCCTTCCCTACGTTAGTGATGGATAGCGGGACACCTGCCAAGAACTCGCGAATTCTATCCTAGATGCAATAAGGTTATATATACTTTAATTTGTAAGTATTTATATTGCTTAGATTAAGCTATAAATGAGGCAGTAGCCCCACTAAACTATAATCTTCAATGTCGAATGTAAAATTTCGCCCAAGTACTCTTCAATGTGTTCTATCCTAGATGCTACTCTTTTAGAACCGCCTGTGATCATAGTAGTAAGGTCATATACACCTTAGTTTGTAATTATATTACTTAGATTAAGCTAATAAATAGGGCGGTAGTCCACTAAACTAAAGTCTTCAATGTCGAATGTAAAATTTCGCCCAAGTGCTCTTCAACGTACTCTCTATGGAGTCGATTGCAAGAAAGCAATCCGACCGAAAGGAATACTTCCAGTTAGCAGCTCGAGCCGCTGTTTTCGGGTTATGGAGGTTCCTAAACATAAACACACAAATATGGTACGTACAATGCAACACAAAAGAAAATCGGGAAAGAAATTATTAGTGCTTTATAGCAATCCACAGCTTAAGTAGTGAGTTAGAACATCCTTGTGTACATGTTGATGTGGTCAGATGCGTTTATGTTGTGGTTCTAACTTTTCTATAGCGTGGGTTCGAATCACATTCTTCAATATATCGATGCAAAACTATAAATTTACTGTTTTTGAGGGAAATATTTAAACATATGACAATCAGTACTAAAATATTCTAGAAAGTCCAAAACAAAGTACTCGAATATTCTAGAAAGTACTGGAAAACCGGAGACTATGAGCAGTAGAAAATTTGAGGCTATGGCACGGGCGGAAACGAAACACCGAATCAGAATGAGGAACCGGTATAAATACGTCACACACAGATCAGAGAGTAAGAAGTAAGCAATCAAAGAGGCGATAAGTACGGAAGCGATAAGTCAAGAAATCGTTAAGTGTACGGTAAAAGTAACGGTTGTTATTAACGATCTAATAAAGTGTAACATTAATTCAAAATGGATTTAACGGCTCTTATTTATTAACAATAATGAATCCAGCGAACCCTAAGCTCGCTACAATAATATTAAATAAAAATATCACGATCTTAATAGGGTCAGTTTCACCATTGGCCAGTGGGCAAAACGCATCCTGTTAAATAAATCCTATTGGCAAGTAAGCTCAGCGGTAGCAAACCTTTTCATCTAGTATCTTTTACGGAAATTTATAAATGAGAGTGTGAGCATTTAAACGGACAGAGTACTGTTTGTTCTTCTACATCCACTGGGCACACTCTTCAAAAGGGTATATGATATTTCCGCTTCAGCAACAAGAATAACTTCAATGTCAAAAATCGTTTTGTACGGTTATAAGGGTCAAAAGGTCTCCTGTGGACCACCCGCCACAGAATTCGTTTTGAAGATCATTTAGAAGTCCGTTGCACTCCAAGTGCTTAATTAACTCGGCATTGAAGAGCTTTTCCATCACCGTAGATAACATAGACAGTAATGCTGTCGGCCGGTAATTCTATGGGAGACATTTTTTCCCCCTCTTCGGGATTGGCTGAACGCGAGCCAGATTCCACCAGGTAGGAAATGTCCTACGTGCATAAGATAAGCGGAAGAGTCTGCTAAGAACCAACGATAGTTCTGGAGCACGGTTCCTAAGGACTATTGCTGGCATTCCGTCCGGGCCTATTGCCTTCTTACAGTCCAGTCCACGTAGAATGTGTTGAATAGTGTACGCGGGTGGAACCCCACATATAGCATCGACGACCGTACGGGCGTGATCACAGGTGGCTTCACAAGACCGGCATCAAGGTTTGAATTCGCGCAAAATAAATTCGCGAACACATTAGCTTTATCTTTTGAATTTGTGTCGCTGCTCGTCACCAACGGAGGAAGCCAAGTTACTGCTGACAGTCCTTATCATTGACCAGAAGGAACGCGAACCAGTCGGGCAGTGAACGAGTTTATTGATCACTCTATCGTTATAGACCTTCTTCGCAGTATCAATCGTCTGGTTGCACGCGTTTCTGATTCCAATAAAATTCCAAAGAAAAGAACATCAGAGGTATGTATGCCGGCATAAATTCAATTAGAAATGGATACCGAGGAAATAGGCTTCAGCGTCGGTTGCGGTAATTGAATGCAGCTGCTGGTATGTTATTGCTGGAAGAAAAAGGTCGTCGGCCAATGTGTACGTTAAGAGATATATCATACACATGGCGAAGCTGAAAAATAGACAGCGCAATTTTTATGGCCCCTGGTGAAGGTTACATTATATGTAATTCAAATCCTTTTGTTTACAGGAATTCGTCTAGGGAGATTTGCTTGACACCGAAGGTACCGAATTAGTTTGAGATTCCTGATAAGGTAAGAAAGAAATCTTACAGGAATTGTATGCGAAGAAATGCATGAAAGGTGTTTTCTTTTCCAGGGACTTTTAGGTTATATAAATTTGATGGTTTTAATGCGTGGAGCATTTAATATGCTAATGCGATTGCATTAGCGAAAGCTTATGCCGACTGGGTTGTAGGGATGGGGGTTTTTTAGGAAAGCGAACCGTGGGGTTTGGCGGAACCGCTACAGATCCTCCAACTGATTAAAACAATATGGGATAAGGAAGTCATTCCGGAAGAATGGAAAACCTCAATAGTCGTCCCCATTTTCAAGAAAGGCGACAGATCTGACTGCGAAAACTACAGAGGAATATCATTGCTCCCAACCACATACAACTAACAAATGTTATACTGGCGAGGATCACACCGTACGCAGAAGAAATACTGGGAGACTACCAATGCGGATTCCGTAGCAACCGGTCAACAAGCGACCAAATGTTCACAATAAGGCAACTGCTGGAAAAGAAGTGGGAATACGGAGAGACGGTTCACCAACTGTTCGTTGACTTCAAAAAACCCTACGACTCAGTCGCAAGGCAAAAACTTTACCACATTGTAGTTGAGCGGGGAATCCCAAAAAAATATGCCGCCCTCATTCAAATTTGCATGAACAAAAACAAAGGGCGAGTTAGAATAGAAAACCACCTCTCAAAACCATTTGAAATCCGGGACGGACTAAAACAGGGAGATGGCCTATCACCGTGTCTTTTTAACCTTGTGCTCGAGTATGTCATCAGAAAGGTACAAGACGACAACATGGCCGGAACATCCCTGAACGGGGATGTGCGCATGTGCGGATGACATCGCGATAATCTAGAGACTGTAAGTAAAAACTGTGAAATCATCATGCGAGCGGCAGAAGAGGTGGGCATAGAAATAAATGAAGACAAAACAAAATACATGATTACGGCGAGAGCACTACGGCCAGTAACGAAATGTCGAACGAAATTAAGAAAATACTACACTCCGGCAACGGTAGTTGGCACGCAGTTGTTACGTGTTGTTAACAATTTATTAATATTAGAATATACTTTAATTATGTTTATTTTAATGTTAACTTACTGTTGTATTAATTCGGTTTGTATACTTCGACCGTGCGATTCGGAGATTTACGTCGAATGATTTATTTTTTATTTTCGCCGTTGACGTTTAATTTTACTATTCGACGCCAACGCCGGTTTTTATTATTTTCTCTGCCAAGTAGAATTTGCATAAAGTAGTTTATGCAAATTAACTACTTGGCGAGTTGTTCTCCTTTTATAGGTAAAAAGGGGAAACTAACGAAGGGGGATTAGTGGATTTTGGGGGGACCTGGACTCAAGGTCGGTCCGTAACACAGTCAGTAAACTGCTGAAATCCAAACTGCTATCACATAACATAAAGCTCCGTGTCTATAGAACCATAATCATGCCGATTGTTCTATACGGACGCGAAACATGGGCTCTCACAAAACGGGAAGAACACAAATTCCGCGTATTCGAGAATAAAGTTTTAAAGGGTATCTTTGGAGGTAAATATGACGAGGAGGTAAGACAATGGAGGAAACTCCACAACCACGAATTGGAAGAGCTATATCGCAAACCTACAATAGTGAGAGTAATCAAGTCGCGAAGATTAGGGTGAGCCGGGCACGTGGCGCGAATGGGCAACGATAGGACCGTGCGTAGAATTCTTGACGGTAGACCAACGGGAGAGAGACCGGTAGGACGACCGCGAAAAAGATGGGGGGACAATGTAAGGTTTGACCTTGAGGAGGTTGGATCGGATGGTCAAGCGTGGAAGGAGAGTGCACAGGACAGGGAACGATGGCGGAGTCGAGTCGGTGAGGTCATGAACTTCCGGGTTCCTACAGCCCAATAAATAATAATAATAAGAAATAATAAATAATAATAATAATAAATAATAATAATAATAAATAATAATAATAATAAATAATAATAATAATAAATAACAATAATAAATAATAATAATAATAAAATTCGTCAGTTAACATCGGTGGGATTGGAGCGCCATTGCTTAAATGCTCTCTTTTTTGCCGTCGTGATCTGTTCGCATTTTTTATCAAACCACAGTTTATCAGATGAATTTCGGCTGGTGGAATGCGGAATGTAGATCTCCATTGAGAAGAATAATCTCTGTGACTGACTCCGCGCATGCGTAACATCGGAGTCTCTAAAGCATACTGTTGATAACGGAAAAGATGTGAAGAAATCTCGCAAATCGGCCCAGTTGGCACCCCTATACCTCCATACATGGCGAAGCTGCTTAGGTCGGTTATTTGCTTGAAATGCAAGTGGTTGCGCGACTGACACCAAGAAGTGATCTGAGTTGGCCAGTGGTGCAGCAACGTCCACGGTATAAATGCTCGGCTCGAATGTCAAAAACAGATCCAGGGTGGTGGCATAATCACCTCGGGTATCCGGCACTTGTGGTTCCTCCACGAGTTGAGTCAAATTGCATCTAACAGCGAACATCTCCGCTAGCCTCTCAGCCTCGTCGGTTCTGTTGGAATGTACAAACTAGCCGGAGTTGTGTACATTAAAATCGCTAAGGACGACAATTTCAGAAGCCGGGTGGTTGATCTGTATCCAGTCGATGGTACGTGAAAGATGTTCGAAAAGTGTCCCCGGTGGATTGTCATTCGGGGAGCGGTAAAGACAACAAAGAAATTGAACAGGATTCCTCAGTACTGTTACATAGTAACTCCCCCACTCCCCATGTCCAAGCGAGGAAACATTAAGCATATGAAACCTTTGAACAGTTTAAACGTAAATACTTACATTACAAACAATTATCATATTGCCAAAGTAGGCTTGAATACAAAATATATTGTACATTTCACATTTTAAACATACATAAAATATCTGTTACAAATGGTATAAAAAAGGCTATCCAGATCTTCATTTTTGCTGAGTCGGTGAGAGTAATCAAGTCGCGAAGGTTAAGATGGGCAAGACACGTGGCGCGAATGGGCAACGATAGGACCGTGCATAGAATTCTTGACGGTAAGCCAACGGGAAAGAGACCGAGAGGACGGCCGCGACGGAGATGGGAGGACAATGTTAGGTTTGACCTTGAGGAGATCGGATCAGATGGTCAACCGTGGAAGGAGAGTGCACAGGACAGGGAACAATGGCGGAGTCGAGTCGGTGAGATCGTGAACTTCCGGGTTCCTACAGGTCAATAAATAATAATAAAAATATAAATCCAGATCTTCAATCACATGATATTCAAGTTATTGGGAGCTAACGTCTCAATTGTATGGCAAGCCAGATCGGAGCGCGTCAAGACGCAGGCTCCACTCCTAAAACGGAATCTCGAATGCAAGCCGTATCCCACGCAACGAAGATATGTCGAATCAGTTGACGAATCGACCTGGGTCTCTGTTGCGAATTCGCTCTTGAAACAACCGGCGAATTCGCAATTAAAAATCTGTGGCACTACTTGAACAAGATATGTGGCATCACCTTCAATAATGTCAGCAATCAGCTGACATTTGTGAATTTTCTGTTGGTTGTCACTTGACAACCATTTTTACGTTTATATCTCTTTCTTGTAAATCGCTTGACGACTCCAGTTCGTCTTTTGTAATCGTTAAAAATCTCAATCATCAGACAAAATAAATACTATATTTATTATTGAATTCAAGAGTCCCATCATTTCAATTACCGGGAAGATCCAATTTGGTTGCAAAGGTAATCTTTTTCAATTTGTTCAATTTATTTACAATTGATTCCAGCAGATATCACTTGTTCCGGACGTCCTTCCCACGGAACCAGCATCACTACACGGCAAAAGAACGAATTGTGGTTCTTGACGCCATTTCGGACGATTTGCATAACACAAATCAAACATATTTTTGGTCCTTCAAGCCGGATCTTGGTAGACAGTATTTCTAGTCTCAGTTAGGGCAAGAATCTCAGGTTTCATCATCATCATCGGCACTACAACCGGGAACCGGTCTTGGCCTTATTTAGCAAGTCCTGAGGCTTGTTAAATTTTCCATAATCATTTGTTTTTTCCGGGCAAGGTCATTAGACTTGCGCCAGAGGCTCCTCGACGGGGAATTGAACCCCGGTCTCCCGCGTGACAGGCGGGTATACTAACCACTATACTATCGAGAAGCTGATCTCAAGTTTCGCTATTTGCAAATATTGGTACGCGGCGTTTACATTCGTATTGATGAAACCGATGCCCCTGATGTTACAAAATGCCGTTAGCAGTCGAACGTCGACAGAGCCTCGAGAATAAACCTGATTACGCGATGATGAATTTCTTAAAATCTTATTATTTATCAGAATATTTGCATGGTGTTCCCCTGGACCTGATGATGATGATGCACAAAGTTTGTTGGTCTGGCAATCATCTTTGGTCATTTCATTACCGTAGTCAGTAAACCAATTAAGTAATAGGTTAATCACCTCTGACGTTTTTGGAGTGAACGGCCCAGACCTTTTTGTCGTAGTCAAATGTGGGTATATTTTAGCGCCTTTCCTCAAAGACTACCGATGGTTAATGGAGATCTTCTTTAGAATGAATGGTGGGATTTCTTCTTAGAATGTACTGTTGTCACTACAGCATATTCGAAATAATAGTGTTTTCCCAGCTATAGCAAAATTGATTAAATGATAGCACTTTTGGAACAGATTATGTAAGGGAAGAATTCGATCCCAACGAAATAAAAAAACGTATCATCTCAAAATATTACAGTTGTTCTGTAACCGAAAATCTACGTCTGTTGATTACCGTCGATTGCGTTTAGCATATAGATGAGAGTTGTGAGTTTTATGGGTTCACTTGCGACTATAATTCAAACCGTTAAACCGTAGGTAAGTTCCAATATTTGAAAATGTGGTGTTGTATTTGCGATTCATTCAGGGCTCCTCCATTGTATAGTGGTTAGTATACCCGCCTGTCACGCGGGAGTCCGGGGTTCGACTCCCCGTCGGGGAGCCTCTGGCGCTAGACTAATGACCTTGCCCGGAAAAAACAAATCATTATGGAAAATTTAACAAGTCTCAGGACTTGCTAAATAAGGCCAAGACCGGATCCCAGTTGTAGTGCCGATAATGATGATGATTTGCGATTCATTAGGCTTGCATAGAGAAAAGTGCATACAACAGAAACCGTTCTTCAACTAAGTGACACGAATATGTTTTACAGTGCATTGCATACCGTTATAATATTTTGGCATATTGTTTTGGAAGTGCGAAATAATGTTGTTGGAAAAAAGAAATAAATCTTATGTCAAATGTGAACTTACCAGCATACACTCTAGATTCGTCAACCTCAGATATATTAGGCTCAAATGAAAATGGTTTGTCAGAAGTAGAGGTACTAGTTGCGGCCAATGACTGAAAAGAAATTGTACATGTCATTAAAAAATTAGTTTTTGCGTAATTAAAATCATATACACACTTTATTGGCAGATTTGTTGGATTGTTCATCGTCGGCTTCATCATCGCTACTTAAAGTCAAGATGACGAGTTCAACTTCGGCGGCTCTAGTTCGACCACTGCGTGTTCGTCCTCGTATAGCCATTCCAGATTTTGCACCACGACTTGGTACGGTAAGGGCACTTAATGCTTTAGTTTGCGCACGACTCAGCAGTTCAGAGGTTCGTTTCTTTTCATCCTCTAATCGGCTTTGCTGTGTAGCAGTATTTTTAGAACATGGAATCTTCTTAGGATCGTCTTGGAATATTCGTTTGCAACTGAAATTTGGAACATACCCGATAATAGACTTGATAAAAGACTAGCTCAACAAAATATAGAATGTAATATATCGGGTTTTCCAATAGGGACTTGACAGCTTTTTTTTTTTTAATTTGTGAACGGACCCTTTCGCGGTGGCCATATGGACGAAGTCGAGTTTCATTCATAAATGTTTTGATTGTACTTCAAGCCGATAATACAGTTTTTGAAATATCTCAAATGGTTTGCGTTTTATTTAAAAAAAGTTGTCAAGTCCCCATTGGAAAACCCGATATATACATAATAATGTAAAATATACATTTTATGCCAAACTTACCGTTCACATTTGGCATGGTCATAACCGCTAAATCCACAGTATTGACATACCGCTAAAAATCCTTGAACTATTTTTCGTGGGATTTCTTCTGGGGATTTAATGGGTTGTTGCTCTTTGACAGTCTCCTCAGGAGAAGGACATGTAATTGCTCCTACAGAAGTTGTTGTAACCGTTGCAGGAAGGGGACGTTGCACTTGTAGAGCTGCAGTTCCTATTGCCGCAATGGGTGTGGCGGTTACTGGACTCTCATGTTGCCCGCTCATTTGGATACTTTCTTCGGCCTTGGAAATTAGTTCGCTGGCGGACTCTTGTACTGAAAATCCCACAGTAACGACGAAGTCAATATTTGCTCCTGGACTTTCAACGCACTGGATTGTTGTCTTGTCATCAAATGGTACACCGACTTGTTCTAAGAGATCTTGCACAGTGCATGATTCTCGAGGCAAGGTAAATGTTATGAGGCGCTGTTCCCCCGAGGCTAAAATAACCAGCATTTTAGCGCTGTTTCGGTCTTTTTCTGAGTAATTTTGAATTTGCTGTATATTCCTGTTTTGGATCACATGTTGCGTTTGAATCTCATAATTATTATGCGATGTACGTTGTAAACTTGATTGATTTGAAGATGTCTCAGGTGGGGCAATGATAGTTCCGCTTTGTTTTGTTTGAATTGTAACACGTCCAACGCTTGATATATTTGATGTTGTTGTGGGTACACCGGTGTTAGTCATTTGCAGTTTTTGGGTAACTGCAGCAGCAGTACTTGTAGAAGGCCCCTGTCGCATTGGAAGAACTTTAAGCATTGGCGGGTTGCGCTTCTTGTACTCACTGAGTGTCATACATGTTCCATTTTGGGTTTTTATTAAGTGTGTATCGTCGGCTTCATTCTCGGTATAATATGTTGTCAAAGTTGTACCTAAAGAGCTAGGGTTATTGCCAGATATGGATTCATCTTGTCCCTTTTGAACAACCACTGCTTGAATGCTCTCTTCGACGTCCATGCCAGTTTGATAAGTTCCACTTATATTCGGATTTAACGGCTGATTAGTATTGGCAGTGAGAACTGGAGTTTGAGGTTTAGTAAGAACCCCCCGATATTTTAATGCCATCGCGTTTTGTGAAGCAGTGCTGGGGGTTACTATTTGTGTGCTGTTATTGGTTATTGTTGTATTAGGAGGAGTTCCAAGGAAATCGCATGTTTGTAACTTGTACATAGATGTTGGGGATGGCTCTTGTGGCTGTTGTTGTATTGGAAGCTGTTGTTGTAACTGCTGCTGTTGAAGAGGTTGAGGTTGCTGAAGATTTTGCTGTGATTGAGGAGCTGGTTGTTGAAGTTGTTGCTGAACCTGGTGTTGTTGAATGATATTTGAATTTCCTAATTTGGACACCGCTGGCAAAATAGTTGTATTTGAAGAATTTTCATTGTTTTGAATTGGTGTAGGAGGCACTGACGGAGTTCGAGCGGAAGTAGCATTTCCTCGCCCTCTATTTGAGCGACTTCCTCTACCACTCCGAGCACCCCCACTACTTGTTGCTCGAGGTTTGGGAGTCTTTTTAGGTTGGGTTGGACTGGGCAAATTCGTAGGCGCTGGCATTCGTGCTGCAGAGTATCGAGAGCCCATGGATCCCCGTGGAATCTTTGCACGTATTGTATTTCGTATTTGTGGAGAAATTACCTGTTGATGAAAATTGGGATGTTAAAGGTGTCTATGAAATTTAACTTTTCTCTGCTTATCTAAATATATAATTTCATTTCAAGGCACAGCTACTGTAATGGGTTTGCACACATTCAATTTCCTTAAAACAACTAACAGTCACACACACAGAACGTTATGAAGCGAAGACAAATGTAAAGATCCCATTAAATTTTCTAAACACATTTTTTCGCAAGTGTTACGCTTACTTATTCACTTATTTTGTACTTCAACCGGAATTCGATATTGATATCCGGTTATAGCCTGTTTCATTTTGACACCCCAATGCTTTCGTGTCCTGGCCCTATAGCGTTTGCTACGATGGTAGTGAAGAACGTGTGATTCGAACTGACGCTATGACGGTTAGAATCACTGAAAATTGGACCAATGCTCAACACATCAGGCCACTGCCGCGTGTACGAATTCGATTTCTAAACTCAAGTACATTCAACTGATGTGGAATTGCTTTGTTATTGCTTGGTATACGGCTGATGCATTTTCTTATTCGATATTCTTACGGCGTTCTTCACTATATGCTTGTGTATTGTATTGTATCTGTTAGAAACGCCACAGTCCCACCAGGAGGAATTTCATCTTCACATTATCGGTCAAACGAGCTATCCCACGTCATTGATGTCACAGTAGGACTCAAAGATGTTGCTGCTGAAAGGCTTCCGAAAATGTCACATACGGGACCAACAATTTTCCAAAGAATTTTGTTCTCGAATATGGCTAGTACATTGTGGATCTATTGGATTTTTTTTAATGTAAGGATCCGGAATACTCACCCACACTCCATATAGAAAGCTTTCAAAAACTTTGGATATATGGGAAAGTTTGGAAATAAGGGGACAATTCGCTTTTAGGTCATTTTGTGCGTATGAAGGTAATTAAGGAGGTTTTCGATGTTGGGTAATTCACCTTAATAGAGATATAGATGAAAACCTTTCACCAAGAAGAAGGTCACAAGTACTGTAATATCTACTTTCGATTCCGTGGAATTCACAACAACAATCCTCATTCTGTTAGAAGATATCTGACATCAAAAGTGGATGGCGTGATAAAATTCATGTTTGGAGGACAGTGGAATGTGATAGGAGAATGATCGCGCATTTTAACAGTGGTTGGTTTTTCGAAGAGATGAAATTGAATCAGCGGACGTTTAAAGAGTTCGAAACTCACCGACTTTGGAAATTGAAAAAGGCACAAGACTACAAGACTGGCAATGGGTGCCGACAAAAGAGATTCTCATAAAGGACGACATGTAAGATAAGCCTAACGAATTTTACTGTGGCGCAAGTTGGTTTAGATTTTTCATATTCTTCTATGGAGAAGACAAATTTCCTAATGGGAATAGCACTAAAATACAGAGCTAAACATTGACGAAGAGAAGAATTCATAAGTCATAGGGTTATCGAAACATTTGTACCAAAACCAGAAGGGTTCTTTAGTGTGCTGTTTCTTTTACAGTCCGTGTAATTCAATTCACACACATGAAAAGAGGAATCAATAACGGATAAAAGTTCTAAACACACTAAAAAATCTGTCCAGATTCAAAAAAAAAAAAAAAAAAAAAAAAAAAAAAAAAAAAAAAAAAAAAAAAAAAAAAAAAAAAAAAAAAACCCAAAGATGGGAGCATTAAGTTAGAGCAGAATAATAATAGTTCGAGTTGAGATAGTGAGCAAGTTATACCAAAGATGTGTACCCCTTGCAAGAAGGAAAATAACTAGAAAATTCCAGTCAGCTGCGAAAGGTGGACGTCTATCTCAACGAACAAGTAATCATTAAATTGAGAAGCCAAAGTTCCACTTGATAACTGGAGAGATTGATCCCATCATTTTATACGGAAGACAAAAGCTCAGCCACCTCTTATTATTGAGCATAGCTATTGTAAGTTTTTTCACGTCTCGTGGTGAACGTGAGCAGGCAGAAATATTGGATATTATCAGGAAGGAGTATTGGTTACGGGATGACATATCGTTGTGAAAGGTGCAAGATTAACAAAGACGCACCACCCATCGGTGATCTACCTATCATCAACATTTAAGGAAGAAATGCAGTCAAAAATTCGATACGAAGTAGAAAATCTGGACCGAAAAAACGAAGCTGAATTTAAGAAAGTCACCGATGAAATAACGCGAATCGAAAGGAGACTTGAGTGTGTTGAGAGAAATAAGACATCGCCTAGCAATCAACATGACTACAAAGATACAAGGATGCAACCGCCAACCTTCGATGGAACGGGACCCTTCTCCGTATTTATACGTCAGTTTGACGCCGCGGCCAATTATAATAAGTGGTCGGATGAGCAAAAGTCAACATCACTAATCTTGTCACTCCGCGGGGCGGCTGCAGAATTGCTACAAACTATACCAGCAGAGAAGCAAACAGATTTCCAAGCGGTAAGAGACGGCCTTGAAGCTAGGTATGGCGACAACCACATGCAGCAGGTCTACCGCATGCAACTGCGGAGCAGAACGCAGAAACCTGGAGAAAATCTTCAACAGTTGCAGGCAGAAATTGAGCGATTGGCAAACTTGTCTTATTCAAATATGACTGAGGAATTTCTGAACGAGGTAGCAATGGATGTTTAGCGTTTGTAGTGATAGTGAAGAGCGTGTGATTCGAACTGAAGCTATGACAGTTAGAATCACTGAAAATTGAACCTAAGCGTTGCCCATCAGGCTACTGGCCGTGTTTCGAATTCGATTTTTAAACTCAAGTATATTCCACTGATGTGAATTGTTTTGTTATGGCTATGGTATACGGCTCTGATGTATTTTCTTATTGGAATTTCGTTCGGTGTTCTTCACTATTTGCTTGTGGTATTGTGTGTGTATCTGTTAGAGACGCCACAGATGTATTTATAAATGCACTCCAAGACCGGGACTTGTAACAAGCCGTTCGCTTGGCAGGAAAGAAGACGACAAATGAAATACTGGCGTTCGCATTGGCATATGAATCTGTTAATTGGCTACCGGGAGTACATATAGAGTCCGAGAAATGTCCGTCCAGGAATGTTCCTGCCAAAAAATCGGGCATGTACAACAGAGAACCCCGAAACCTGATATGAAGTGTTGGACATGCGTGTAGGAGACGTCGACGAATTAATGAAACATCAATTGAGAATTGTTGTTCATGCTAATCATAAGAGAAGACCATGTAAGCCAGATTGTGAACATTGTTATAGAGCGGAAGAAAAACAAGAGGCGTACGACCTTCGAAATGTACAAGTAGAAGTACTAGATGGGTGGACGAGTGATGCTATACGCGCAGCTCAACTTCAGGATGAAGATATGTCGCTAATCCTGGAACACAAAGAAAAGAACGAGCGGCCAACTTGGCACAATATTTCCGACAAGAGTGGAACATTTAAAGCATATTGGGCACAATGGAATTCCTTGCTGGTGGAAGATGGAATTCTAAAGCGTAAATGGGAAGCCGCGGACGGAAAATTCCATCGAATGCAGATTCTAGTCCCACCATCAAAAGTTAAGGATGTACTAACAGAAATGCACGACGGGGTTTCCGGTGGACATATGGGAGTTAATAAGACACTTTCAAAATTACGATCTTAATTCTACTGGCTTCACATGTGAGAGCACGTCGAGTCTTGGTGTAGGAAGTGCACAACTTGCACTGCGACCAAAGAACCAACAGCAAAACCAAGAAGCGCTATGAAGCAGTACAACGTGGGTGCCCCTTTCGAGCGAATTGCGATTGATATCTCAGGACCATTTCCAAAAACCAACGACAACAACAAATACATGTTGGTCATCATGGATTACTTCAGCAAGTGGGGGGAAGTCCTTCCAATTCCAAACCAAGAAGCAACAACTGTCATTGAGCAGCTTATCAATAATTGGATCAGCAGATATGGAGTTCCCTGTGAGCTTCATTCCGATCAAGACCGAAACTTCGAATCACAGATATTTCAGGTCATCTATGCGGCACTGGGCGTAAGGAAAACCAGGACCACACCCTTACATCCGCAGTCAGACGGAATGGTCGAAAGGTTCAACCGAACAATGAAAGAGCATTTATCGAAGGTCGTTAGTGATCACCAACGAGATTGGGACAAATAAGTACAAACCTTTCTCATGAGCTATAGATCGGCTAATCACGATACGACAGGCCATTCTCCAGCATTATATTTGGACGAGAGATACGATTACCAGCTGATCTGCGATTCGGAATACCTCCAGACGCCATATATAAGACTGAAGACTACGTAGCCGAATGGAGAAATCGCCTCGATGAGATTCATCATTTGGTTCGATAGCAAATCAAGGTATCAAGTGACAGGATGAAAACAAGGTACGACGTTCGAGCCAACGCATCCGGATTTATTGCAGGCGATAACGTGTGGCTTTATAATCGGCGAAAAGGAAGGTCTCCGAAGTTGCAGCAACATTGGGAAGGACCGTATAAGATTCTCACAAGAATTAACGACGTTGACTATAGAATTCAGCGAAGACCGAACGCCAAGATGAAAGTGGTACATCGTGACCGGCTGGCGACTTTTTGTTAACCCAGAAGACCAGGGAACTTAGTTCGGGACGAACTAATCTAGGCGGAGGGTAGTATGACGCATATGACAATCAGTACTAGAATATTCTAGTCCAAAGTCCAAAACAAAGTACAAGAGTATTGTAGAAAGTACTGGAAAACTGCTGACGATGGGCAGTAGAAAATTCGAGGCTATGGAACGGACGAAAACGAAACGCCGAATCAGAATGAGGAAATGGTATAAATACGTCGCACGCAGATCGAAAAGTAAGAAGTAAAATTAAGAAGAAGAAGTAAGCAGTAAAAGACGCGATAAGTACGGAAGCGATAAGTCAAGAAATCGTTAAGTGTACGGTAAAAGTAACGATTGTTATTAAGGACCGTATAAGATTCTCACAAGAATTAACGACGTTGACTATAGAATTCAGCGAAGACCGAACGCCAAGATGAAAGTGGTACATCGTGACCGGCTGGCGACTTTTTGTTAACCCAGAAGACCAGTGAACTTAGTTTGGGACGAACTAATCTAGGCGGAGGATAGTGTGACGCATATGACAATCAGCTGTGATATCTGGCAGGTCTCCAAAACAAAGTACTAGATTATTCTAAAAAGTACTGGAAAACCGGAGACTATGAAAATTCGAGGCTATGGAACAGACGAAAACGAAACGCCAAATCAGAATGAGAAAAAACGGTATAAATACGTCGGACGCAGATCAAGGGAGAGACTAAGCAGTTAGAAAGCGATAAGTTAGAAAACGACAAGTCTCGGAAGTATCACCGAATTATTAGCGAAATATCAAGTAACGGTTGTTATTAACAGACTAATAAAGTGTTTACAAGAAAATCGATTTGACGGCTCTTATTTATTAAAATAATTAATCCAGCGAACCCTAAGCTTGCAACACTATGTTCTATACTACGGTTGCGTGTGTGTAGTCTGTTGGAATCGTCAGACCCTTACAAAAGTTGACAGCAAGAAGAAAGATTGTAAAAGCAATAAGGCGCTACAATGGAACCAACTTCGTTAGGTGAATTAGCGAAAGCTGGTAATGAAGAAGAGATCAAATGGAAATTCGTCTCACCTGTGTCCTAATGTAGGAGCACCGGGAAGGATTGTGCGCTCCGTCAAAATAGCTGTAAGTAACAACACGTAAGACTAAGAAAAATCAATTGTGCACTTGTGGGGATTAGGGGTTTTGTGCCAAACACGGAATCACGGTTCACTCCTATCTCCATCCGACTGTCACTAATTGTTCCGACATGTATCAAGGAAACACCAACACAGGACAAGTAAAAATAGATAACACACTATTTCTTTGTTTAGTTTTATTTTATTTAAAAAAAAACACTATTATTGGAATAACTAGTTTAAATCCATGGATTATTGTTCCGTTTCATTTTCTTATTGGATACTAACATGTTACGGTAGCACTGCGTGAAAGTTACATTATGAAGTCAATAAAAAAAACACAATCTTCGAAGACTGCAGCGAATATAATATTCGACACGGCGGTTGCAAACACTACACTGTACGTGGGCAATGCGAATTATGGCTATGAGGCATATGATTTTTTACTTATTTTATTGTTCTTTTTCTGTTTCAAAATTATTACACACACGCGACTCGGTGATTTTTCGCGTCTCCGTGCGCGCCGGAGAGCGGAAGTCGGCAACGACCGTGGCGGTCGGCGGATGGAAATGGACTCACCGAGGATAGAACTCTGACATGAATTCCATCCTAGGATAGGGTTAAGAACAAAAGAAGAGAGAGAAAAACTTTTCTCTTAAGGGTGCGGCCGCCAAGGAAATGCACTCTTTCAGTGCAATGGTATGCGTGTGTGACCGTACAGATCGATGTTATTTACACGTGCTCGAAAGCAGTGGAACAACGAAACAAGCAAGCGGCAAAGACAAAAGGAGATTTATGATCCGTGTCTATGCTGTAGATTGCAGCTATCATAGACGGCAGTTTATCGGAGATATGTGGTAAAAGCAAATAAGGGCATCATACCGACATGGATGATTGGTGCGGGTGCGTAAGTAAATGTATCGCCATTAGGAGGAAGTGCTAATGGTTTTTCTATTTACACAATGGGAAATGTGTATCGCTGGTGATACTAAAGGGATCGGATTGTATACATGATTACATGCGAAGGAATTCGTTTTATGACTCTAGGGTAAGATGAGAGTATTTGCTTTTGTCCGATGGTCAAAGAGCTGCCGCGGCCGTGGAAATAACAGGGACATGTGGTATGCACATTGCATTGGTGGAACAAGGGTGCCTAATGGTCGGGAATCTATGGTGCATATGCACGTTAAAGAATTGTTTTTGGGAATTTCAGATAATGCGCTGTATGCATCAAATGTCCTTGGAGAAGGAAATGTTTTCAGGTGCCAGTGCAAATGCATTTGCGGGAAACAATGGGAGTTGTGAAATTCCTAAGAAGGTAATGAAGAATTCTTACAGAGAATTGTATGCGAAGAGATGCATGATGGTAAGTTTTCTTTTACAGAAGCTTTGAAATAAATAAATTCGGTAAGCTTGATGCGTGCAGCATTTACAGGTGCTAATGCAATTGCATTAGCGAAGTTAAGAGATTGAATGGGAGTTATGTTTTTTTTTTTTTAGGTAAGTATACCGTGGGGTTTGGCGGAACCGCCACACACTCACATCCCTTCACGAACTTGAGAATGACGAGGAAAATTTCACACCAAATCGAGCAAATTCTTTGGGAAGATTGGTCAAAAAATATCTGCCAATCCAGATACCAACGACAATCACCGAGTGAGACACCATAGATCCACAAGTCAATGAAGTAGTTATGGTACTAAACGGTATATGGAAAAGTTTGAATCCAGGATGTGAGCATTTCATAAGAAACACTGTGAATTCATGTAGGCTCACCGTTTTATTGTCTACGTCGTCTTCGCCAAAAAGAAATGTAATTAGACAGAAAAATGAGAAATTAAATGGCAAGAATAAATCTTGAGTAAAATATAAAGAGTAAAAATACTAAATTAGAATTGCAGACACGACAAAAGAGGTTGGAACATCATTTCACTTTTCTTCTACTTTTATCCTTATATTTTAACCAAGATCCGGAAAGATTTCACTGGGGAACCAAAAATGAAAAGTGTCTTCTGAATATTCGTTAAGTTGTTCATTGACACCCTGTTGGAAATATACCGATCCTAGACACTTTCCGCTATGTATTTTACCCAACTTTTATCCGCCTTGATCTATTTAGAGTTTTTATTAAATTAGACTCTACCGGATAAATTACCTGTGATATGTGGAAAGTAAAGTTCGAGAATAATGTTTGTGATCGACTGTGCTCTATAATTAACATTGGGATATTGAAAGTGGCGGGGTGGTAGCGAATATACAGGGCAAAGTCTCTGCTTTCAATCCGGCGAATGTCAGGAACGATCCTTGTCCATGTTCAATCCAAGTTGACATGTAGTCTCCACGTGACACCCCTAGATAGCTACTTTGGCACCCTCCAAGTAGTGAACCAATGTATGCAGCGACATCCTGAGAAAGGTTGGCGCAAGGCTAATAACCTTGCCCAGAAAAACGAATTATTATGAACTCTCCGGTGGAGGGACTTGATAAATAAGGCCAAGACCGGATCCCGGTTGTAGTGCCGATGATGATGATGATATTGAAAGTAAAATTTCGAACGAGAAGAAATTCCACAAACTTCCCACGTTAGTAGTTCATATTTTCATACTTGGGGGTTAACCAGTCGTTTAACATAAATTACCGCCCAGGAGATACCAGACAATGCTCCAAATTTCTCAATTTGCAAACAACGAAACCTGATATCCTTGCCCTAACTGAGACCCAGGTCGATTCGTCAACTGATTCGACATTCTTCGTTGCTCAGGATACGACTTACATTCGAGATTCCGTTTTAAGGGCGGAGTCTGCGTCTTCGCGCGGTCCCATCTGGCTTGCCAGAGGATGGACGCGTTGGAACCCTATAATATGGGCATCATATGGTTGATATATGGACATCTGCGATTGAACATCATGGTGAGTCAAGAGCCGTCGCTTGGATATTTCCAAGGCTTTTGACCGCGTCTGGCACGGTGCATTGCTTAGCAAACTTCGTTCATATCGACTTTCCTTGAGAATCGATCGATCCGGGTTGTTGTGGACGGCGAGTGTTCCGATCTGTATCCTGTTAATTCGGGGATGCCCCAAGGTTCCATTTTGGCTCCAACCTTGTTTTTGCTTCACATAAACGATTTATTGGAGACAACGGATAACAAAGTGTTCAGTTTTGCGGATGATAGTACGCTTGTGTCCCCCATTTCGAGTGTTCGGCCGATTAGTGCATCTGCGTCGCATCATCTGAGATGTAGACAGATTAACTCTCTGAATCAGGATCTAGATAAGGTCCTGCAGTGGGGAAGGGCCAATCTCGTCGACTTCAATGCAGCGAAGACCCAGTATACAACATTCACAAAGAAAACTGGATCATCGGTCCACAGCTGATGATGAATGGCCGGGCCCTCGAGGCTAGGGAAAGCTTGAAATTGCTCGGCGTCACGGTCTGTGGGAATGTATCATGGCATAAACGCGTGTCGAGCGTCGCCAGGTCAGCCTCAGGAGAACTGAGCTATCTTTTTAGAGCCAAGAAATATTTTACTCCGGCCCAACTTCTTCTCCTCTATAAATCCCAAATTAGACCCGCGCTCGAATATTGCTCTCATGTTTGGAGCTCGGCTCCTAAACATACCCTCGACCTACATACAGAGACGAGCGATCCGCCTGTTCGGGGACTCGGCGCTGCCGTCGGGACTACAGTCGCTATCACATCGAAGGCGTGTAGCCGACCTCTGTCTGTTTTACAGATATTATCACGGGTACTGTTCTTCGGAGATTCGTGGTATTGTTCCACGCAATTCGGCTTATATGCGCTCCACAAGACAATCCGACGGATCGCACCCGTTTGTGGTTCATCTCCCGACGGCGCGAACATCCCTGAGCGTTACAGCCTGCAACTGTTCAAAAAGAACTGCAACAGTTATTTGGTGCCATCTCGGGGCGTCCACTCGGCGCTATAGGTTCCCCTCTCCCGAGAGAAGTCTAATTAAAAAAAAAAAAAAAAAAAAAAAAAAAGTCGTTTGTAAGAAGCAGACGACTGGTTCAGGTGGCAGAAACAGATATAAGATAGGCTCTTCACTATGCTCACGAATGCGAAGTTTTAATCATATAAAGTTAAATTTTGGGTGGGAACAGAAACTATATTATGGAAGAAACTGACAGGCAATATCATTCCATGATGTGGCTGTTCCGCCAAACAGGAGGAACAGAAAGCGTGTAGTCATATTCGATTATTTATATTATTAAACAAAGCCGAGAAATTGCATATATATTGTATCTAAACGTTATTGAATGATGTAAATAGCTTATAGGATTCAGTTGGACCTAGTTATGGTTGCCAACCAAAACAGTAGACGACATTTAAAAAAAAAAAAAAAGTGTTTGCTAAATCTACTATCACTGTTTTCTAAATCCTTACAAAATCAAAACGAGAATTAAATGATATATACACTTACGGCAGTTGGCGGTTGGATGCTAACATTTTGAACACCCGGTATTTGATGAAAGACAACATTCGGAGATGGTTGTTGTGCAGGAGAGACTATTGGACGCGGTTGAGGGACTAGTCGCGGTTGCTGCAGTTGCAATTGTTGCTGATTAGGGACGATACTCACATGTTGCTGTGTAGAAATTGGTTGCTGCTGTTGCTGAGTTATAATATTTTGAGTTGTTTGTATTGTTTGTTGTTGTTGTTGCCGCTGATGTTGATCTTGCTGCTGTGGCACCGATTGCTGAGGCATCTGCTGCTGTGGCGTGGCTTGATGTGTATACATTACAGTACGATTTGAATTGTAAAGAATCCGTGGTTGACGCATTATCATTTCTGATTGATGAAGTTGCTGTGGCGTCTGAATAAGCACTTGTTGTTGATTTTGTTGAACGATGACATGGGCGTTGTTTAGAAGCTATAGAAATATAATATTTAATAATATGCGCCACGCAAATTTAAAAATATAATTTAACCTGCTGAGAAGTTTGTCCGCTTTGGGATTGCGCGTGCACTGGCATTCTGTATACAATTTGTTGTCCTGTGGTTGCACCTGGATGGGTGGGTTGAGCCTGGGGATGTTGATGCGGAACTTGAGATTGTTGTGGCTGCTGCTGTTGGTGTTGTTGTTGCTGCTGCTGTTGCTGGTGTTGTTGCTGTACTACTGTTGGGCTATGGTGCAATTCCGAAGTATAATATATTTGTTGTGGTTGATGATGTTGCATCTGATGACTTTGATCTTGTTGAACCTGATGAAACACATGCTGCTGTGTATGTTGAGGTTGCTGATGGCGAGTTGTATCGTCTTGTAGTATAAATTGAGTTTGTTGCTGTGGTTGACCGGGCTGTTGGGAAGCAGCTTGATTTGAAGTTTGATAAATAACTTGTTGACCTTCATTTAACAAAATTGAATCATCTAGTAAAAGCTAAGGATTAGATGAAAATATATATAAATTATTGATTATTTTTATATGCTGTTTTTATATACCTGCCGGGCTGAATTATTGCTATCGTCCCCAGCAACTTGTACAACTTGCATATTTTCCACGAATTCCGGGTAAATATTCTTTATGTCTTCAATATTCTGTACAATATGAAAATATTGTGCCATTACTGCAATTTACAAATCAGTAGCACTTAGGCACATGAAGTACAAAGAGTAGTTTTATACACAAACTTTCGTATAGAAAGCTATCGATCTCTGTTAATTTCCGACTTTATTTTATCCACTGAGTTACAACCCTTCAACTACAATATATATATTCTAGATATATCATTTTCTACTTCAAAGACATTTTTCACAATCCAATTCTAGCAGAGCACATAAATGCTATGGTTCGCACTTTCTACACCAATTGACAACTACCGGACCTCATTATGGCCGCGATGTAATATATCAGAATCCAGTTGAATGTAATTCTTGTTTATGTGAACACTTACCAAAGTATTATATTGTTTATTATATTTTTTGTATTCACGATAATTTATTTAATAATTGTTGTTCACATGTACACTACCAAAATTGAATTCGTTTTTTAATTCTCTTTCTTTTGATTAATATAATGGCGTGGATTTTCTACTAGAATTTGACATTCAGCCGATATGACGAAGACGGATGCATATTAGTCGGTAATATTGCTATCGCAGCGTTACCATGTTTCGGTTTCGAAATCTCAGATGCTGTTTTCGAAAATCCCATTTTACCGACTTAGTGGGAATAATAGATGGTGGTACCACAAAAATCGTGTTTGAATATCTAAATTTATTAAGTGGTACCACTAACGGGGAATTTTATATTTCCACATTATTGAGAATGATTTGTCGTGTTTTCTAATAAATTTCATCACACACGATTTATTTTTCATCTCTTAATAATCGGACACATTAAATCACTTCAACAAACCGCAATAATATATTATTATTGTAAATTATACCGCGCACAGTATACGACGTATGACTATACAAGATGAGTGATGGACTTATGATTTGCATAGAATAGTTAAGAGATGTTGCCAGACATTAAAAAGCCTTATATACATCGAAATATCGTGAAATCAGCTGTTTCTATTTAACTGAAGTAGGTATATAAAGCGCCCATAAACATTTTACTGTATATAGTCAGGGTGTCACAAGTTGTCGTTTCACTCAGTGAATACAGTAATAGTAAAAACACTTGACAATTTAAGAATTAAACTGCGGTTTATTTTAAATTGCAGAAATCAAACAATTACATACATTAAATTTTATACGATATAATAAAATATTCAGAAATATTTTTGTCTAATCCTTGGAATGGCATGGATATTCGATTGCTTATTAAATTATATATTGCGTACAGCCAAAAAAAGGATTTTTTTTTAAAATTACATAGCTTTACAGGAATATAACAAAAATTGTAATATAAGAATAAAGATCATATATTATAATCCAAGGGAGAGATATAGATATATATTTATATACATATATATACATATAAATTTATATACTTACATATATACATATATATATATATATATATATATATTTATATATATATATATATATATATATATTAATTGTATAACATTCCTCCCCCCTTACAAAAATGGAATTTCATTCTTGGAAGAGGAATGAGACTCACTTTCGGTAGTATACCGGTGTGTGCGCGGCGGTTGGCTTTACGTTATTTACAATTGTATTTAGACTATTTTGATCTCTATTTACTTTACTTTTAGTTAGTCTAAATTTATTTATTTATTTACAATAATTTCTTTTTATTGTTGTTTTTGTTAATATTTATTTTAATAATACCATCATCATCGGCACTATAACCGGGATCCGGCCTTGGCCTTATTTAACAAATCTCTCCACCGGTCCCGATTTCGAGCCGATGTCATCCAGTTTGGCACTCCTAGGCTATGGGCGTCGTGGTCTACGCCAACCCTCCATCGCAGACAAGGTCTGTCGCGCTGTCTCCTTCCATACATCCTGCCACAAAGGACTTTCCGGACAGGCTCCTCTTCGCTCATTCGAGCTAGGTGTCCCGCCCACCGGAATCTACCGAGCTTGATTTTTCTTACAATATTAGCTTCAAGGTTGTAGCGTCTCCGGAATCGTCCTCCCTCACATACTGGGCCAACAATTCTGCTTAAGACCTTTCTCTCGAACGCGGCCAAGAGTTCAGAGTGCCTTTTATTAAGCACCCAGGTCTCGGATCCATACATGAGTACTGGTAAGACCAAGGTCTTGTACAGTAGTAGCTTGGATGTTCTGGATAAATTTCGGGGTTTAAAGAGCCTTGATAGGCCATAGTTGGCTTTGTTGGATTTAATCAGCCGTTCGCGTATTTCTTCTTCCATATTGTTATCGGCTGATACTATTGACCCAAGGTAGTTAAAGGATTGCACTACTTCAAATTCGTGCTCCACTACCCTGATAGTTTGACCAACTTTAGGTCTTCTCTTCGCAGAAGTTACCACCATGTACTTAGTTTTCTCCTCATTAATGTGCAGTCCCAGTTTTTGTGCCGCCTGCTCGATCTGGGTGAAGGATTCCTGTGCCGCCGATTGGGTTCTACCCATGATGTCGATGTCATCTGCGTAGGTAAATATCTGGCTGGACTTGGTGACAATAGTCCCTATTGTTGTAAGGCCAGAGTCACGGATTGCTTTCTTCAACGCCAGGTTGAAGAGGAGGCAGACCAGACCGTCCCCTTGTCGGAGTCCATTATAGATGTTTATTGGTTTGGATAGCAATCCCGTTTTTTTTTACTTGGGTAGTTACGTTGGTTATGGTCAACCTACAAAGTCGTATCAATTTATTTGGAATGCCGAACTCTCTCATGACATTATATAGTTCTACCCTGGCTATGCTGTCGTAGGTGGCCTTAAAGTCTATAAACAGATGATATAATGGAATCTTAAATTCCTGACATTTGTCCATCGCCTGCCTAAAGGTAAATATCTGATCAATCGCTGATTTGCCTGGGATGAAGCCACACTGATATTGACCAATGATGGCTTTAGCGTATGGGCCTATGTGATCTTGTAGGTGGAGAGTATCTTATAGGCGGTACTCAGCAATGTTATACCCCTAAAGTTGCTGCACAGTGTGATATCTCCCTTCTTATGTATGGGGCAAATTATACCACGACGCCAATCTTCCGGCAACTCCTCTTGCTCCCATACGTGCACCACGGTCTCATGAATAGCGTGATGTAACGCTGTCCCTCCTTGTTTGATCAGCTCAGCTGGCATGCCATCAGCTTCAGGGGCTTTATTTGATTCTAGCTAATGGCTTTTAGTGTTTCCTCAATGCTTGGTGGCGGCAGCGTTTGGTCTTGATCTTGCATTGGTGGAGCCTTCAATTCTTCTGTGAGCTGACCATTTAGCAATTCATTGAAGTGCACTTCCCATCGCTCCAGAATGCCTTCAGAATCGGTGATCATATTACCCTCTTTATCCTTGCAGTAAGTGTAGCGTGGTGTGTACCGCGTCATACTGCGGATTATTTGGTAGAACTTCCGCGCCTGGTGCGGACCTCGCTCTCCACTTTTCTCTATTTCACAGACAAGGTTTTTTTCCCAGGCACTTTTTTTTGTCTGTGAAGCCGTTTTTCAGATCTTCTGAGCTCTTTGTATTTCTCCTCGCGCACCCGCGTCCTATGAGACTGCTGCATTGCCCGGTATGCAGCATTCTTATGTTCAGTTGCTGGTTTGCACTCATCATCATACCAGTCATTCCGATCTCAACGACTACTGCCTAAGAGGTAGTTTGCAGTACTAATGACAGTATTCTTAAGGCGTGTCCATTTCTCTTCTACGCCAGGCATTCTGACCCCAGGACTTACTCTCCCTCCGTCGAGCTCTTCGAGGGCGAGTCTTAACGCATGACCAAAGGTGTTGCTGGTATTCTCATTGCGTAAGGCAGCCGTGTTGATTCGAACCTGATCGGCGGATGCAATACGTCTCCATAAGGCAATCCGCACTCAGAAAACTGTACCAACAAGATAGTGATCCGAGTCGGTACGTTCGTACCGTCATCAGGCTCGAGGTGTGGCGGCGATCTATCAACACGTGGTCAATTTGGTTGCGAGTGGCTCCATCAGGTGATACCTAGGTGGCTTTGTGGATATCTTTACGCGGAAACCTGGTACTCGCAACGACCAAGTTTTTCGATGCTGCCAATTCGATGACTCGTAGTCCATTGTCATTAGTGTTCTCATGCAAACTATGGGAACCTGCGTAGTGCCTGAAAACCGGCGCCCGACCTATTTTCGCATTCAAATCCCCAAGAGCGAATTTCACATCGTATCTTGGACAAGCATTGAGAGCCCGTTCGACGTTCTCATAGTATTCTTCTTTTTCGTCGTCAGGCGACTCCTCTGTAGGTCCGTGAACGTTTATGAGGCTTATGTTCTTAAACTTGCCCCGCACTCAAAGAGTGCATAGCCTTTCATTTATTGCATTAAAGCCGATGATGATAGGCTTCAGTTTTTGCCTACCCCGAGCACATGGTGTTTTGCGTGACAGCTGTAATAAATGTCATACTCTTTTCTTTGAATAACCCCACTCTCCGCCCATCTTATTTCTTGCAATGCTGTTATGTCAGCCTTATATTCGGACAGGGCATCGGCTAGCTGCTGTGCAGCTCGAGCTCTGTATAGTGAG
Organism: Microdon myrmicae; assembly: GCA_963931805.1. Taxonomy (NCBI): domain Eukaryota; kingdom Metazoa; phylum Arthropoda; class Insecta; order Diptera; family Syrphidae; genus Microdon; species Microdon myrmicae. Next base: position 100,899,423 of record OZ007498.1, on the reverse strand, counting down.
CGTACGTTCCATGTAAAAATTCTTAAATCATTTAGCCATTTTCGTTTCCGTGGTCGTCGTCGTGTATCCGGTCTATGTCCGAGGCTTGTTACATTTGCCATAATAATTCATTTTCATGGGTCTGGTTATTAGCCTTGCGCCAACCTTTCTCAGGACGTCGTTGCATGCATTGGTTCACTACTTGGCGGGTGTCAAAGTAGTTATCCAGGGGTGTCACGTGGAGACTGCATGTCAACTTGGATTGAACAGGGACAAGGATCGTCCTGGCCTTCACCGGGTTGGAGGCAATCAGAGACTGTGCCCTGTATGTTCGCACCCCCCCCCCCCCGCCGCCATTTTAATAATATATAACTATATTATTTACAATCTTAGTAAATTTTTAATTTAATAATTTCTTTTTTTTTTTTTTTTTTTATTGTAGATTTAAATATATTATTTACATTCCATTTTTGTTTTTAATTTTACTATAATTTTATAATTTTAATTTTGTTTATTATGTTTAATACTATATTTATTTCAATGATATATAACTGCATTATTTACAATCGTAGTAAATTTTTAATTTAATAATGACTTTTTTGTTTTTTTTTTTGTTTTTATTATCTAACTTATTGCAGATTTTAATATTACTCAAATTTTATTTACATTTCATTTTTGTTTGTTTATAGAGGTTTTTATTCCCCAAACATATGTGCTTCGTAAGTTTTTCTTCCTATTATTCTGTTGATTTTTTAAATCCAATTAATGATATTGATACGTTTTAAAAAAAAAATGATGCTCAACTGGTTACTAAGCTTGGTCTGGTATCAGCTCTGGTTTCCTACAGATACAGAGTACTTACATATAGCCAGTTTTCATCATTCTTAAAATGGTTTTAGCCGGCTATTATGCACCACCACATTTTTCCTGCCCATTTTCAGGACCACGTTCACTAAACCCTGTATAGCCACTACATTGTAGGGACCCTTTCCATATGGGAGCTAACTTCCCTTGTTTCTGCGCATTCCGTATCAGAACCTTATCACCCACGTGAAATGTGAAAGGGCGTATTGTACGGTCATGGTACCTTTTAGATTTACTCTTGGAAATCAATAGGTTACGCCTTGCTATTTCGTACGTACGTTGGAGTTTGTACTTTAATAGGTTACAGTAGCTCCCATGGTTGTACACCGGTTCCGGAAGTTGTTTGATGTTAGACGGTACCTCCGGGGTGAAACCAAAGAGTCAATTCATCGGCGTAAGCTTGGTACCTTCGTGTACGTTGGTGTTGTACACGAATGTTGCCGTCCTCAGGTATTGATCCCATGATTGGGAATTTCCATCTACAATACTGCGTAGGTATTCTACGAGTGGTCGATGGGCTCTTTCCAAAGCGCCATTCGACCGTGGATGGTACGCTGAGGTTTGAAGCTTCTTGATACCGAGCAGCCTGCACACGTTTTTAAACAAGCTGCTTATGAAGTTGCTTCCCTGATCGGTAACCAGTTGCTTCGGTGCACCATACCGAGCAACTATTTGGCCAAAGAAGACCGTGGCCACCGTTTCTGCCTTCTCATTGGGTAAGGCGTAGCAATCTATAAAATTAGACAGATTGTCTTGAAAGGTTAGTATATATGTATTGCCTGCTGGAGTTCGATCCAGACGCTCGACTATATCTAAATATACCTTGTCGAAAAGCCTCTTTGCAATGTCGGTGATTACCATGGGCATCCGTAGGTTTGGGAAAGATTTCATGGTTTGTAAATCCTTACATTTCTTAATGTAATGTCGCGCATCATGTTCTTCCACCAAAAGCTCCCACGAATCTTGTTATAGGTTTTTATCACTCCTTGGTGTCCGCCCAAAGGAGGATCATGGTAATCCCGTAGCAGTAACTGGATATCCTCAGGTTTTGTTATCTCCATTCCTTTTTCCGTGCAGGGAGGAATGGGATTATCTGGTAAATCAGACTCGTCATTTGTTTGACTTCCCTGGGATCCTTCGCTTTCCCTTAGCTTTTTTGCTTGGGCGCCTGTTACAACATTGCATCTCTGTAGTTTGGGAGTTTCATCACAACCTTGCGGGATGCGGCTCAAAGCATCCACATTGGTGTTATATTTACCGGGTTTGTACTCTATTTGGTAATCAAACTCCGATAATTTGTGATGGAATTTGGTTAAACGTGACGTGGGGTCTTTCACGTTAAAAACTCATTTCAGTGGTTTATGATCCGTATATATGTTGAACCTTCGCCCTTGTAAATAATAGCGGAAATTTCTAGTCGCTCACACAATGGCTAGTAACTCCCTCTCAATGGTGGAGTAATTTCATTCCTCTTCATTCAAGGTTCGACTTGCATAGGCTATAGGCCGATCTTTGCCTATTTCCCCTTGCGATAGCACGGCACCAAGTGCTTCGCTGCTCGCATCCGTAGTCAGATTAAAAGGTTTGGTGAACTCTGGATAGATTAATATTGGCGGCGAAACCAATAATCCTTTTATTTTGTCAAATGCTTGTTGGCATTTGTCTGACCAGGTGAATTTAACGTCCTTCCTTAACAAGTTTGTTAAGGGACGTACTATCCTCGAGAAATTTGGAACAAATTTTCGATAATAGTTCGCCAGTCGTAGAAATGATTGGACGTTCTTTACCGTCTTGGGAATGGGGAAATCCCTGACACTAGCTGTCGTGTCGGGATTTGGCATTGCCCCCTTTTCAGAACAAACATGTCCGAGGTAGACTACTTCTTTCAGTAAACATCTACATTTTTCGGGTTGCAATTTGAGATTGTGATATCTCAATTGTTCGAATACCCTCTGGAGTTTGTCATTATGGTTCTCTAGGTTTTTCCCATAGATGACAATGTCGTCCAGATATACAAAGCATTCGATACCTTGCAACCCAGTGAGGACATGGTTCATTAGTCTCTGGAACGTAGCCGGGGCTACCTTTAGCCCGAATGGTATACGTCTGAACTAATAATGCCCGTAATTAGTGCTAAAAGCTGTCTTGTCGCGATCCTTCTGATCGACTAAGACCTGGTGGTAGCCACTGGCCACATCAAGTGTGGAAAAGTAGCGTGAGTGACCTAGTTGGTCCAGAATGCCCTCTATTCAAGGAAGAGGGTACACATCCCCGATGGTTTTGTCGTTCAGTCTTCTGAAATCGACAACTACTCTCCATCGGGCTTTTCCATCGGGGCCCGCTCTTTTGGGAACTACTAGGAGGGGTGAGTTCCACGGACTTTTGCCAGGTTGAATGATATCAATCTCTAGCAGTTCCCGAACTTGCTCGTTAATTACCTCTTTTTTGCACTCAGGCAGACGGTATGGTCTTTGGTTTATAGGCGCTTGGTCCTGTACCATAGACAATTCATGCGTTATCGCATTGGTATACATCAGGTAGTCGCCCTTTAAGTGGAATATGTCATTGAACTCCTCACATATTTCCACTATCGATTGACACACCTGAGCACTTAGGTTTTTCCCTAAGTGGAATTCCTCATGCAATTGGGTCAATCTCGAATCTTTTAATGATTCTTTAGGCAACTCACCTTCCGAGAAAAGGTGTCTTATAAACTGGAGGTTGTCTACCTCCGAAGGGTTTATCTCGGATACGCGATGACTTGATTTATTGTTCAAGTTAACTTCCGCTGACGTAGTGACTCGCTTACCGGTCTGTACATTCTCCCGGTTTTCCAAAGGAAAGAAGGCATAGTCCTTTGTTGGAAGCAACTCCACCATTATCCGGTCAATGGTGTGGGGGTAATCTATGATATTGAGTGTCTCTATTTGGGCACTCTTCGTCCTTTTCAAAATACAATTTGGGTTTAAAATCCCCAATTGTACTTCTTTAGGTACTAGGATTACCTCCTCCCGGATATTTATGGGGAGCCCAATCAAATTCCTTGAGCGCCCTGGTACAATGACCGGTCTACTCAGCAAGATTTCCACCTTCGCAGGGTTTATTGGTAGGCGCTCTACCGAAGCGTCCCCTTCCTTGCCACCTTTTGGCTTTTGGGTTATTGCCTGCTTGTTGGTGCCTGACAGATTTTCGCAGCCACATATATATATATATATATATATATATATATATATATATATATATATATATATATATATATATATATATATATATATATATATATATATATATACATATCTATATATACATATCTATATATATACATATACGAGGATTGCCTTTTATATTTCGGGATTAGAGAACAAAAACAAATATTGATCATCGAAAATCACTTTATTGTTTTTCAAAATATTCCCTATGAAGATCTATATACTTTTGCATGCGTTTGAACCAATTGTCGAAACACTTTTGCCACTCTGATTGAGGTATCTCCAACACATGCATTCTGAATGCAGCAACCGCTTCTTCAGGTGTCGAAAAACGTTGACCTCTCAGTTTGTTTTTTACGTACGGGAATAAAAAGCAGTCATTCGGTGCCAAGTCAGGACTATACGGCGGATGACCCATCAAATCGATGTTTTGGGTGCTCAAAAATGCAGTTGTCGCAGCCGATGTGTGAGAGCTCGCATTGTCGTGGTGAAGAGTGATCCATCTTCGGCGGTTGGTTTTCCTGATTTCTTGGAAGACAACTGGCAAACAAATGGTTGTGTACCACTCAGAATTGACTGTTCTGCGTTGTTCTAGTGGTACGGTTGCGACATGTCCAGTTTTTCTGAAAAAACAGGCGACCATTTGCTTGGAAGTGCTTCGTGCGCGAACAACTTTTGTTGGATTTGGCTCATCTTGAAACACCCAGACAGTCGACTGCTGTTTACTTTCGGGCTCATACGCGTAAATCCACGATTCATCACCTGTCACGATGTCATAGACGTGTTTCGAAGCACCGCGACCGTATTTTTTGAGCATTTCTTTCGACCAATTGACACGAGCCTTTTTTTGGGCGATTGACAAATTGTGTGGGACCCAACGCGAACAAATTTTTTTGACAGTCAAATGTTTATGCAATATTGAATGTATGTTGGTCCCACTAACGCCTAAGGTTGTCTCAATCTCACGATAGGTCACATGACGATCTTCCAATATCAGTTCGCGCACAGCATCAATGGTTTTCGGAACAACAACTGATTTTGGACGACCTTCACGAAATTCATGTTGGAGTTAACTACGACCACGATTGAATTCACCATACCATCGATAAACACTGGTCCTTGATGGAGCTTCATCGCCAAAAATTGAATTAAGTTCATCCATGCAGTGTTGCTGAGTTAATACACGCCGAAAGTTGTAAAAAATAATCGCACAAAAATGTTGACGATTTAATTCCATTTTTGGGCCGAGATGAATCTTTTAAGTTACTGTAAACAACACAAATAGCGCTCGTATGTCAAAACGTTCTGAGTGCGTATAACCTCAAAAATGTCCAACTTTACGACAGAGCTGTCAATTGCCGGATTGCAACGCTAGGGTTGCCAAATCTCGAAACATAAGAGGCAACCCTCGTATATATATATATTGTGACGCATATGACAATCAGTACTAGAATATTCTAGAGAGTCCGAAACAGAGTACTAGAATATTCTATAAAGTAATGGAAAACTGGCGACCGTGAACAGTAGAACATTCAAGACTATGGAACGGACGGAAACGAAACGCCGAATGAGAATACGGAAATGGTATAAATACGTCGCACACAGATCATGGAGGATGAGTAATAAGTGAGAAAGTGAAGCAAGCGATGAGTAAGAAGTAGATAGTCAAGCAAGCGATAAGTAATGAGTAAGAAGTAATAAGTGTGGAAGCGATAAGTACGGAAGCGATAAGTGAAGAAATCGTTAAGTGTACGGTAAAAAGTAACGGTTGTTATTAACGGACTAATAAAGTGTCACATTAATTCAAAATCGATTCAACGGCTCTTATTTATTCAAAATAATTAATCCAGCGAACCCTAAGCTCGCTACAATATATATATATATATATATATATATATATATATATATATATATATATATATATACATATATACATCTTAATATTTATTTATTTCTTTAAATTGGGGGGACCTTAGATGTTGAAATGCTCAAACACAGTAAACGTTTTTATTATATAGTATATCAATTATTTGGGACCCAGCCGTGAATCGATCAATTCCTCCGTTAGAACACAGGCGCAACGTAACATGCCTACCTCTTTTTTTATGGGTATTGCCACGGTCGTTGCTCAACTGAACTTGCTCAATGTGTTCCGCCTCCTCAGACATTTTCCCGCGTTACTCGTCAATCTGAGAATGCGGATCAATTCACGTTGAAAGTTAACTTCAGGTGCACAAATAAATGTAGAGAGCCATTCTTTAGCCGAACCACACGAATGTGGAATGCTCTACCTGATCATGTGTTTCCCCGTCGTTGTAATGTCCCGGCATTTAAGACCAATATACCTCGATAACTCCTTTTCTTATCCACTTCCTCTCCTTGCGCTCGCCATGTGCTCTGACATTTAAGGGTACTACAAAGTCTCCATTTTTGCGCGCGTTTGTGCAAAAAAACAAAAAACAAAAAACGCACGATGCAGGGGAGAGAGGATAAAGAAAGAAAGTATCGTCTCGAATTCCTGGGTTTTATAAAGATGAGAATATACTCGTGTGTTTCGACTAAAGAACGATTTTCTGAGGTAATCCATATTTTTATATGTTAGAATATTATATATATATATATATATATATATATATATATATATATATATATATATATATATATATATATATATATATATGATATAATATACAGGTTTTACATATTAGAATTGTAAATGAGAAACCATCACACTATTTATAATTGAGGGATATCCTATTTGATCTTATTTGGTGAGGGTAGAACCCCGATTGTCAAGCTTATGCAGCTATAAATTAATTTAAAAATTAACTTAAAAGTAGGAAGATGGCTAAGAATGGGTTTAGTCTGCTAGTTTATTTATGATTAACACATGTACTACTTGCTTTTGTTTCCCTACATCTTCTTTTTGCCGATTCGGTGTTTTCTTGGTGATTTGTTCCCTTATGGTAGTGTCTGCTCATCACACCTAGGCCTACCGGGTTTTTCGTGAGATTGTTTTCTGTGTATTGATAATTCATGGGATCACTCTGGGGTTTCAAATAGTCCGCCACATCAGAGCCCTCCTTTGATATGGTAAGGTCTGCTTACTGCTCTGATTCGACCCGGTGTTAGAGAGGCGCCGTTATAATACAGCCGGTCTACCCCTGGCTGCAAACCATCCAATGGGCACGGTGTCGCGTAACACCATGGATTAGGGGCGGTAGATCTTTGTGTGTTATTCCTCGCTAGCCTGTCTGACATGGGTGGCCCTACTGGAAGCGTATGCTGCCGTCAGCATACCCTGAGTGATTCATCGTAGTTTAAGTCCCCGCAACACGTCAAGGTTTTTACCAAGCGGTTTCTCAATGTCGAGCAAAAAGTTTGACATTGATAAACTAAAAGACCTGCGGAAAAGGGCTGAATATCAAGACGAACTAACGAATAGGTTTAGCATTGTAGAGAACGGGAGCAGTGAGGAAGAGGAAGCTAATAATGTGGACAATAAATGGACATCGATCAGACACACTATCAAACAAACAGCCCAAAAGGTATTAGGATTTAAGAAAACAATTAAGTCCAAACCTTTGTTTGACGATGAGTGCAAAGCGAAGATCGAAGAACGTAAACGTCTCAGAGTGATCCACCTAGAAATATATGATGAAGTCAACGCAGAAAGATACGCGACGATTCGGAGAGAGACAATGAAACTCTTCAAACGCAAAAAATGCGAATGGGAGAAGACTCGAATCAAAAAAATCCCAGGAAATTCTAGAGCAAAGAACATCAGAGGTATGTATGCCGGCATAAATTCAATTAGAAATGGCTACCGAGTGAGAGCCAAAATAATTCGAGACGCAAACGGCTGTCTGGTCACAGAAACAAACAATATCGTGACAAGATGGAAACAGTATCTATGCGGAAGTCGTGATCGTGTCGTAAAGTTCTGTTTACTATGGGAAAGTGTGTGTGTGTGTATGTGTGCAGATCACGTCGGGTTGTTATGTTAAGCAAGGATAGTGAAGAAGGTGAATCGAACATACGATGAAATGGGTGAGAAGCGAAGCAATGAAGCATTAGGCTACTGGCGGCGTGTACGAATGCGATTTCTAAACTCAAGTACACTCAACTGATGTGGATTTGTTACGTTATCGCTATGGTATATGGCTCTGATGCATTTTCTTATTCGATTTTCGTTCGGTGTTCTTTACGATTTGCTTATGTATTGTGTGTGTATCTGTTAGAAACACCATAAGCTCTACGTCCAGTCGCTGCTGGAAAGGTCCGTATGAACGAAGTTTGCTCAGCAATGCTCCGTTACAGACGCGGTCAAAAGCCTTGGAGATATCCAATGCGTCCGCCCCTGAGTCACCATGCCCCTCAATCGCAGATGTCCATATATCCGTTATAAGTGTCAAAAGGTCTTCCGTGGATTGCCTGCCACAGAATCCATTTTCACGATCATACAGATATCCGTTGCACTCCATATATCGGGTTTTCCAATAGGGACTTGACAACTTTGAATTTAATTTCTGAACGCACCCTTCCACTAATCATCGAACTGTCACTGTCAATTTATTCAGTAAAGTCAACATTGTTGAGTACAAGAACGAACAACGTCTGCAAATTATAAAAATTTACTACCGAAAAAAAGTTATCAAGTCCCTATTGGAGAACCCATTACTTAATTAACTCGGCATTGATGACCTTTTCCATCACCTTAGATAACGTAGATAGTAATGCTATCAGCCGGCAATTTTGTGGGAGACACTTTTTTCCCCTCTTTGGGATTGGCTGAACTCGAGCCAGCTTTCAGCAGGGAGGAAATTTCCTCTGTGCATAAGATAAGTGGAGAAGTCTGCTAAGAACCTGGGATGGTGCTGGAGCACTGTTCTTAAGGACTATTGCTGGTATTCCGTAAGGGCCTGTTTCCTGCCTATAGTCCAGTCCACGTAGAATGTGTTGAATAGTACGCGGGCGGAACCTAACATATCGCATTGAACACCGTACCGGCACAAGACCGGCATCTAGGTTCGAATTCGCGGAAGATAAAATTCGCGAACACATTAGCTTTATCTTTTGAGTGACTAACGTCCTGCTGCCCGTCACTAACGGAGGAAATGCTGACAGCCCTTGCATTGACCAGAAGGGTCTCGAACCAGTTGGGCACTCAAGGAGTTTATTGTTCACTCTGTCGTTGTAAGCTTTTTTCGCAGTATCAATCGCCTGCTTGCACGCGTTTTTAATGCTAACAAAATTCTTTCTGTTAACCTTGGTGGCGTTGGTGCGCCATAGTTTCAAAGCTTTATTTTTTTGCTTTTATTGCTTTATTTTATTAAAAACAGATCAGAACCGAGTAATCACTTCGGGCATTCGGCACTTGCAAATGTTCCTCCACAAGTTGAGTCAAATTGCGGTAGCAGCGAACATCTCCGCCGGCCTCCCAGCGTCCTCAGTTCTGTTAGAATGCACCGACCAACCGGAATTGTGTACATTAAAATCACCAAGGACCACAATTTCAGAAGCCGAGTGGTTGATTTCTATACAGTCAACGGTACGTGAAAGACGTTCGAAAAATATCGCCGGTCGATCGTCATTCGGGGAGCGGTAAAGACAACAAAGAAGTTTAACAGAATTCCTCAGCACGATCTCCAACCACATGATGTCCATGTTATTGGGTTCCAACGCCTCCATTCTCCGGCAAGCCAGATCGGACCGCACGAAGACGCAGACTCCGCCCTTAAAACGTAATCTCGAATGTAAGTCGTATCCTGAGCAACGAACATATGTCGAATCAGTTGACGGATCGACCTCGGGCTCAGTTAGGGCAAGGATGTCAGGTTTCGCTGTTTGTAAATATTGATGAACGGCGTTTACAATCGTATTGGTGAAACCGATGCCCCTGATGTTATAAAATGCCGTTATCTGTCAAACGTCGACAGTGTTATTTATCTTAATATTTGCATGATATTCCGCTTGACTTAGTCCCAACCCCCCGAAGATCCGTATGGGAAACTAGTTTACCTCCGGAATTCTTTATCTCAGAAGACACCATCATGACTTATCTCCGTGTCAGTCCAGACCATAAGCCATACATCCAAAACATAGTCGAAACTTTCTGCCTACGATATCGCGGAATGTACAGCGTGTCGGGGTGGTATTTCACCTTGCGTCCAACTTACCACCCAAACCAACTGTAGTGTAACACTACGATCACCACATGACCATGTAAAATAGATCAGCTAAATGAATTGCCGCAGTTATGGTTTGCAAGTGTCAAATGACATGCACTCTGTGCCGGCAGTGATTCAATGATATGAAGGTCAACTTTTGTCATTGAGTCATAGAAATGAATTGCGCCAGTTACGATTTGCTAGTATCATGTGGCATGCACTCGGTGCTGGCAGTAATTCATTATTATATAGGTCAGCTCGTGTCATTGTTTTACACTATACGCTAAGCTGGTGCTAGAAGTAAGAATCGCATTATAAGCATATTGGTATTTTATGAATGAATGAGTAATGTTTTGTAATTATTTGTATGAATGACTGATAGCACATATACTCCGGCAATTTGTAAATAAAATCAATCATAGCCAAACATTGGGTTGATTCAGAACTGTGGGATTCCTGTCATAATCTTTTAGCGGGCTGCGAGTTGTACAGCACCAATAGGAAAGCCGGATTTTAGACTGTCACAGGACGAAATTCATATCCTTCCAGCTACATTCCCTTACACAACCCCTTCTCGAACTGGTCCATCAGCCAAGCGACGAAAAATGGCAAGAGATTTCTCCCATTTCACAGAGCCTAGAGCTTGATGGGGTGGTATTTCACTGGGCGACAGGGCGATAGGACCCCACCTACCACTCGGCCTGTAGTCGCCTCTTACGACAAGTCGGCCTAGCTGTGTGGAGGAAGCATAGTGCACCGGCGTACGGCGCTGATTCTCTTCCGACTTCATCCGCGAATCGAAGAATGAGGAACAATGGACACCATCGATCCTTCCGCAAACTGTTCACCAACACAAGGAGTAAAACTTCGCCACAAGACTGCTAAATGAAAAAACACTCGAGTTAGTTTATTAATTAAATGGTACTTTTATTTATTAATTCATTTCTTAACACAAAATATTGTTTCCTTGTTGTTGGCTAGCACTATTCATACATTGTTTGGACAGGTGACTGGGATTAAACGGTATGTCTCATAAAAACTTATTTTTGTCGAGTAAAGTCCGACGTTAACATACATTAGAACACTGATGGTTGACTCTCGACTTGGTAAAGGCGCACACACGAAAAAGGTAATTAATCGGTAAAACAGATTTACGAACGCAACTGCACTTCGACACGTTAAATGGAGACTGAATGTACGCGTCCACGTGCGCACCGGGGAGCGGGAGTGACACGACCGGCTCAGTCGGTGGGTGGAAAAGGACTCAGCGGTATCAATTCGCTGGCAAAAGAAATTCGGCCAGTGGTAGTGGCTCTCTTAATTTAGGGATGCATTTTCTATCCCAAGAGGAACGTAAAGTCCTCTTTGGGGGTAGGTAACCAGATCTCATAGAGAAGATCGAAGCGGTACACATGTACGTGTGAACATTGGTACTTTCATGGGACAAGGCCATGAGAACGAATCTGAAAACAAAGAAAGGGAATAATGTGCACCAATGAGATGTGAGTTCGGCTAAGTAAACAAGCCGTATCTCATTGGTTAGTAATGGATTTCTGTTTACTCATGCCGCGAGGTCATGAGAAGCAGATCCAGAAATATTGTAGGACAAAGGGATCGTATAGATCATTGTCTATGAAATGCCTTGCAGCTGTATTGATAGGCCGCAATGCTGGTGGACATGGTGCTAATTGGTTTCAGCAAATTTACAGGGAATTGGTGTTTATGGCATCGCTGCCAAGGGTAAGTACATAATTCTATTTGCTTATGCTATAGGATTTGGTTTATGCCTTAAGACGCAACATGCGTATATTTGGTTTTTTCCCTTGGGTAAAGTCGTCAGCCAATGTGTATGTAAAGGGATTTATTGTACACATGGTGAGGCTGGGAATAGGCGACGCAATGTTTATTATCCCTGGTTATGATGGTTACATTATATGTAAACCAAATTGTTTCGTTTTCAGGAATTCGTCAACGGAAAATGCTTATGGTAAGATTGGGATTTGGATTTATGATCCGATTAGATATATAGAATTCTTGTAGGGAATTTAAAATGCGAATTAATGCATGAAGGTAAGAATTCTCTTCCAGGAGCTTTTAGGTGAATACATTTGATAAACTTGATGCGTGAAGCATTTACAGGTGCTAATGCGATTGCATTAGCAGACAACTGTGGAAGTTAGGTTGTTGTTATGGGGGTTCTTCGGGTAAGTAGGCAGTGGGGTTTGGCGGAACCGCCACAGGTGTATTCCAAAACCCTACTCACAGGGCAGTGGAATACGCTAACGTTGCTGTGGCTACCCTTGATAGGATTATTCTGTTACTATATTGGAGTTTACCAGTCTTTGGCAATATTCCAGATGGGGCTGCTTGTACACTTACGACTTTTTTACTTGCATATTCTACGTGAGACTTAAATTTTAGTCGGCTGTTGGGCATAATTCCCAAGTACTTAGCAACTTCTTTGATCGTATGATCTGATATCCGACCTGGAAGTTAACAGGATAGTCGACTCGTTATTAGGACTGCCATCGTTTTGTGGTAAATTAGTTCTAATCCGGTCGATTGTGGCTAGTTTTTAATCAGTCGATTTGCTTGATTAGTGGGCGCTTTCACCTCGCTAATATGCTTAACTTTATTTGTAAAATTCCGTTGCACGTAATATTTCACATGGGTGAGCCAAACTAAAAATGTACGTACGTAAGTATCACCCATTATTATTTTCTGCACACAATCCCAAACATGGAGGGAAATTAACGGAAACCCAACAATATTCATGGGTATAGGAAATGAGTTTAAAGGCCAGGCTCTTTCTTAACCAATAAGTGAGACAAAAAATACGTCAGTGTTCCACAATTTGTGAAGAACAACAAAAACTCTGTCCCGTGGTCACCCACATCTGTTAAGTGTTTAATGATCACTATAATAGAGATATAATATAATATTATATTATAATAATATAATATAATAGTATACCCGCCTGTCACCCGGGAGACCGGGGTTCGATTCCCCGCCGGGGAGCCTCTGGTGCAAGACTAATGACCTTGCCCAGAAAAAATAAATCATTATGGAAAATTTAACAAGCCTTAGAACTTGCTAAATAAGGCCAAGACCGGTCTCCGGTTGTAGTGCCGATGATGATGATGATGATGATAATAGAGAAAGCATATATACTTGCTGCCTCTGCTTCTTCGTATCCAACCTTGTGCTATGTAACACAAACTGGATTTTAACAAACTAACTTTCATAATTTTTTAGAAAGAGCAACAATCGAGCCCGGATGATGGTGCAAATAATCACAGGGGCAAGTGCCATGTAAATGCGTCGTGATCATAAGGCCTGACTAACACCAAACTCCGGATTTCTATTATTGAGGATGACGGCTGGTACCTAGCTAATATAAACAAATCAATAACAATGAGAATCCTTACTCGACCGAAGAATGAATGTACGTGATTAGATCGTTTGCGTGAAGAAACGTTTATTTTAGTTCGTTAAATAGAAAAATACAATGTTTTGGCCTGCTTACTTTTTCATTTTGTGGGGTAGAGTTGCCCTCTACTAAAATGCGACAGATTCATAAATTCTTCTTTCAACAGAACGAAGGATACTAGATGATGGAACCTTGACTACAAATCTGCATACTTGCTGACTATGTGTTTTAACTTGGTGTATAACAAATATGTTGGAATGTATAACAGCTTCGGATGAATTGTTCATCGTAGTTATTTGAAATAATATCGATTAGAGTCAAGCGATGAATCATTTCTGTATTTATTTTATTTTGCGTTTGCGCACAGAGAAATAGTGACCGTTTTCTTTTTATTGCCCTTCTTGGCAAAATTGATTTTCGCAACGTCAGTAGTAAAACAAAAGTGCTTTATTAAGACTTAACTACTCTTTATTATTATTATTATTATTTTACTTAAATCTACGGGCTATAATATGTAGGCCTGTGTAGTTTGTATTGTTGGCCATGATTTTGGTTTTCTCTTATAAATCGTGTAGTTGTTTTGTTGGCCCTAACTCCTGAGGTCTTATATTTAAGGTGCTGTCGTCGAGCGTCCTACTCCCACTTAGGTATATATAAATAACCATATTGATGATCATCGGCACTACAACCGGGAACCGGTCTTGGCCTTATTTAAATAACCATATTACTTTTTTCAAATTAACATTTTTTGAATTTATCTTACCCTACCTTCGCGTAATGTAATGCATATATATATACATATATATATATATATATATATATATATATATATATATATATTGTAGCGAGCTTAGGGTTCGCTGGATTAATTATTTTAAAATAAATAAGAGCCGTTAAATCGATTTTGAATTAATATAACACTTTATTAGTCCGAAAGACAACCGTTACTTATACCGTACACTTAACGATTTCTTTACTTATCGCTTCCGTACTTATCGCGTCTTTTACTGCTTACTTCTCACTCGAGACGTATCGCTTGCTTCACTGTCTTACTTATAACTCATCACTATGCTCTGTGTGCGGCGTATTTATACTGTTTCAGCGTTTCGTTTCCGTCCGTTCCATTGCCTTGAATGTTCTACTGTTCCTAGTCCCCAGTTTTCCATTACTTTATAGAATATTCTAGTACTCTGTTTCGGACTCTCTAGAATATTCTAGTACTGATTGTCATATGCGTCACAATACCCTCCGCCTAGATTAGTTCGTCCCGAACTAAGTTCACTGGTCTCCCGGGCCAACAAAAGCCGCCAGTCGGTCGCGATGCACCACTTTCATCTTGGCGTTCGGCGGTGGAAGTTCTTGACCTTCATCCAAATTTTCTACTGCTCTCCTTTTCGCGTCAGCTCTAGCCTGTCGCCATTCTTCCTTTTCCTGACGACGGAATTCCTCTTGCATTTTAGGGATCTCATGCGAATAGTATAAAAGAAAATGCATGTGCACACCCTTAAGCTCTTCTGGAGTTTGCACATCACGTAAGCGGTCTAGATCTTCATCTTTACTTACACGCGTATCATCTGGTATTGGAGCATCTGTCGATTTCATAAGCGTGTCCAACTGGTAGTTCCGCATCTTTTCAAATAACTGGAGCAGTTTGTTCTTTGGAGCTGACAGTAAACACCAGCCTGCGTGGTAGTAATAGACTTTCCATAGATCGTCGCAGGTTAATTCTGGTTTCACTTGTTCTTCTCTATAGAACGCAATTAACGGCACCTCTGGCTGTTCATTACGCCTACAATCTAGGGCTTGCTTGATCTTGCTTGATGAAATCCTTCAGTTCTTCACGTAACACATCATCGTCATTTTCCTGCTCTTCCTCACTGCTGTCGGCCATAGCTTTGCTCTTCCTGAGTTTCTTCATTTCCTCTAGCTCCAATTCCTCCTCATCCTCAGCTTCTTCCGCTTCCGAGTTCCAGAATTCTTTCATACACTGCCTTTGGGCATCCAATTTTGCATTAACCTCTGCAGCTCGCGCATCCAATTTTGCCTTAAACTCTGCTGCTCGCGCGTCCAATTTTGCCTTAAACTCTGCAGCTCGCGCATCCAATTTTGCAGCTTGCGCATCCAATTTTGAATTTACGGTGTCGAATTTTGCATTAACATCTGTAGCGCGTGCGTCCAATTTTGCCATCATAATCCTGAACATCTCCGAAATGTCCAACGGTTGCGAACTCTTCTCCGAATGTCGATCTGCCATCGTCACAATACACTTCCACAGACTTATTTATTTCACCAATAATTAATCCCACTTCTGACACCAATTGTATCTCCAGTTTTCCATTACTTTATAGAATATTCTAGTACTCTGTTTCGGACTCTCTAGAATATTCTAGTACTGATTGCCATATGCGTCACAATATATATATATCTATATATATATATATATATATATATATATATATATATATAAATATATATATTGTGACGCATATGACAATCAGTACTGGAATCTTCGAGAAAGTCCGAAACAAAGTACTAGATTATTTTAGGAAGTACTGGAAAACTGGATTAGAACATTCAAGACTATGGAACGGACGGAAACGATACACCAAATTAGAATGAGGAAAAACGGTATAAATACGTCGCACAGAGATCGGGAGTTAAGTTATAAAAAGGAAGTGAAGCAAGCGATAAGTAGAAAGTAATAAGTAAGAAGTAAGCAGTGAAATACGCGATAAGTACGAAAGCGATAAGTCAAGAAATAGTTGTGTACAGTAAATAGTAACGGTTGTGATTAACGGACTAATAAAGTGTTATATTAATTCAAAATCAATTTAACAGCTCTTATTTATTCAAAATAATTAATCCAGCGAACCCTAAGCTCGTTACAATATATATTAGATACGCAACTAACTTCTCGCTGTTTTTTATGAAAGTGCAACTTCATTGAGAAAAAATGGTTACAAATAAACCATTCGAAGTATTGCCCATCGCTAGCTACAATGGTTTCCCATCTTTCTGGCAAAGCTCGAATACCGTTACGGTGAAAGTGTTCATCTTTTGAGAGTATCCACGAATCAAGCCATTTTGTATGTCTTTATCAGCAGACCCAGACCATGTCCTAACGAACGGAACAAATAATAATCGGACACGGCAAAATATCTGGGAAATATGGCGGATGGGATAGGACTCCCAATTTAAGCATTTCCAGGTAGGTTTTGACGGGTTTGGGAACGTGAGGCCGAGCGTTGTTATGCTGTAGAATCGCCTTTTCGTGCCTCTGCTCATATTGTGGCCGTTTTTCGCACAGCGCTCGGCTCAATTGCATCAATTGAAGTCGATATCGTCCCCCAGTAATGGTTTCGTTCAGTTTCAACACCTCATAATAAATAACACCGACCTAATCCCACCAAATACACAGTATAACTTTCGCAGCCTGAATATTCGGCCGAACCGACACCGTAGAAGCATTGCCGAGCAATCCCCATGTCTTTCTTTTCTTTTGGTTGCTGTAATGAATCCATTTTTCATCACTCGTCACCATGCGATTAAGAAAACCCTTCCTTTTTTGTCTCTGGAGCAGTTGTTCACAGGCAGAAAAAACGACGTCCATTGGTTTCAAATTATAAGGAACCCAAGTTCTGCGGCTCGGATATCTAAAACAAATTTCTTATGATTTGAGTATGTTGATGCTTATACACCATCGCCAATACAAGGTTGATATTTGTCCCAAGTGTTCAGGAACAGCTTTGCGCGGGTCTTTTGTGGAGCTGTTGTGCCTCTATACAGGCGTGTCGTCAGCGTACAAAACGCTTTTGATTCAGCTAGAGTCTTCTTATTGACGACCTCGTATGGGAAATTGTACATATATGTTGTACAGCTTGCGACCCAGTATTGAGCGATTATGTCCAGTCTAATTGATAGCAAATTATTATCTGTGCGAACACATTGCCTTAATCTTTTTCGTCCGTTATGAACGTTGTATATAATGCTAGCGGTGCAGGGTGGAACACCGTTCTCTCCAAACTTATACGAAATACCTTCTTGTTGAACACCACACACACTTGACACGCCTTTAAAACAAACACTCTTTGTTTTTTATAATTAAAACTAATCTTTAATGTTACGACATTTAATACCACCGAGTTAACACACATTTGAATAAAAACACTTTATTTTTTATTATTAATTAATTAATTAAAACAAAATTTGATTATTAAATTACACTTGGCTTTTTTCAGTAAAACACTTTTCACAGTATCTGAATAAATTATACCTTTTCCAGGGAGGTTCAGTTAATTATTTTTCGAAGTTACCATCCCCACCGACACCTTGGCGTACGCAAACTTACATCTGACAACACCTTCCAATCACGACCCGTCTCGGTCAATCGCTCAAATCCAATTCCTGTTTTCTCCTCGTCTGCCCGAACGAAAACTCTCTTTTTCTAACAAAAGAATATATCCTGCAGATCGAAGGATATATTCTTTTATTTTCATAGCCCTCTTGCCACCTGCCATTTATTTTCTTTATCTTTCCCGGGTTAGGATTAAAAGAGGCAAAACAAAAGGAAGAATCAACAAAGGGTCTTGCTGATGAGCATTTATGATCCTTGATGTTGGTGGGCCATAAAACGGACATGTCGTCTTCCTATACAGTATGTTTCGCGCTCAGGTCACTGTGTATTAAGCTTCTTTTGTATTGCTGCCTAGGATCTTATTAAGGCCATTTCTGAGAGTTCGTGTGTTTAAATTTGAGAGTATGTACACCGAACCTAGATGTACTGTCTCAGATGCATTTCACTCTGCCATTTTCAGTGATGGTGTCTCAGATGTCTATGCATGACTATCCCAACTTAGTAAGGTGTAATCATTCGGAACAATTTTGTGGCGTTTTTTTTTTTTCATATATAAAAGTAACGTTGTATTTTAAATTTAGGTAATGATTACCTAAATTTTGTTCAAACTGTATAACAATTTATCGGGTGAATTATTCATCACAGTTATTTCTTACAATATAGATTGAGCCACTCGATGAATTGTTGCGCTATTTACCTTAGTTCCGTTTGTCGGGCTGATATAAAGAGATTCGGTTTTGTTCGTTAACTCCGAAGATATAAATATGATGTTAACTATTCCAGACGATTATCCAGATTATATGAAGTTAAAGAAAAACCTTCGTCTAGCCATTCATCGTCTGCAGTTGATTGAGAAAAAGAAAATAAAACGAATACAAAATGCTCGTAAAGAAATAGCCGATTGCCTCGCAGCTAACAATATCGACACGGCGAGAAGTAAAGCTGAACATACGATTCGGTAAATCAATTACGAAAACTGTTATAAGAACTTGTATTATATTATTCATATCAATTTAGGGAAGACCAACTGATTGAAGTTATGGAAATGATTGAAGTGTACTGCGATTTGTTAATAACTCACTTTGGATTGATTTCTCATTTAACGGCCATTGATGAAAGCACGGCCGAAGCAATATTTACCCTCGTTTGGGTTGCTCCTCGGTTACAAGACGCTATACCCGAGTTGAGCGTGATTTCAGTAGAATTAGTTCATAAGTATGGTCAGTCTTTTGCCAAATGTGCTCGAACAGCAATTGGTAATCAACGTGTTTCGAAGACACTAATGAATATGCTTAAGATGAATACTCCACCAAAATACGTTGTTGAAAAATATTTGATTGCAATTGCAGAAAGTTATAATGTCCTTTATGAACCAGAAGTCGTGCAAGATGATCCTAAACCCTCAGGTAAATATAATAATTTAGAGAAATGCTGTATTTTCTAAGAGGATGAACATTTGTAGGCGAGGAGAAAGAAAATACTATTGACTTGCTTAACTTGGATGGGTCGACGTCACCACCTGATTCAGCCTTTCGAGAATACCCAGAAATGCCTTCTTTGCCAGACGATCCGGAAGAATATATCATAAAACCATCCTTCCATCCACCACTTTCCCCCCAATATACAAGCCAAGAGCCAGGCTTTGGTGGTTATTTTTGGGCTAAGAATATGTTTTTCCACACTGCCCCTGTGCCGATCAGATACGACCTTTCACCTGAGCTTTTGGAATCAAGTCCACTTGAAAGGGAATATCGCGAATTTATGCTGAGGGTAAATTATCTAGTTACGATTCATTTTCATCAATATTATATATTAATATTCTTGTATTATAACATTATGTAGAGGAAGGCTAACAATAATTTGTCGAGGGTTGGGAATCCAGACGAGGATAATTTAGTAAGTACTTTAGACTTAAAGTTGTTGAAGCAATTGTTTTACAAAGCATAATATTCTTTTGTTATAATATTACGTAGGGGGAGGCGAGCAACAAATTACCGATTGTTGAGAGGAGTGAGAAAGCATCAGTAAGTATTTGAGAATTAATGTGGAATCAATTGTTTTACAAATTTAGTTAATCATTTAAATGCAAGTATATTAGGTACGTATCGTGTTGCAATATACACTTATTACTTTCCAATGCAAGTAATCATTCAGGTAAACTCAAATGACAGTTGTTGCTTCTTGGTTTGAAATTGGAAGGACTTCCACCCACTTGCTGAAGTAATCCATGATGACCAACATATATTTGTTGTTGTCGTTGGTTTTTGGAAATGGTCCTGAGATATCAATCGCAATTCGCTCGAAAGGGCCACCCACGTTGTACTGCTTCATAGCACTCCTTGGTTTTGCTGTTGGTCCTTTGGTCGCAGTGCAAGTCGTGCACTTCCTACACCAAGACTCGACGTCATCTCTAATGTGAAGCCAGTAGAATTGAGATCGTAATTTTGAAGGTATCTTATTAACTCCCAGATGTCCACCGAAGGCCCCGTCGTGTATCTCTGTTAGTACATCCTTCACTTTTGATGGTGGGACTAGAATCTGCATTCGATAGGATTTTCCGTCCGCGGCTTCCCATTTACGCTTTAGAATCCCACCTTCCCCCAGCAAGGAATTCCATTGTGCCCAATATGCTTTAAATGTTCCACTCTTGACGGATATATTGTTCCAAGTTGGCCGCTCGTTCTTTTCTTTGTGTACCAGGATTAGCGACATATTGTGACGCATATGACAATCAGTACTGGAATCTTCGAGAAAGTCCGAAACAAAGTACTAGATTATTTTAGGAAGTACTAGAAAACTGGAATAGAACATTCAAGACTATGGAACGAACGGAAACGATACACCAAATCAGAATGAGAAAAAACGGTATAAATACGTCGCACGCGGATCGGGAGTTGAGTGATAAGTAAGATAGTGAAGCATGACGATAAGTGCGGAAGTAATAAGTAATGAGTAAGAAGTAGAAAGTGAATCAAGGGATAAGTAAGAAGCAGAGGAGTAATTAGTCAAAGACGCGATAAGTACGGAAGCGATAAGTCAAGAAATCGTTAAGTGTACGGTAAACGTAACGGTTGTTATTAACGGACTAATAAAGTGTTATATTAATTCAAAATCGATTTAACGGCTCTTATTTATTCAAAATAATTAATCCAGCGAACCCTAAGCTCGCTACAACTGGTGTCAGAAGTAGGATTAATTATTGGTGAAGTAAATAAGTCTGTGAAAGTGTATTGTGACGATGTCAGATCGACATTTGGAGGACCGGAACCTGGATAGCAGAGGAGAGAAGTCAATTCTTCGACAGAGTCTGCAAGCAGCAATAGAGGAAGAGGATATTGATGTCGGCAAAGATGCTTTTACGAGTGGGCCAGACTGTCCGGATGGAGAAGAAACAGCGAGTCAAGATGGTGCCAATGTATCGGAGAAGAGTTCGCCACCGTTGGGCATTTCGGAGATGTTCAGGATGATGATGGAAAAAATGGACGCGCGAGCTGCAGAGTTTAAAGCAAAATTAGATGCGCGAGCTGCAAAATTGGATGAGCGAGGTGCAAAATTGGACGCGCGAGCAGCAGAGTTTAAGGCAAAATTGGATGCGCGAGCTGCAGAGGTTAATGCAAAATTGGATGCCCAAAGGCAGTGTATGAAAGAATTCTGTGACTCGGAGGCGGAAGAATCTGAGTATGAGGAGGAATTGGAGCCACATGAAAGGAAGAAACTCAGGAAGAGCAAAGCTATGGCCGACAGCAGCGAGGAAGAGGAGGAAGATGACGATGATGTGTTACGTGAAGAACTGAAGGATCTCATCGATGATAACCCGATTGAAGAGGGCGGAAGTGATGGTGAAAACACTGATGCTTCAGGCCGTTCCCCGAAACGGATTTACAATGATGATGACGAGTTGGAAGACGACGACTGTGACCTTATTGAAGAGAATCTTAGTTTGAAAGTCAAACGCAGAAAGCGTTCCAAGCGTTTGCGTCGTACACGGGACGAAGAAAGTGATGGAGAGGAACAGCACGTCGATGAAGGTTCAGCACGTGAGGCTATAGCCGTACAGCTATTCGACGACGAAGACGATGTTAAACGCCGCTCTGAACGTAGTCACAGGGAAACTGAGGCGGCAAAACATTTCAATGATGATGAGGAATCGGAATCTGATGCTGAGGATTTTATTGTAGACGACGAAGGAAGGCCAATTGCTGAGAAGAAGAAGAAAAGACCACTTCAAGTCACTGACGCGTCATTGCAAGGAGGTCAGGACAGTTTCGGTGTAGATTTCGACTATGAGGATTTCACTAATTACGAGGGTTGCCTCTTATGTTTCGGGATTTGGCAACCCTAGTGTTGCAATCCGGCAATTGATAGCTCTGTCGTAAAGTTGGACATTTTTGAGGTTATACGCACTCAGAACGTTTTGACATACGAGCGCTATTTGTGTTGTTTACAGTAACTTAAAAGATTCATCTCGGCCCAAAAATGGAATTAAATCGTCAACATTTTCGTGCGATTATTTTTTACAATTTTCGGCGTGTATTAACTCAGCAACAGTGCATGGATGAACTTAATTCAATTTTTGTTGATGAAGCTCCATCAACGACCAGTGTTTATCGATGGTATGGTGAATTCAATGGTGGTCGTAGTTCACTCCAAGATGAATTTCGTGAAGGTCGTCCAAAATCAGTTGTTGTTCCGAAAACCATTGATGCTGTGCGCGAACTGATATTGGAAGATCGTCATGTGACCTATCGTGAGATTGAGACAACCTTAGGCGTTAGTGGGACCAACATACATTCAATATTGCATAAACATTTGACTGTCAAAAAAATTTGTTCGCGTTGGATCCCACACAATTTGTCAATCGCCCAAAAAAAGGCTCGTGTCAATTGGTCGAAAGAAATGCTCAAAAAATACGGTCGCGGTGCTTCGAAACACGTCTATGACATCGTGACAGGTGATGAATCGTGGATTTACGCGTATGAGCCCGAAAGTAAACAGCAGTCGACTGTCTGGGTGTTTCAAGATGAGCCAAATCCAACAAAAGTTGTTCGCGCACGAAGCACTTCCAAGCAAATGGTCGCCTGTTTTTTCGGAAAAACTGGACATGTCGCAACCGTACCACTAGAACAACGCAGAACAGTCAATTCTGAGTGGTACACAACCATTTGTTTGCCACTTGTCTTCCAAGAAATCAGGAAAACCAACCGCCGAAGACGGATCACTCTTCACCACGACAATGCGAGCTCTCACACATCGGCTGCGACAACTGCATTTTTGAGCACCCAAAACATCGATTTGATGGGTCATCCGCCGTATAGTCCTGACTTGGCACCAAATGACTTCTTTTTATTCCCGTACGTAAAAAACAAACTGAGAGGTCAACGTTTTTCGACACCTGAAGAAGCGGTTGCTGCATTCAAAATGCATGTGTTGGAGATACCTCAATCAGAGTGGCAAAAGTGCTTCGACAATTGGTTCAAACGCATGCAAAAGTGTATATATGTTCATGGGGAATATTTTGAAAAACAATAAAGTGATTTTCGACGATCAATATTTGTTTTTGTTCTCTAATCCCGAAATATAAAAGGCAACCCTCGTATGACGAGGACGAATATAAACCCGAATACGAATCTAGTGAAGTGGAAAGGGGTCATTTGGACAACGAAATCCGTAAAACGGATATTCCTGAGCAAATGCAATTGCGCGAAGTTCCGGTTACGCCTGTTCCAGGGGCACCCAGTGAACTACAAGATGAAGCTGAAGGGATTTACAAACAGGCGTTTTGTAAATCAACTGTTTCAGAACAAGAGAGATCAACGGTTGTTGGAGGTCGAAACCGCTATTGTAAGCCACCACATACGGGGGGAAAGATCAAGCAAGCCCTAGATTGTAGGCGTAATCAACAGCTAGAGGTGCCGTTAATTGCGTTCTATAGCGAAGAATACGTGAAACCAAAATTAACGTGCGACGATCTATGGAAAGTCTACTACTACGACGCAGGCTGGTGTTTACTGTTAGCTCCAAAGAACAAACCGCTCCAGTTATTTGAAAAGACGCGGAACTACCAGTTGGATACGGTTATGAAATCGACAGATGCTCCAATACCAGATGATATGCGTGTAATTAAAGATGAAGATCTAGACCGCTTACGTGATGTGCAAACTCCAGAAGAGCTTAAGGATGTGCACATGCATTTTCTCTAATACTATTCGCATGAGATCCCTAAAATGCAAGAGCAATTCCGTCGTCAGAAAAAGGAAGAATGGCAGCAGGCTAGAGCTGACGTGAAAAGGAGAGAAGTAGAAAATCTAGATCTAAAAAACGAAGCTGGATTTAAGAAGGTCACCGATGTAATAACGCGAATCGAAAAGAGACTTGAGTGTGTTGAGAGAAATAAGACATCGCCTAGCAATCAACATGACTACAAAGATACAAGGATGCAACCGCCAACCTTCGATGGAACGGGACCCTTCTCCGTATATATACGTCAGTTTGACGCCGCGGCTAATTATAATAAGTGGTCGGGTGAGCAAAAGTCAACATCACTAATCTTGTCACTCCGCGGGGCGGCTGCAGAATTGCTACAAACCATACCAGCAGAGAAGCAAACAGATCTCCAAGCGGTAAGAGACGGCCTTGAAGCTAGGTATGGAGACAACCACATGCAGCAGGTCTACCGCATGCAACTACGGAACAGAACGCAGAAACCTGGAGAAAATCTTCAACAGTTGCAGGCAGACATTGAGCGATTGGCAATCTGGGCCTATACAAATATGACTAAAGAATTTCTGAACGAGGTAGCAATGGATGCATTAATAAACGCACTACAAGATCGGGACTTGCAACAGGCCGTTCGTTTGGCGGGAAAGAAGACGATTAATGAAATACTGGCGTTCGCATTGGCATATGAATCTGCTAAACTGGCTACCAGGAGTACATATAGAGTCCTAGAAATGTCCGTCCAGGAACGTTCCTGTCAAAGAAACGGGCATGTACAACGGAGAACCCCGAGACCTGTTATGAAGTGCTGGACATGCGGCGGAGTCGGTCACATCTCTGTTGACTGTAGGAAACGTCGACGAATGAATGACACATCGAGTGAGAATTGTTGTTCATGCGCTTGTCATAAGAGGAGACTATCAACGGAACAACTTGAGGTGAAGAAACACATTGTACATGTCAGAGTACTAAATGCGTCCGAAGAGCCGGTCGCAATAAGAAAAGGAGAGTTAACCGCAGAATGTGCACCCGTATCAATGATAAGCTCAATTCAGCAAGGGAAGGTGCATAATAACGCTGATGTTCTATCAGGAAGACCATGTAAGCCAGATTTTATACATTGTCATAAAGCGGAAGAGAAAGAAGTGGCGTACGACCTGCGAAATGTACAAGTAGAAGTACTAGATGGCCGGACGAGTGATGCTATACGTGCTATACGACAGCCAGCAGTTCCTTCCTTGTTGCGCAGTAATTTCTCTCTGGCTTAGATAGAACTCGACTATAATATGCGACAACTCTCTCTTTACCATCGACTTCCTGTGACAACACTGCTCCGATTCCTGTGTTACTTCCATCAGTATCCAATATAAATGGGCAATCCGCTCTTGGGAATGCCAATGTTGGTGTCTTACATAACTCGGCCTTCAATGTGTTGAATGCTGCCTCACATTTTTCTGTCCAATTGAATTTCTTGTTTTTACCCGTTAGTTCGTGTAGGGTTCTAGCGACGTTGGCAAAACCTTTAACAAACCGTCGGTAATATGTGGCTAATCCCATAAAGCTTCTCAACTGCTGCTTGTCTTCTGGAGTAGGCCACTCTCGGGCGGCTGCTATCTTATCAGGATCCGTTTGAACTCCTGCAGATGAAACGATGTTTCCCAGAAATTTTACTCTCCTTTGGAAGAGTTCACATTTCTTCGAATTGAGCTTCAAGTTGGCCTGTATTAGTCGTTCGAAGACGAAGCGCAGATTATTGATGTGTTCTGGTAAATTCCTTCCAACAACGATGATATCGTTCAAGTACACAAGACACGTCTTCCATGTAAGTTCCCGTAGAACACTTTCCATTAATCGTTCAAACGTTGCTGGGGCATTACACAATCCAAAAGGCATCGCATTGAATTGATAAAGTCCGTTTCCGGTAGTAAACGCTGTTTTCTCCTTGTCTTCCTCCTTCACTTCCACTTGCCAGTAACCGCTTTTTAGGTCCAATGTTGAGAACCACTGAGCTCTAGAAAGGGTATCTAGTGTGTCGTCGATTCGAGGAAGTGGGTAACTGTCTTTCTTCGTAACGTCGTTTAACCGGCGGTAGTCGACACAAAATCTAGTTGTCCCATCCTTCTTCTTGACGAGCACTACCGGCGAAGCCCATGGGCTCGATGATTTCTCGATGACTCCTTGCTCTTCCATCTCTCGAATCATGTTGCCTACTTCTGATTGTTTGGCCAACGGTAGTCGACGAGGTGGCTGTCTTATAGGTCTTGACTCACCCGTGTCAATGCGATGTTTAACTATACCGGTGCGTCCGAATTTATCATGTCCTGTCAGAAAAATATCAGAAAAATCGTTCAGGAGTGATTTAACGCTTGCCTTTTCTCTGTCTGTTAATCCGATTTTCTGGGACATCAACTTATTAACCGCAGAGGATGCACCAGAGGGCTGTTGAATTGAATGGTCCTCTTCCCTTGTCTGAATTGAGTTTATCATTGACACGGGTGCACATTCTGCGATTACCTCTTCTTTTCTTATTGCGATCGGCTCCTTGGACGTATTTAGTACTCTGACGGGTACGATGTGCCCGATCTCCCCTTGCCGGGTTCTCATCCTCCTCACGCACATAACATTTCAGCCTTCGCAATTGTTCGTCCTGTAGTGTAATAGCAACCTCCAAGTTACCAATTCGCAGTGTTCTTTGCCCGATATCCAGAACAACTTGGTGCTCCTTCATGAAATCTATTCCAAGAATGCATTCGTCCGTAATATCGGCAACCAAAAATTTGTGGGAGATGGAAATATTGCCCAGCACTATTATGCTCTCGACTTCTCCGTAGACTGTAGAACATTCTCCTGTGGCAGTCCTCAAAGCGTATCTTCTATTTTTATTAAGGGCAATTTTGCCCACGACATCCGGCCGAATTATGGACCTCGTTGCTCCAGTGTCGATTGTCACTGTTGTTGTCCTTCCATTAACAATCGTAGTTATAACCAAACTTTGGTTATCCCGTTGGAGTTGTGATACAGTTACGATGCTGGGGCTGCAAATTCCACCAGGCGACTTTCGCCCCGTAAAGTCTGCCCTTACAAGTTTCCCGAGCTATTGACCTCAGGTTGGTCCGTTGATAGTCTCCTCTTATAATTAGCGCATGAACGACAATTCTCACTTGATGTTTCATTCATTCGTCGACGTTTCCTACAGTCAACAGAGATGTGGCCGACTTCGCCGCATGTCCAACACTTCATGTCAGTTTTCTGGGTTCTCCGTTGTACATGCCCGATTCTTTGGCAGGAACATTCTTGGACGGACGTTTCTCGAACTCTATATGTACTCCTGGTAGCCAGTTTAGCAGATTCATATGCTAATGCGAACGCCAGTATTTCATTAGTCGTCTTCTTTCCCGCCAAACGAACGGCCTGTTGCAAGTCCCGATCTTGGAGTGCGTTTATAAATGTATCCATTGCTACCTCGTTCAGAAATTCTTTAGTCATATTTGTATAAGCCAAGTTTGCCAATCGCTCAATGTCTGCCTGCAACTGTTGAAGATTTTCTCCAGGCTTCTGCGTTCTGCTCCGCAGTTGCATGCGGTAGACCTGCTGCATGTGGTTGTCGCCATACCTAGCTTCAAGGCCGTCTCTTACCGCTTGGAAATCTGTTTGCTTCTCTGCTGGTATGGTTTGTAGCAATTCTGCAGCCGCCCCGCGGAGTGACAAGATTAGTGATGTTGACTTTTGCTCATCCGCGGCGTCAAACTGACGTATAAATACGGAGAAGAGTCCCGTTCCATCGAAGGTCGCTGGTTGCATACTTGTATCTTTGTAGTCATGTTGATTGCTAGGCGATGTCTTATTTCTCTCAACACACTCAAGTCTCGTTTTGATTCGCATTATTTCATCGGTGACTTTTAGATCCAGATTTTCTACTTCGTTCCGAATTTCTTCCTTAAAGTGTTGAAAATTACATTTCATCCACTGCGTTTGGGCATCCAACTTTGCATTAACAGCTGCAGCTTGCGCGTCCAATTTTGAATTTTGGGCGTCGAATTTTGAATTTTGGGCATCCAACTTTGCATTAACATCTGTAGCTTGCGCGTCCAATTTTGAATTTTGGGCGTCGAATTTTGAATTTACGGTGTCGAATTTTGAATTTTGGGCATCTAACTTTGCATTAACATCTGTAGTTTGCGCGTCCAATTTTATCATCATCACCCTGAGCATCTCCGAAATGTCCAACTGTGGCGAACTCTTCTCCGTTACATTGGCCGCATCTTGACTCGGTGTTTATTCTCCATCCGGACAGTCTGGCGCAATCGCAAAAACATATGTGTCAACATCAATACCCTCTTCCTCCATTGCTGCTTGTAGACGCTGTCGAAGAATTTGCTTCTGTCCTCTGCTATCCAGATTCCGGTCCTCAAGTTCCTTCTTCAAGTTAAGAACGCGAAGATCCTCCAAATGTCGATCTGACATCGTTACAACACACTTTCACAGACTTATTTCCTTCACTAATAATTAATCCCACTTCTGACACCAATTGTAGCGAGCTTAGGGTTCGCTGGATTAATTATTTTGAATAAATAAGAGCCGTTAAATTGATTTTGAATTAATATAACACTTTATTAGTCAGTTAATCACAACCGTTACTTTTTACCGTACACAACTATTTCTTGACTTATCGCTTTCGTACTTATCGCGTATTTCACTTCTTACTTCTTACTTATTACTTTCTACTTATCGCTTGCTTCACTTCCTTTTTTATAACTTAACACCCGATCTGCGTGCGACGTATTTATACCGTTTTTCCTCATTGTGATTTGGTGTATCGTTTCCGTCCGTTCCATAGTCTTGAATGTTCTATTCCAGTTTTCCAGTACTTCCTAAAATAATCTAGTACTTTGTTTAGGACTTTCTCGAAGATTCCAGTACTGATTGTCATATGCGTCACAATATTGATATACAACATTTATTATTATTTATTTATATATATTGTGACGCATATGACAATCAGTACTAGAATATTCTAGAAAATCCAAAACCAAGTACTAGAATATTCTTGAAAGTACTGGAAAACTGGAGACCATGAACAGTAGAAAATTCGACACTATGGAACGGACGGAAAAAAAACACCGAATCAGAATGAGGAAACGGTATAAATACGTGACACGCAGATCAGAAAGTAAGAAGTAAGCAGTCAAAGACGCGATAAGTACGGAAGCGATAAGTAAAGAAATCGTTAAGTGTACGGTAAAAGTAACGGTTGTGATTAACGGACTAATAAAGTGTTATATTAATTCAAAATCAATTTAACGGCTCTTATTTATTCAAAATAATTAATCTAGCGAACCCTAAGCTCGCTACAATATACAGCATCATCATTGAAAGTTTTACCATCCGAAGAGTTTTGCAAAGATCGAAATAAATGGTAATCTGATGGAGCAAGCTCAGGGCTATATGATGCATGTAACATCAATTCCTAACTAAGCTCCACTCATTTTTGGCGAGTGACCAAAGATGTATGTGGTCTAACGTCGTCCTGGTGAAAAATAACACATTTTTGATGGAACATTTTTGGCCGTTTTTCGTTGTATTGTATCTACCCAGTTGTTGACAGTACACATCCGAATTGATCGTTTGATTCCTTGGAAGCAGAAACGCACCACACCTCTCCATTCCCACCAAATTGAGATCAAAATTTGCTTTTGGTGTATATCAAATTTCGAGGTGGATTGTGCTGGATCACTAAGCCTGGACTGAGATCGATTGACGTTACTCTAAACAACCCACTTTTCATTGCCAGTTATGATTCGTTTAAAAAAAGCGTCTGATTCATTGCGTCTAAGATGCAAATCGCAAGCGTTGGTGCGCTTCGTTAAATGTATTTCTTTCAAATCATGTGGAACCCAAACATCAAGTTTTTATCGAGTTGCATACGTTTTAAATATTTCTATATCGCTGTGATCCGACTTGATTATGGCTTTAATTTGATCATCATCAGGCTCACCTGGTCGACCTGATCGTTGTTCATATTTCAGTGAAAAATCTTCGGAACGATATTTATCAAACCACTGTCTTTATTTTAAGGCTTCTTCGCCATACGCATTATGTAAGTTTTTAGCAGCTTGTTTTGCTTTCTTTCCTTTACGGGAATAAAAAGTAAAATATGACGAAATTGCTCGTTTTTGCACTCCATATTAAAGCTAATGCCAAACTAATATCTTTTCACAAAAATGTGTGCAATTTGCTTCTAAAGCAAAGTAAGACTGACAGCTTACAAATGTCAAAAAAGTCATTAACAGAAGCCATTAAAAAGATGGCTAAAGACATCTACGTGTGAAATCGACAATTACTTAGTTGCACACCTGATAGAATAAGAAAGCACAGTTGAATTTGAAACGAACATATCAAGTACAAACCACAAAAATACACAAAATATGCATACGCAAAAAAAGAAAGAAAACAAAACCTTAAAATTCAAACCATACGAGTATTAGCAGAAATTTACTTCCGCACTTTTTTTATCATTATTCCAACCTTTTGTGATTTTTTCTAGATAAAGTTTATCTCTAACGAGATTCGTTTTTGTTGATTTCACCATTGTTTTTACTACACAATTCTAATGTTGCTCTTTTCTCTTTTCTGCTTATTTTGTTAGCCAACAAAAAACTCATACGAGAATTTACCTTATCTCTATATATGTCGAGATCCACAGGTAGAGTCCATATCAACTTATTCTCTTTTTTAAATTAAAAATCAAAGTTTTCAATTTATCTAGCCATCATCACTGGAACTTGAAGGAAAGCCCACCTGCGCATCATCTGATTTGCCGGGTGAAAAAAAGGATGCGGCCGAATCAGATGAAGATATTGATTTCTTCGGAATGCTCGCACGTTTTGATGACCTCGACACATAAATTAATCGAAAGAAAGCATGTCCTTAGCCGTACAAATTGTTATTACTTATCTTATTTCAGTGTTATCTAAAAATGTATTTGCCTATTTAAATTAAATTGGAGCAAACATATCCTAAGCAGTGCAAATTGTCAGTATTTATATGTTATTTGATTGTTATCTAAAAATGTATTTGCTTCTTTCAATTAAATTGAAGCAAACATATCCTACGTCGTACAAATTGTTAGTATTTATCTGTTATCTCAGTGTTATATAAAAATGTATTTGATTCTTTAAATTAAATTGCCGATGTTGGTTGAAATAGTATAATATTATTCCAATAATTAGTGTTTTCCTAATCAATATCTTGTTTATTCGAGAATTATTATTATTATTATTTTACTGGCCTGTAGGAACCCGGAAGTTCATGACCTCACCGACTCGGCTCCGCCATTGTTCGCTGTCCTGCGTGCTCTCCTTCCACGTTCGACCATCCGATCCGATCTCCTCGAGGTCCAATCTAACATTGTCCTCACATCTCCGTCGCGTCCGTCCTGTCGGTCTCTTCCCTCTTAGTTTACCGTCAAGAATTCTATGCACAGTCCTATCATCGCCCATTCACGCTACATGTCCGGCCCATCTTAATCTTCGCGACTTGATCACTCTCATTATTGTAGGTTTGCGGTATAGCTCTTCCAATTCGTGGTTGTGGAGTTTCCTCCATTGTCCTGACTCCTCGTCATATTTACCGCCAAATATACCCCTTAAAACTTTATTCTCGAATACGTGGAATTTGTTCTCTTCCCGTTTTGTGAGAGCCCATGTTTCGCATCGGTATAGAGCACTCAGCATGATTATGGTTCTATTCGAGAATAAATCGTTTATTAGCATGTATAACACTATACTTTCGACGAACCCTATTTTTTTTTGTTTTTTTTATTAGACTTCTCTCGGGAGAGGCGAACCTATAGCACCGAGTGGGCGCCCCAAAATGCCATCAAATAACTGTTGCAGTTATTTTTGAACAGTTACAGGTTATAACGCTCCGGGAACACTCGCATGGGAAGGGAGTTCCACAGCTTCCCCGCTCTGTAACTATTACTATACTACTATTTATTGGACTGTAGGAACCCGGAAGTTCATGACCTCACCGTCTCGACTCCGCCATCGTTCCCTGTCCTGTTCACTCTCCTTCCACGCTTGACCAGCCGATCTGGTCTCCTCAAGGTCAAACCTAACTTTGTCCTCCCATCTCCGTCGCGGCCGTCCTACCGGTCTCTTTCCCGTTGGTCTACCGTCAAGAATTGTACGCAAGTTATGGTTTTTGAGTTCCAGTTGAAATACGAAAAACACGGCCCGAGGGGAAAGTCGACCCAATCTTCCATTAACACCACAAATAGAAAAATCCAGGAAATCAAAACTCGTAGTTTTTTTTTTTTTTTTTTTTTTTTTTTTTTTTATTGTCACTTATTATTGTATCTTATGATTATATGAACTTTTCTAGACCTTCGTCATCCTATTCTATTTGGTTTACACTTATTTTTATTTTTCTTTAGTTTTTCATATTAGCATCAATTAGCAATCACTTTGTTTTCCTTAACTTATTCACTTAGTTTAGTTTTCTATATTAACATTAACTAACAGTCACTTTGTGTTCCTTTGCTTAGTGCTTTATATTGTTATCAAACTAATAGTTACTTCGCATTCCTTAGTTTAGTTTTTCATATTATCAGCAATTAACAATCACTTTGTATTCCTAAGTTCAGTTTTTCATATTATCAGTAATTAATAATCACTTTGTATTCCTAAGTTCAGTTTTTCATATTATCAGTAATTAATAATCACTTTGTATTTCTTAAGTTCAGTTTTTCATATTATCAGTAATTAATAATCACTTTGTATTTCTTAACTTATTCACTTAGCTTAGTTTTCTATATTAGCGTCAACCAATAGTCACTTTTAACCAAATAACCTTCACTTCGTACTTTTTATTTGCTTTCTATTATTACTTTCGATTTAGCATCCCACCTTCCATTCTTACGATCAACTCTTATTATTTTCTTGACCAACCCCGAACCCCTTATCTTCACGACCGACCACCAACTGCCTTCTTAATTACTTCCTATAACTTCTCGACACCTCGGGGTCAACGCTTCTCGATTACCACAGTGCAATTCAATTTTAATTGCCCCAATTTTCGATTGTTGGCCTCAGTTCGCAATCACGATATATCGCTGACTCAATCAATATACCTTCATTGACTTGAACTCGGGTTCAAGCTCTACTGTAGCGAACTGACCCAATTACTTTCTTTTATGTTTAGTGTGCAATCAATTGCCTTTCCGTGATTTGTTAACTGTTCCGGAATATGCAATTAATTGCTTTTGCACTATTGAGCAATCGTTTCGGCATATGCAGTTAATTGCTATGGAAAATGAAACTACTCGTTTTTACACGATTTGCCAATTGCTTTGGAATATGGACTTACTTGCATTATCGTTTTGTGGGGTCATCTGAGTTTACAATCGGATGGCGTTTTTAGGTTTAGGTGTGTCAATGATCTCTTGTACATCATCTTTGACTATGATGTCATTGACACACTTAACACGCACAAACCTACGGTTGCCCATTCGCGCTACATGTCCGGCCAATCTTTATCTTCGCGACTTGGTTACTCTCACTATTGTAGGTTTGCGGTATAACTCTTCCAATTCGTGGTTGTGGAGTTTCCTCCATTGTCCTGCCTCCTCGTCATATTTACCTCCAAAGACACCCCTTAAAACTTTATTCTCGAATACGCGGAATTTGTTTTCTTCCCATTTTGTGAGAGCCCATGTTTCGCATCCGTATAGAACAATCGGCATGATTAAGGTTCTATAGACACGGAGCTTTATGTTACGTGATAGCAATTTGCATTTCAGCAGTTTACTGACTGCGTGCCAACTAGCGTTGCCGGAATGCAGTCTTTTGTTAATTTCCTTCGACATTTCGTTACTGGTCGTCAGTATCGTTTCCAGATATTTAAATTCTTTAACTTTTTCAAATATCTTACCTCTGACGTTTTTATGTGTTTCCTGAGATCCAGCTGCTCTCGCAGTAATCATGTATTTTGTTTTGTCTTCATTTATTTCTAGGCCCACCTCTTCCGCCCCTTGCATGATGATTTCACAGTTATTACCTACAGTTTCTAGATTATGGGCCAAAACGGCGATGTCATCCGCATATGCGAGCACTTGTGTGACCCCGTTCAGGGCTGATCCGGCCATCTTGTCGTCTTGTACCTTTCTGATGACATACTCGAGGACAAGATTAAAGAGACATGATGAGAGGCCATCCCCCTATTTTAGTCCGTCCCGGATTTCAAATTGTTCTGAGAGGCAGTTTTCTATTTTAATTCGCCCTTTGTTTTCGTTCATGCAAATTTAAATGATGGCGGCATATTTTTTCGGGATTCCCAGCTCAACTACAATATGGTAGAGTATTTGTCTTGCGACCGAGTCGTAGGCTTTTTTGTAGTCAACGAACAGTTGGTGAACCGTCTCCCCGCATTCCCACTTCTTTTCCAGCAGTTGCCTTATTGTGAACATTTGGTCGCGTGTTGGCCGGTTCCTACGGAATCCGCATTGGTAGTCTCCCAGTATTTCGTCTGCGTACGGTGTCATTCTCGCCAGTATGATATTTGTTAGTATTTTGTATGTGGTTGGGAGCAATGATATTCCTCTGTAGTTTTCGCCGTCAGATCTATCGCCTTTTTTGAAAATGGGAATGACTATTGAGGTTTTTCATTCTTCCGGAGAGACTTCCTTATCCTATATGGTTTTGATGAGCTTGTGGATCTTTCGAGATCATCCATAACCCGAAAACCAAAAACCGTTTCAAATCGAAAGGCCACACAAACAGCGGTCACGATCGACCCAGCTGTTTTAAAAAAGAAGCAGCAACCGCGGGTCTTTGCACGAGACCTCTATTTGAAGGAGTTCGTCGGTGACATAAACCTACAAGGAATCTCTAACTTTAAGACAAAGACCTTAAGTCCAAGCCTTAATAAAATCGTAACCTACGATCGAGAGACGTTCTGTAAAGTTAACGAAACCCTCACGGCCAAGGAACATCTCCCAGCGTCAAATTCACTGACGTAAAAATATTCGATGACCCACAACGGTTTGTGAAAATCAGACCGGAGAAGTACAGTAGGGTGAACATATGGGAGCTACACCTTACCCCAGGGACTAACATAGACTCCATAATGCGGACAAAGTCGCCCCCAATCTTGCATCAGCAAGTTGTCTTCGAGGGATTGCATAACAATGAAATATCTCAATGCACACGCTGCCAACATTTCGGACATTTCTCCCGAAACTGCAACATGGACCGGCGTTGCGTCCGTTGTGGAAAATCCCACGATATTGGCAAGTGCGAACTCCCTCCAGCTAAATATTGGGTTGTACCATATGAAATGTCCGATTTTCGCCCAGTCGGAAATAAGAAGTTCTCGAGTGAACATCTGTGCCAGAACGTTAAATTATTTTTTTTTTATAAAGTAAAGTGGTCCATGGCCTGTTGGCAGCGTGTCGAGCCCAGTTGGCGGGTCAGGGGTTGGGGTGAAGGTGACGTCGGGGTTGTATACCTTTCTCGCTGCTTTGGCGGAAGGGTTCCTGAGGAGCCGATCCTTCTGTATGTGGTCCTCCAGAAAGGGTTTCCGGATTGGGGGAGTCGGTGTCCCACCATCTTATACTCTATAGCGACAGAGATTTGTTAACAATTTTAAATAAGAATTTCAAGAGGCACAAGCTCCTCTGTGTCTGCCCACGTCGGTAACCAGAAACCAGCAATCCTTGCACTTAGCGAGACTCAGGTAATAACTAAAGATTTAAGAGAGCTAGAAATGACTGCAATGCACATATTCAACGCGCCAAGTTCTTGCATGACCAGAGACTGAGACAAAAATACTATTCCCACAGGTTCTACAACCTCTGGGCATTCGTGAAAAACATTCAAAACCTTCTCCCTTCATCCATTTCATCGCTTATAGTCGATGGCAGACCAGTCACCGCTACAAAACAGAAAGCGAATCTACTTGCTGCACATTTAGCAGCCAACTCAACGCTGCATGATACCCCATCAGTTTCGTCTCAACTTGGGCATAACCAGCAAACCATGAGCCAGATTCACTTCCGAACGTGTACTGTTGCCCAGGCACTCAAAGAGCTAAACGCAAACAAATCCGCTGGTCCGGATGGCATCCCCGCAATTCTCTTGAAGAGATGTTCCTCCTCACTCTCTAAACCACTGCGAAAACTCTTCCATTTGTCTTATTCGACTGGCCGTTTCCCAAATAGATGGAAGTCACCCAACATTCAGCCAATTCCCAAAAAGGGCGACAAATCGTCCCTCTCTTCTTATCGACCCATAACACTAACTTCTATTCTCTCGAAGGTAATGGGATCACTGATTAATCGTCAGCTTTCGAAATATCTGGAATCAAATGACCGCCAATATGGCTTTCGTAGCAATAGGTTTACAAGAGATTTGATGGCGTACCGTACCGAAAAGTGGAGCCATTCGATTCACTACCTCGAAGAAAGCAAGGTTGTTGCTTTGGATATCTCGAAAGCCTTCGACAGAGTTTGGCATTCAGCCCTTTTATCAAAATTATATTCATATGAAGTGGACCACTCCCTGATCCAACGGATAAAAAACTATCCTTCTGGCCGTTCATTTCAAGTGGTTCTTGATGGTGTCAAATCTGTCTCCCATCAAATTAATGCAGGTGTTCCCCAAAGTTCGGTACTCTCATCCACTCTCTTCCTGATCTTTATAAATGATCTCTAGTCCATTACCCACAACCCAATCCACTCGTTTGCTGATGATACCTCGTTGAGTTTCTCATACCCACACGAACATTCCCGACCAAACTCGTCGAACGTCAATACCAAGCAGCAACCGTAATACACTGAATTCCGACCTCAACAAGGTATATCAATGGGGATCTAACCGAGTAGAGTTCAATGCCTTAAAAACTCAGTGCCCTATCCTCAAAGGTGAACCCCAAAGTAAATATACTGTTGATGAATGGCACTCCCATCGACGAACCCAAGGAACTATCAGTTCTCGGCACACGAATTAATTCGACTCTTAATTGGAATGACCACATTTTTGAAGCTGCGAAAAATTCGGTCAAATGTATGGGGTTCCTTAAGAGATGCAAAAAATTCTTCACTCCATCCAACCTGGCCACTATTTACAAGGCGTATATTTTCCCAAAATGGAGTTCAACTCCCATATTTGGTCAGGCGCATCCAAAACTGCACTACACGTGCTCGATAGGATGCAAAAACAAGCAGTGAAACTTATTGCCGACCCAGCTGTGAGTCGATCAATTCCGTCGTTAGAACATAGGCGCAACGTATCATGCATATCTCTTTTCTATAAGTATTATCACGGTCGTTGTTCAACTGAACTTGCTGAATGTGTTCCTCAGACATTTTCCCGCGATACCCGTCAATCTGAGAATGCACATCAGTTCACGTTGAAAGTCAACTTCATGCGCACAAACAAACATAGAGAGTCTTTCTTTAGCCGAACCACACGAATGTGGAATACTCTACCTGATCATGTGTTTTCTCGTTGTTGTAATGCATTTAAGACCAATGTACATCGATACCTTCTTTCCACTTAAGGATACTCCAAAATCCCCTTTTGTGCACGCGTTTGTGTAAAAAAAAAACAAGCGAGATTTTGTGTGTGCTTCAATTGGAATGGGGTTCTAGGAAGTGGATGGGAATTTGGTTGTACAAATTCCCGGAAGGAAATTGTGAAATGCATTTAGATTTGAGCATTTCATAATGTTAGCGTTAATGGGAATTGAACAAATGTGTGACAAATGGTTTTTTGTTTTAATTTATCGTGCATATGATTCAGTTGAGGAATATGATTGTGATTATGAATAAATGGTAGGGTAATTGGGAATTGAATCGATGTGCGACAAATTAACTTTTGGTTTTGTGGCGGTTCTACGAACCACACAATTCACTATAGGTCGAGATATCGTCGTTCCACCAAGGAACATACGCACCTATATCCAGATTACACGTGCCCACAGACACGTGTCCTCGAAAGTCCTTCTTTCCGCCTGAAACAAAAGGTAACATTCCATATACCCAAAATTGAACTCAATGGTAAAAACCAATCGAATTAATCGTTCAAAATTTCCTAATATCGAATTCAATTCATCCATTCAATTCACCCATTCAATTCAAACCCACTTACTCAATTTCAATTCAATTCAATTCAATTTCCCCATTTACTCAATTCCTCCGATTAAACGCATTTCTTTAAAAGCAAACAGAATAATGCATATCTCCTCATGTAGCTAATAGCAATTAGCACCTCTAAATTCCTTGCAAGATCCCAAAACCAAGAAGCGCACGTGTGCAAACAAAGGCATTGCGATTTGCCCGTCGACACACAATTCTTGCAATCATAAACATCTTAACGCATATCTCACGCCAGATGTTTTATGACTTGGAAATGCGATCTAGAAACCGACATCCAAATTCCACGGTTCCTTTGTTACCCGTCTGAAGCGCGCGAAAACTCTTGTTGTCTTAAGCCAGATGGGATAGCAAACAAACCACATGAAAGGATCGAGTAATAAGTGGCGGTCCACTTGATCCTTCAATAGAAGATACCGATAAGAAGATGGAAATGAGAATCGAAATGGAAATTTCCTCATACACATAAGAGAATGAGAATGATAATTATGATGAAAAATTGTTTTTACAGATGGGGGGTTTAGAATTGGAAATGGATATGGACATAATATTCATTCATCGGGTCCACGCCGGCTCGGTCGACTGTGCCTATTTCCTTAACTTAATTCCTTTGAACACAGACCCTCGAAATACGCGTAACAGCACGAATGCAAATGCTGTGAGTACTTTTACATTTTATTTCACGTTTACATATATTTAATTTGTGTACCGGCCATATCTAGCCAATATTTAATGCTCTGGAGTACATGGGAATAAATATTCTCCAGGTTACCTAGATGTTTAGCTACAGACACTATCGCCAAATGTTACGTAAGTAACTCGTGGTTTCAACGAAACACAAGAACACATCGACGTGTTAAAAAATTCAAATGTCGTCTTATAAAATTTGTAG
This sequence comes from Microdon myrmicae, assembly GCA_963931805.1. Taxonomy (NCBI): domain Eukaryota; kingdom Metazoa; phylum Arthropoda; class Insecta; order Diptera; family Syrphidae; genus Microdon; species Microdon myrmicae. Next base: position 100,860,154 of record OZ007498.1, on the reverse strand, counting down.
CTTACAATCGAACTAATTGTTTCAAGTTGAATACCGCGTGTAAGCCCAGACCTTCGTTGAGACGGAGGTTGGAGGTGGAGCGAAAAAAGCGAACACCAATGGTGTGGATTCTTGGAGGACCGCTAGTTGGAGAAGTAGTCGAGAGGCAGACAGCAAAAGGTGTGGAAGTCCAAGCGGGCCGTGTGTGTGACGTTTTCTTTCTTTTCGCCAGTGAGGCCCGTCTCTAATGACATTTCGTTTATTTTTGCATGTTAAGTTATTTAATTAGTCGCGTACTCGTTGAATAATATGCCGTGCCGTTATCGTAGTCTTAATAGTGTTTTCCGTTGCTGTTTTTTGTTTCCCCGTTCGTGGTAAAGGAGAGTAATTGAAAGGAATTCCAGAAAAGTCTTGAGGAAAGGGGAGAACCGACTGAGATTACAAGGACTATCCTAATGTACAAATAATAAAATAAAGGCCCACCAGAGTTTCAACAATAACGAACCAAGTGTATAGTATGTTAATGACAGATCGAGGCGAGTATCCTTAATTTAATAAACTGAAACTAAGTATAAGCGGAAGAGAGGGAGTTTTATTTTGAATGAGAGGTTTTAGACGACCAACACGTCCACAGTGTGGTTCTAACACATCTCGGACGGGTTTTTGTGCTGGAGAAGAGGACTCATCATACCCAATTACCCGCGGACTAACGATGCCAAGTAAAGAGTGAAGACAACGAACCGACGGCTACCTTACTGTGAGTACCTCTTATTTAAGATTATCTGTTTCCCTCAACCAGTGACGCTCGAGAAAGCGACCAATAGCCCAAGTGGGCGAATACTGGCTACCTACAAGCACGTATTAAAGTTATATGTAATTATTGTACAACATTATATATATATATATATATATATATATATATATATATATATATATTTATTTATATATATATTTATAATACACCAGGCCACAGTACAATTAACAAACAACAAACTATATATATGATTGGCTCCTCGATAGTATAGTGGTTAGTATACCCGCCTGTCACGCGGGAGACCGGGGTTCGATTCCCCGTCGGGGAGCCTCTGGCGCAAGACTAATGACCTTGCCCGGAAAAAACAAATTATTATGGAAAATTTAACAAGCCTCAGGACTTCCTAAATAAGGCCAAGACTGGTTCTCGGTTGTAGTGCTGATGATGATGATGATATATATATGATTATTATACCACAAACTGGCACAACAAACATTGACTTGGTATTGGTATATTTATCATATATATTTATAATACACCAGGACACAGTACAATTAACAAACATATATATATATATATATATATATATATATATATATATATATATATATATGTATATATTTATTATACCACAAACTGGCACAACAAACATTGACTTGGTATTGGTATATTTATCATATAACACAAATCATCTGCGTACTCAATGATTCTAACTCCTTCTGGTACATTGACCCTGAGCAAAGCCATCATACATGATATTCCATAACAGCGGACGTAATACAGACCACAGGGGTACACTTGGTGTTATTTTATATATCTGTGGTCCCCCATCAGTGTCATAGAGCAGTCTTCTATCCGAGAGATAGTTTGCTAGTATACCCACCAAGTCCAATTCCAGTTCACCGAGTTAAATGCATTTTGAACGTCTAGTGTCACCACGGCGTAATCGTTTTTCGTACCTCCTAGCCACCGTGCTCTAGCTATCGCATTGCGAGCGATGTCGCACACCACAAATAGTGCCTTTCTACCTTTCCGGAATCCATACTGTCATTCAGAGAGCTCCGATGTCTCTCCAGTGAATTGGTCCAGGCGAGTGGCAATTACTCGCTCAAGTAGTTTCCCTATTGTGTCCAGCATGCAAATGTTTTTTGTAAAAAAAAAGACCTCTAAACAATTGATCTCGGCGTAATAGTTAAGTTTCAGCTAGTAATGACATTTTTTAACATCAGGGTCATCGGCCTTATCCATACGGATATATACCCCGTCCCTCAATATTTGTAAAGAGCCAAACCCGATCTCCTCCAGAACCGAGATCCAGGTTGAATCGTCAACTCACATATCGACATATCTTCGGTACCAGAATACAATTAACATTCGAGATTTCGTTTTAAGGATTGAGTCCGGGTTTTCACCCGATCCTATTTAGCTTGCCGATGGAAAGAAGCTTCAGAACCCAATAACTTGGATACCATTTGGATGAAAATCGTGCTGAAGAATTTTGTCAAATTTCTTTGTTTGTTGTTTTTACAGCTCCCTGAACGTTGGTCAACCAGTGACATTTTTCGTACATCTTTCACGGACCATCGAGTATATACAAATTCGTCATCCATCTTCTGAAATTATAGTTCTTGGCGACTTTAACGTACACAACACCAATATTTTAACAGAACCAACGAGACACCAACCAGAATGCTTTATTCACATTCGTAATATATTTTTAAAACTTTGGATAATGACAATCTAATTTTTGTTCATACTGTATAACAATTTACCAAATGAACTGTTCATCGCCCATATATCAAATAACACAGATTGAGTCACACAATGAATCATTTTTTTTGTTTTGCGTTTTTTTTTCGGACCGAACTAATGAAATTCGTTTTTGTTCGTTAACTCCCAGACAACAAGTACGATGTTTAACACTGGTCCAAATTATGTGAAGCTAAAGACGAACCTACGTCTGGCTCTGAATCGTCTGCAATTGGTTCAGAAAAAGAAAATGGAATTGGTACAAAAAGCCCGCAAGGAAATAGCCGACCATCTCGCAGCTGAGAAAATAGAAAAGGCAAAAATTAGAGTTGAACATATTATTCGGTAATTAAATGATGGAAATTGTTGTAAGAACTCGTATTTCATTACTTATATCATTTCAGGGAAGACTACCTGATTGAGGCTATGGAAATGGTTGAAATGTACTGTGACTTATTAGTAACTCGCTTTGGGTTGATTTCTCATATGAAAACCATTGATGAAAGCACTGCCGAAGCAATATATAGCCTTGTTTGGATTGCTCTTCGCTTACAAAACGATATACCTGAATTGAAAGTAATTTCAGATGTGTTAGTTCATAAATACGGGCAATCTTTTGCCGAATCTGCTCGAACAGCAACTGGTGATCAACGCGTTTCAGAGAAACTAATGAATAAGCTTAATATGCATGCTCCACCAAAACTGCTTGTTGAAAAGTATTTGATTGCAATCGCTAAAAGTTATGATATCACTTATGTACCAGATCCACAAATCATGCAAGACGATCCCAAACCGACTGGTAAATGTAATTATTTGCAAAAATAGTTATATTTTTTAAGAGGATGAACATTTGTAGGGATGATGAAAGAATTTTTGATTGACTTGTCCGATAAGAACAACTTAGGTGGATCGGCACCACCACCTGAACTAGGTTTTAGAGAATTCCCGGAGATGCCACCCCTGCCAGGCGACCCGAAAGCACATACCGGGAAACCATTCTTCTATCCAGCACTTCCCCCACAAAACGCACCTGGCGGAGGCGCAGCTGGTATGTTTTACAACAGTGGCCCTCCGCCGATAGTATATAACATTCCGCCAAACTCTCTGCAATCAAATTCAGAAAAAAAGGATTTTAATACAGATTTGATTGAGGTAAATTATTCAGTTGGGACTAAGTTCCATCAATATTATAATGATATCTTTTTATAATATCACATAGACAAAGACTAATAACAGTTATCCGAACACTGGCGCCGGGAGTCCAGATGAAAATAATTCAGTAAGTAAAAATTGAAGTATTTGAAGCAATTGTTTTGTAAATTTAGTTAATTGTTCAAACATATGTGTATTATACACATATTGTGCGGTACTTCACGCCTCCCATCCAACATTGCAAGTAAAGATCCAGGTGAACTCACATTCGTTTAAAGTTGTTAAATTTTATTGCATGGCTCAAATTTTTAACACTAATCCCGTTTGGCGTTCCATACTACGGATTGCGTTTTGAAATATAATTTAACACACCAACAACGCAATATCCTCTTGAATTAAACATTTAACAATCCGTCAACAGCATCCTAAGCAAAGACAAGATGTCCAGCTGCATTTATCGTTTTGCCCAATAAGTTCAGTGTGGATATCAAGAAATCGTTAGCTTCTTTTGTTCGCAACTCAGTGGTGATCCTCAAACATGATTTTGATAATTGATAAGTGTTCTATCGTAAGTGGAGTAGTGATGTGATAATGGGGTAATATTTATTTTGGACAGATTGTAGGTTGGGCCTCCGTAGAGATTCTCTAAAGCGGTTGTGGTAAAGGCCTGTGGCGGTTACCGTAAAGAAGTCCGAACTTGTGTGGAAATGTATCCTCCTATGAATTCAATGGCTTATCCGAGTACAACTCTCAGTGGGTAATCCCCTGAAGGACAGCATATCAAATTCTTTGTGTAATTAAATAACAATTTAGCACGTCAATGGGACTATGTGGAAACCCGGTATGATGTGTCGACACTACCATATGGGAACAAATCATCAAGAAAACATCGACTCGGCATAACGAAGACGTAGGGAAAAACGGAAAAAGCAGGATATACGTGTCGGCACGTGGAATGTTCGAACGTTATATAAACCATTACAAAACGGCCATCGTCGCGTTTCAGGAAGTCCAACTCCCACACCAAGTAATCGAAAACAACGGGTTTACACTGCGTGTGGAGATACCGATACACATAACCTCGGAAACGGCTTCATCATAAGCAATAAGATTACACACTGTGTGAACGATGTGAGATTTATTAATGACCGAATGTCGGTGCAAAAAATAGAGGACCCATGACAATTATGGACTTATAAACGTACACGCCCCAACAGAATCTACCGACGACGAAATGAAAGACACGTTCCGCGAGACCCTAGAGGAAGTATTTGATCTCATCATTCGATGCTAAAATCCTCCTCGGGAACCTCAACCCAATAATTGGAAAGGAAGACATCTTCCAACGAGTCGATTTAAGACCGTCAACGAGACAGTGCGTGCGCCTCTGCCTCGTGATCTGTACCATCGAATCAGTTGTGCAATCCGTTTTGGGAATCTTAAATATACACAAGATATCCAATTGCACTATCGGTTCGCGTTCGTTTAGGATCCCACACAAGTCTTACTGTGGGATCCTAAACAAACAAACGGATTTTCAAACACGCGTCCGAGTGTAGTGCAAAGTTATCTGTGCGATCCTAGGTAAATAAACGAATCTCCACACACGCGTCTTCATCATCATCATCGGCACTACAACCGGAATCCGGTCTTGGCCTTTTTTAACAAGTCTGAGGCTTGTTAAATTTTCCTTAATAATTTGTTTTTCCGGGCAAGGTTATTAGCCTTGCGCCAAATACATGGGTCTTAGTGCTGTAAAACGTATGAGGATATATACGCGAGTGATGTGGAGTGCAGGAAAACCCTCTACTCTTTCCATTCCTTGTGTCTGTTTTCCTCTTTTTCGCACCTCTGTTTGCATTCCCCAGGTATCGATACTCTCGATTGATTTACAATCTTTGGAGAGTTTTTGCTGTCTGAGTGGCATAATGTTCGTCATGGAAGGGATGTGACCAGGATTTCGGCACGGATCTAGTGGGGCACCTACTACAATGACATAACACCTGTAGTGGTTGCTTTCCCTTATCTATTGCTGGTCCCGACTTGTATCCTTTCCCGAGGCGGTATTGGTTTTCCGTGTAGGGCCATTTCAATGGAGCGGGAATTTCGCGTTGGTTTGTGTAACATTCGCATGCAATTTCTCTTCTGTGTCTGTCCATGTTTCTAACCAGAAACCAGCTATCCTTGCACTTAGCGAAACCCAATTACTAATACAGATATTTCCGATTTTAATCTACCTGAATATAGCTTAGTGCCTGTGTTCTTTCCACATCGTGGTATAGCCACATTCATACGAAATGATATTGCTTATCAGCTTCTGCCACAATATGGGCTCTGTTCCAATCCAGAATTTAATTTCTCTTGGCTAAAACTTCACGTTCGTAAGCATACCATACATTACTGCTTTCTTTATAGAAGCTCAAAATGGATAGAAACGCATCCTCTAACGAATTTGATGCTCTATCTGATTCTATCGATAGGATCTTGATCCTATATCCGCACACTGATCACGTTTTTAATGTGCATAACTCTCAGTGCCTTCGTCACTCCGGACACACAACACCTGAAGGTCAATATGTCCAGCTTTTTGCTGATTTAAATAGTTTAACTCAACTCATCAATGAGCCAATACGGGTACCAGACATAAATGGTCATTTCGCCAACACACTGGACCTGTTTCTTACCGCCCACCCAAACAAATACACAATTGAAGTTTCTTCGCCCTTGGGGACTTCAGACCACTATGTCGTGTCAGCTAAATTTGCCCTAACCAACAGTATCGTTAATGAGAAAACTTCCAAAAGAACAGTATGGTTTCATGAGAAAGCCAACTGGGAAGGTCTGAATGACTTTTTTGGGAAGTGAAATTGGTCGTTATTTTTCCTCAACAATGACGTTGACTCTATAGTGGACACATTGACGAACACGATTCTGTTTGCCTTGCGAAACTTTATTCCACACAGATTAATGGGTATCAAACCCAAAAAAATAATGGGTCGATTCCGGGTGCAGAGAAGCCATTAAGGATAAAGAGTTGAGCTTCCGGTTGTATAAATCTGACAATATTGAGGAAAACCGAAAAAGATTTAAGTGAGCTAGAATTGACTGCAATGCACGTATTCAACGCGCCAACTTCTTGCAAGACCAGAGAGTGAGACAAAAAATACTACACCCTCCCACAGGTAGTAGAAACTTCTGGGCATTCGTGAAAAACATTCAGAACTCAGTCTCTTCATCCATTTCATCGCTTATAGTCGATGACAAATCAGTCACCGCTGCAATAGAGAAGGCGAATCTACTTGCTGCACATTTTGCAGCCAACTCAACGCTGCCTGATACCACATCAGTTCCACCTCAACTTGAGCATAAGCAGCACACCCCGAGCCAGATTCGCTTCCGAACGCGTACTGTTGCTCGCGCACTCAAGGCGCTAAACGCAAACAAATCCGCAGGTTCGGATGGCATTCCCGCAATTCTCTTGAAGAGATGTTCCTCCTCACTCTCTAAACCACTGCTGAAACTCTTCCATTTGTCTTATTCTACTGGCCGTTTCCCAAATAGATGGAAGTCAACGAACATTCAGCCAATTCCCAAAAAGGGCGACAAATCGTCCCTCTCTTCTTATTGACCCATAGCACTAACTTCTATTCTCTCGAAGATAATGGAATCACTGATTAACCGTCAGCTTTCGAAATGTCTGGAACCAAATATGGCTTACGTAGGAACAGGTTCACAAGAGATTTGATGGCGTACCTTACCGAAAAGTGGAGCCATTCCATTCACTACTTCGAAGAAAGCAAGGTTGTTGCTTTGGATATCTCGAAAGCCTTCGACAAAGTTTGGAATCCAGCCCTTTTATCAAAATTATAATCATATGGACTGGACCACTCCCTGATCCAACGGATAAGAAACTATCCTTCTGGCCGTTCATTTCAGGGTTCGGTACTCTCACCCACTCTCTTCCTGATCTTTAGAAATGATCTCCTGTCCATTACCCACAACCCAATCCACTCGTTTGCTGATGATAGCACATTGAGTTTCTCATACTCACACGAACATTCCCGACCAAACTCTTCGAACGTCAATACCAATCAGCAGAGTATGATTAATACACAGAATTCCGACCTCAACAAGATAAATCAATGGGAATCTAACCGAGTAGAGTTCAATGCCTTAAAAACTCAGTGCCCTATCCTCAAAGGTGAACCCCAAAGTAAATATACTGTTGATGAATGGCACTTCCATCGACGAAGCCATAAATGGTCATTTCGCCAACACACTGGACCTGTTTCTTACCGCCCACCCAAACAAATACACAATTGAAGTTTCTTCGCCCTTGGGGACTTCAGACCACTATGTCGTGTCAGCTAAATTTGCCCTAACCAACAGTAACGTTAATGAAAAAGCTCCCAAAAGAACAGTATGGTTCTACGAGAAAGCCAACTGGGAAAGTCTGAGCGACTTGTTTGGGAGGTTAAATTGGTCGTTATTTTTTCTCTATAACGATGTTGACTCTATAGCCGACACATTGACAGACACGATTCTACTTGGCATGCGAACCGAATTCCACACAGGATAAATAATATCAAACCCAAGAGAAATATGCGGTTCGATTCCGGGTGCAGAGAAGCCATTAAGGCTAAAGAGTTGAGCTTCCGGTTGTATAAATCTAACAATACTGAGGAAAACCGAAAAAGATTTAAGAGAGCTAGAAATGACTGCAATACGTCTATTCAACGCGCCAACTTCTTGCATGACCAGAGGGTGAGGTAGTAGAAACTTCTGGACATTCGTGAAAAACATTCAAAACTATTCCATCGCTTATAATCGATGCCAAACCAGTCACCACTGCAATAGATATAGTGATTCTACTTGCCGCACATTTTGCGGCCAACTCAACGCTGCCTGATACCACATCAGTTCCACCTCAAGCATAAGCAACACACCATGTGATAGATTCACTTCCGAAGGCGAACTGTTGCCCGCGCACTCAAAGAGCTAAACGCAAACAAATCCGCTGGTCCGGATGGCATTCCCCCAATCCTCTTGAAGAGATGTTCCTCTTCACTCGCCAAACCACAGTGGAAACTCTTCCATTTGTCTTATTTTACTGGCCGTTTCCCGAATAGATGGAAGTCAGCGAACATTCAGCCAATTCCCAAAAAGGGCGACAAATCATCCCTCTCTTCTTATCGACCCATAGCACTAACTTCTATTCTCTCCAAGGTAATGGAATCACTTATCAACCGTTAACTTTCGAAATATCTGGAATCAATGACCGCCAATATGGCTTTCGTAGCAACATATCTGTGGGGGTGAAGATGGTGGTGCCGACGTACGGCACAGGTTCGCTATCATCATCATCATCATCATCGGCACTACAACCGGGAACCGATCTTGGCCTTATTTTGAAAATCCTGAGGCTTGTTAAATTTTCCATAATGATTTATTTTTTCTGGGCAAGGTCATTAGTCTTGCGCCAGGGACAGGTTCGCTATCACCCACCAGCAAATTACGAGGGAAGAAATCGTTCGCCAAAGAAAGGAGACGGTAATTAAAACACACTGTTTTTTTTTTGTCTGTTAACGTCTTCTTTATTTAAACCAACTCTCGTGACCACGTTTTTTGGGGATTTTGTTCTGCTTATTGTCTTCGGACATTAAGGGTTTTAGCACAGGGGATTTAAGATTGAATAGTTGGATATCACTTGGTTCACATAGGTCTCCGTCGTTTGTATACATATGTTTATATTTGTTTCCCTAGATTTTCGACACTCGGATTCCGGACAAAACGCACCACATCATTACAGCTTTATTGTCCCTTCAGTTTTTTTTTGGCACAATTTAATAGGCGACTTTATGAATTACTAAATTACTTGGTGGCGAAAATACCCAACACATGACTCAGTTGCTTGAACGCTGTTTCGCGGATGATTAGCGACTACTTGCGTGTGCACGCGGCTGTGGATGTGACTCGACTGACTAAAACCTAGCGAAGAAAAGTTCGTCGTGTCGTGGCAGTGGAGTCATAGCTAAAATCAACTCGCTGCCATTCGCTGCCATTTACTAGGAACTTCGAAAAGAGTTGCTATGCCTGTATAGGGGATTAGTTCCGGGGAATCCTCGCCGTATAAGCTGAGTTGGATTCGTTGGTTGTGTGTACCGGGAAATTGGTTTCGGCGGCATAGCCAAGTATGATCAAGGGTCTTGATCGTTGTGATGGTCGTTTCACGGAAAATTAGCTGCCGCTTGGCTGCAAGCGAGAAGTATAGTTTAAGGAGGTAATGAACCGACGTGGTTTTTGGGGAAAATGCATGCGGTTTGATTGTAGGGAATTGATGTGATTTTACATCTTTTAGGTAGAATAGGAACCGAAATGGATTTCGGAGGAAATTGGAATTGCTTGGGTGCAAGCGGGGGATATAATTTAGATAGAGAATTAACTGAAGCAATTTCGTGGAAAAGTATGCGGCTCGGTGTAGTTGGTGATGATGATTAATATTCCGTTGTAGGTTTGAATATGCGTTTTATTACAGCATATGAATTTCCGGGGAAATCAAGATTGCTTGGTCGCAAGGAAGGAATATAACTTGAATAAAGAATTGACCGAAGGGGTTTTGGGAAAAATTATATATGGGGTGACCAAATTGAGGGAGATGATTTAGAATGTATTCTATTGAATTGTATTCTGTTGTAAGTTTTGGGAAATGCCTTTCATTGCAGATTGGGAAATGGATTCTTGTAAGTTCGGTATGGATGTGTTTGCAGATTTTGCATGGTTGCGAATGTGTGTATTGCAGGTTTTGAATGGCGAGTTGGATTAAGGTGACGCGCTGTTAGCGGTTAAGGTTGGTTGGAATTGTGGGTTGGTTCTCCATGTGGTGTAGAGAACCCCCACATATCCACAGGAGATCTGATGGCCTACTTTACCGAAAAGTGGGGTTATTCCATCTACTACCTCGGTGAAAGTAACGTAGTCGCATTGGATATTTCAAAAGCCTTCGACAGACTTTGACATCCGGCCCTTTTGTCAAAATTGCATTCATATGGAGTGGATCCATTGGATCTAATGGATGAGAGACTATCTTTCTGGCCGTTCAATTCAAGTGGTTCTTGACGGTGTCAAATCTGTCTCCTATCAAATTAATGCAGGTGTTCCCATGGTTCGGTACTCTCACACACTCTCTTCCTGATCTTTATAAATGATCTCTTGTCAATTACTCACAACCCAATTCCCTCGTTTGCTGATGATAGTACATTGAGTTTCTCATACTCATATGAACACTCCCGTCCAAACTCTTCGAACGTCAATACCAACCAGCAACTTATGCTTGATGCATTGAATTCAGACCTTAACAAGATATATCAGTGGGGAATATCTAACCGAGTAGAATTCAATACCTTAAAAACTCAGTGCTGCCTTTTGTCGTCAAAGGGGAACCCCAAAGTAAATATACTTTCGACGAACGGCATTTGCATCGACGAAGCGAAGGAACTATCAATCCTCGGCACTCGAACTAATTCGACTCTTAATTGGAATGACCACATATTTGAAGCTGCGAAAAGTGCAGCCAAATGTTTAGGGTTCCTTAAGAGATGCAAAAGATACTTCACTCCATCCAACCTGGCCACTATTTACAAGGCGAATATTCGACCAAAAATGGAGTTCAACTCCAATATTTGGTCAGGCGCATCCAAAACTGCGCTAGACGTGCTCGACAGGGTGCAAAAACGAGCAGTGAAACTTATTGGGGACTCAGCCGTTAGTCGATCAATACCGTCGTTAGAACACAGGCGCATCGTATCATGCCTATCTCTTTTCTATAGGTATTATCACGGTCGTTGCTCAACTGAACTTGCTGAATGTGTTCCGCCCCTTCAGACATTTTCCCGCGATACCCGTCAATCTATGAATGCGCATCAGTTCACGTTGAAAGTCAACTTTAGGCGCACAAATAAACATAGAGAGTCATTCTTTAGCCGAATCACACGAATGTGGAATGTTCTACCTGATCTTGTGTTTCATTGTCGTTATGATGTCCAGACATTCAAAACAATATACATCGACACCTCCTTTTCTTATCCTCTTTCTCTCCATCCGCTCGCACTGTGCTCTGACATTTAAGGGTACTTTAAAATCCCCTTTTGTGCGCGCGATAGTGTAAAAAAACCATAGGCAATGAAAGCCTACACGACGTTTCAAATGATAATGGAATGCGAATATCCCGTTCGCAGCGTCAAAAGATCTGGTAGTGAAAAGTACGATGTTCAAGCACAAGTAAATTCATAAAGCCATATGGATATCACACGACGACGTAATGTGTAACTAAATAGACCACTTCCTCATAGATAAAAGACACCACTCGAACATCCTTGACGTAAGATCATATAGAAGAGCAGATTGCTACTCCGATCATCTTCTAGTGATAGGCAGAATTAGGAGTCGATTCGCAGCAAACCCACACGGACAGTCACGGGAGACTAGCAAAAAGTTCGACACTGATAAAGTAAAAGACCTGCGCCAAAGGGCTGAATATCAAGACGAATTAACGAATAGATTTACGATCCTAGAGAATGGGAATAGTGAGGAAGAGAAAACCAATAATGTGGATACGAAATGGGTTTATTAATTAATTAAGTCCAAACCTTGGTTTGACCACGATTGCCGGGCGAAAATCGAAGAAAGTAAACGCCTCAGAGAAAGATATGATGAAGTCAACGCGGAAAGAGACAACGAGACTTTTAAAACGCAGAAAGACGTAATTGGGAGAGGACTCGGATCAAAAAAGTCCTAGAACCATGAGTTGTACGCAATCTACTTTGAAGCTAATGTTGTATGAAAAATCAAGCTCGGTAGACTCCGGTGGGCGGGACACCTAGCTCGAATGAGCGAAGAGCAGCCTGCCCGTAAAGTCCTTTGTGGCAGGATGTATGGAAGGAGACAGGGCGGCAGACCATGTCTGTGATGGAGGGATGGGGTAGACCAGGACGCCCAGAGCCAGGGAGTGCCAAATTGTATGACATCGGCTCGAAATCGGGACCGGTGAAGACTTACTAAATAAGGCCAAGACCGGATCCCGGCTGTAGTGCCGATGATGATGATTATAGTAATAGAAACTGATGCGCCCTCTCTGGTGGGATTCATTCAATAAGTTTAGCACTACAATCGTTCTCTATTAATAATCCCCATTAGTATAACTTGTTGAAACTGGAATTCAATGAATTGAGTGTACAACGTGTTTAATAAAAATTTTCTATCATATACGAACGAGTGCGAGCAACACAAATTTCCATCATCGGGAAATGAGTGAATTGGCTTTGTAACATCAAAGTTTGACCTCTGATATTATCATTTAATATTTTCTTATCGGGCTGCTAAATGGCCAAGATATTGTATTATTTATTAATTGGTTGGATTTATTAGGCCGCACGTTGGGTGCCAAAATGTAACACCTGAGCGTAACCCCAGGTATTAACATTTATTATTTTATGTTATCTCTCGTGGGATACTCCTCCGAAGTTATTAATTTGTTATATTCACCTGTTTGTGTTGGGTTGCTCCTTTGGCAGTCCGTAAGGGGGTTTGTTCTCCAAATGACTGGCTTATGGTCCTTCGAGCCGTGTAACACCTGTTTGTGTTGAGTTGATCCTATGTCGTGTTGGATAAAAAGACTTCTTCCTTCTTTGTGACTTTAACTTTATTCAATTGGAAATAACCATCCCTTGTTTATTTACACTTTACAAAACCAAGAGTAATTTACTTTATTTAAAAACAAGAAGATCCGCTGTACAGTTTCGATGGCCGCAGCCTTCTTGTTTATTACTTTACACTGCGCCGCAACTCATTTACACACCTCTTTTTATACCCAATTATTGGTAAGTTAATGCAGATGATGCATTTTCCTCACCTGGAACGTGTAACCTATTCGGAGGTTATTCGCCTGTCATAAGCCATTCGCAATATTCATTAATTGTTTAATTTGCCCTGCTAAAACTGCAACGGCAATGAATTGCGCAATTACTTAATTGCTCTCAATGCGGAGAACCAATTATGGGACATTGTCCGCGTGTGCCAATCGTATCATACGATTAATTGTGCCTCACTGCTGTGTCCGCTACTTCGTCGAACTCAGCACTTTTCCGACGCTCAATTATTACGTCGTCGGTGGCCTTTGACGACACCGCCCATGATCGTATATCGTGTATCACACTTGTAAACATATGTATTTGTAAAATGAGACCGTGTAGGTCCGTGGACAGGTGATTTTTGTAATACGAAGCAGAATACAGTGGCCTTGGGGAGTGGGTCAAGCGTATGACTGATATACGGTAATTGGCTTTGGGCATGGATGGGTAATTTTCGCAATGTATGCGATATGAATTAATTGCCCGTGGAGAAGGCTTTGCTTCTAAATGAATGCGAAATTTAATTCTATGCATTGTATTGTTTGTGGGAAAGGCGAATATTGCATTGTATGCAGAGTATTTTGAGGATTGATCATATAGATGGAATCATAGGATGATGGATCATAGGATGCTGGAATCAAATTAATTATAATGACTAAGAAGAGGTGTAAAGCGAGGTATAACAGATTTGTGAGTATTGGAAGAGATTATTATAAAAATTAGAAAGAGGAGAGAGAATACCCAGTCCCCGGGATTATCAGCATTGAATTATTAGGAGGCATATTTGACATGATCTATACCTGCTTGAATAAAACGACCATGAGTCCCATCCATTATTTTCTAAACAAATTGTTTGTCCCTAGAGGTTTGGATGTCGAGGTATAATCAGTGACTGCGTAATCTTCGTCAGAGTAGAAGTTGGTGGTACGGGTCGGTAGGAATAGGGTTACAATTGATAATCCTCTATATGAAGTGGTTGGAAATTCGCTGACTTGCGACAATTTGGGAGTTACCCTGTTGAATTTGACAGAAAAAGAGTTCTTGCAGCGGTTTGGTATGGCGGAATATCTTTGCGAGTGCTTAGGAGGAATGCCATTTTGCCGATAGATTTGTTAATATTCAATTTGAACAAATTCGTTTTGGAAAGTTATTGAAAATTTATTCTTATAATGGCTGATTTAATTCTTACTCTACTCAACTGACCAACTGCCGCCGCTTGTATTCTCCTTGTGTCCATGTGTCATCATTGGTATGATCATCAACAGAACAGAGAGAACAATTGCTATGAGAACAGAGCTATGTACTGGTTTCCTAAATGCTGAAAAGGTGGTTTTAACTTCGAAGATGAACATAACTCTGAATACCCTAGAGACGTTGACGATGATGTTTTACAAGGTTTAATTAAAAAAAAAAAACATGAATTTCGAGACAAGAGATTGTGATAGAACTTTACATCGACAGATCAATCGTATTTCGACATCTCAAGAAAATCAGCTTCATTTTAAAGAATTATACGTGGCGCTGCCATTAATTGTAAGAAAAAAAGAGAGAATTTAATTGCGTTTGGAAAACGTGTCATTTTTGGATCGATTCACGACTGGCGAAAAAAATTGAATGTTGTACAGTAATGCCCAACGCAAGCGGACTTGAAATCAAGGACACGAAACAGTGGATCAGATCGCTAGAGACTCATATCCGATGAAATTATATAATATGGTGAAAATTAAGCTTTTCCTCATTCATTATAAATTAAACTTTGCACATGTGAATCAAAACTATTATTAATTTACTTTGAATAAATGTAATAGGTGGATCACTTTTGCCACATTGCAGATTTACAAAAGCTACCGAAAATACGCAGGAACGTTTACACCTATCCTGTAGATCGATTTCTATTATGATGATTCAATTGTTTTCAACTATGAATAAAAGAATGGATATCGCTATATCAGCTTTACTTTCTAGTTCTGCGGATGTTCCTCACGCAGAATCGAACCATACACTCGACTTAGATTGTGACATATTTTACTCTGTGTGGAAATACAAATCATTTCAATAGAGTAGGCGCATTTCGCGTCAATCATTGTAACAATTGCGGCCAAAGATGTAATTTCTCCTTTGTGTTTGCCCACGTTTATAAATAGAAACCGGCAATCCTTGTACTTAGCGAAACCCAAGTAATAACTGATACAGGTATTTCCAATTTTTATCTACCTGGTTATAAGTTAGTGCCACTGTTCCATCCATATCAAAAACGACTCCAAAACCTTCTTCCAGTTCGTCAATCATAAACGTAGATCCGAAGGTTACCCCACATCGCTTATCTTAAACTCTCATACCTCATCTAATCCTTTTACTACCTCTACTTCTTCACCACTCACTTCAATCAGTCATTCTCTAATGAATCCTTTGTTTCTGACCCGTAATACTTCAACTAACATACCTACCTAATTTTTCCCTCGGGCCCCTTCTCCACAACTCCTTTCATCCGACCTTAACTAAATCCAAGCTACTGGAACTCAAAGACGAGTTTACACCGGGACCTGATGGAACCCCTGTAATCCTCCTTAAGAAAAGCTCATCCATTCTCTCAGCCCCCATCTCACTTATGTTCAATTTCTCACTCTCTCAAGGCGTCTTCCCCTACATTTGGAAAACCTCCTTCAAGAAGGGTCCCAAAAACGATGTAGTAAACTACCGCCCCATCGGAAAACTGTCCCACTTACCAAAGATTCTCGAAGGCATTCTATACGAATCTCTTAGTTTTTGGTGCAAATCTTTTATTTCACAAAGGCAACATGGTTTTCTCAATGGCCGATCAACTATTACCAACCTTGTTGAGGTCACTTCCTTTACACGCTCAGCACTAGAGCACGGTAAAGTGGTCGACATGGTGTCAACCGACCTCAGTAAAGCATTCGACAAAATCTCCTACAATCTAATCCTTTTCAAATTGTCCTTCCTCGGCTTCGAATCTGGATTGCTTCCTATCTAAAGGATAGACTTTATTCCGTTCGGTTCAGGTCCATAATATCCAACCCCTTGCCGCTTCCGTGGTCCCTCAAGGTAGCCACCCGGGTCCTCTCCTATTTGTACTTGCCACCAATGACATTGATAAGGTCATTAAGAATTCTAGTTTGTCACTATACGCTGATGACACCAAGATATACACGATCATCGAGTCACCACTTGATTCTGCACTGCAATCAGACCGTGACAACTTCTCGACCTGGTGTGACAAAAATTGCCTTGTACTTAACAGCGCCAAATACCAACCTATAACCTTTTCCCGTAAGCGTATTCAGTCACTCTCGCGCCCGTATTCCCTTCATAACCAACCTCTGACCATTGTCCAATGTATTCGAGATCTTGGGATCCTTTGCGACAGGAAGCTTAACTTCCTCTCACACATGATGAGACGATCCGGGAAGCCAATTCTGCCGTCGGATTCGTGAAACGATGGTCTCGTCCGTCCACTGCTTGAATATGCTAGTCAGGTGTGGTCTCCTTATCACAAGATCCAGGCTCGGTCGATTGCGCCTAGCTCCTTAAATTTTTCAAATACCTTGCCTCTGATGTTTATATGTGTTCCCTGAGGTCCACCTGCTCTCGCCGTAATCATGCATTTGGTTTTGTCTCCATTTATTTCTAGGCCCACCTCTTCTGCCGCTTGCATGATGATTTCATAGTTTGTGCGTACAGTTTCTAGGTTATCACCTAAAACGGCGATGTCATCCGCATATGCGAGTACTTGTGTGACATCAGGGATGATTCGGCCATGTTGTCGTCTTGTACCTTTTTGATAACATACTCCAGCACACGGTTAAAAAGACATGGTGAGAGGCCATCCCCCTGTTTTAGTCCGTCCCGGATTTCAAATGGTTCTGAAAGGTGGTTTCCTATTCGAACGCCTTTTTTTTTTTTTTTTTTTTTTAGACTTCTCTCGGGAGAGGCGAACCTATAGCGCCGAGTGGGCGCCCCAAGATGCCACCAAATAACTGTTGCAGTTCTTTTTGAACAGTTGCAGGTTGTAAAGCCCCGGGAACACTCGCGTGGGAAGGGACTTCCACAACTTCCTTGCTCTGTAACGGAACGAGTTCTGATGCAGGGATGTTCGCGCCGTCGGGAGATGAACCACAAACGGGTGCGATCCGTCGGATTGTCTTGTAGAGCGCACATAAGCCAAATTGCGTGGAACAATATCACGAATCTCCGAAGAACAGTACCCGTGATAATATCTGTAAAACAGACAGAGGTCGACTACGCGTCTTCGATGTGATAGCGACTGTAGTCCCGATATCAGCGCCGAGTCCCCGATCAGTCGGATCGCTCGTCTCTGTATGCTCTCAAGTAGGTCGAGGGTATGTTTAGGAGCCGGGCTCCAAACATGAGAGCAATTTCGAGCGCGGGTCTAATTTGGGATTTATATAGGAGAAGAAGTTGGGCCGGAGATAAATATATTTCTTGGTTCTAAAAAGATAGCTCAGTTTTCCTGAGGCTGACCTGGCGATGCCCGACACGTGTTTATGCCATGATACATTCCCACAGACCGTGACGCCGAGCAACCAAGCTTTCCCCGGCCTAGAGGGCCCGGCCAGTCATCATCATCTGTGGAACCGATGATCCACTTTTCTTTGTGAATGTTGTATATTGCGTCTTCGTTGCATTGAAGTCGACGAGATTGGCCCTTCCCCACTGCAGGACCCTATCTAGATCCTGATTCAGAGACTCGATCTGTCTACATCTAAGCTGATGCGACGCAGATGCACCAATCGGCCGAACACTCGAAAAGGAGGAAACAAGGGTACTATCATCCGCAAAACTGAACACTTTGTTGTCCGTTGTCTGCAACAAATCATTTATGTGAAGCAAGAACAAGGTTGGAGCCAAAATAGAACCTTGGGGCACCCCCGAATTAACAGGATACAGATCCGAACACTCGCCGTCCACAACAACCCGGATCGATCGATTCTCAAGGAAGCTTTTCGTCCAGTCGCAAAGCTGTTGGGAAAGTCCATATGAACGGAGCTTGCTAAGCAATGCCCCGTGCCAGACGCGGTCAAAAGCCATGGAGATATCCAATGCGACTGCCCTTGATTCACCATGATGTTCAATCGCAGATGTCCATATATCGGTTATAAGTGTCAAAAGTTCTCCTGTGGACCGCCTGCCACGGAATCCGTATTGACGGTCATTCAGAAGTCCGTTGCACTCCAAATACTTAACTAACTCAGTATTGATAACGTTTTCCATCACCTTAGATAACATAGACAGTAATGCTATCGGACGGTAATTTTGTGGAGACACTTTTTTCTCGTCTATGGGATTGGCTGAACTCGAGCGATTTTCCAGCAGGCAGGAAAGGTTCTCTGTGCATAAGATAAGCGGAAGAGTCTGCCAAGAACCGGCGATAGTTCTGGAGCACAGTTCTTAAGGACTAATGCTGGTATTCCGTCCGGGCCGGTTGCTTTCCTACAATCCAGTTCACGTAGAATACGTTAAATAGTGCGAGGACGAAATCTCACATCGCGCATGGAAGACCGTACCGGTGCGATCACAGGTGGCTCCAAAAGGCCGGGATCGAGGTTTGAATTCGCGGGAAATAAATTCGCGAACACTCAGTTCACCCGGAGCTTTCGACTGCGTTTGACGTGTTCATCTCGGTCGCGAGTTCTCATTACAACCATTCCCAAACGCGATAGATCGCCTGATACCGGGGACAATTGCTTGTCCTCGGATAAAAAACTTCGTTCCACTATGCATCCAACAAGTGGACTTGGTAAAAATCCCTACCGTAATAAATTCACTCCCCTACAATGCCATCCAGATACAGATAATTCTGAAATGGACGAAACTGATTCGCCAATAATCAGAAAAGTGTATGTGCCACCAATCAAAGTGCTGCAAAAATCACCAGAATATGTGCATAGCCTCATGAAAAAGCTTAAAATATCCAGTTATTCAATAAAAAAATTAACAATTGGTATAAAAATAATGTTCGGAACTATTGAATCATTTAATATTGTGTTAGAAAAACTAAAAGAGGATAACTGTCAATATTTTTCTCATGATATTAAAAGTGCTAAAACTTTCAAAGTTATTTTGTATGGACTGGATGATATAAAAACTAATGAACTCAAAGCTGAACTCATTTCGCTTGGCTTAAAATGTTCTGATGTTAAAAAAATTGAAAAAAAACATGATAAATTTACTGACTTTTTTTATCTCATTCACTTTGAAAATGGAACAATTAAATTAAGTGAACTTAAACAAAATTATCGCTCAATTTTTCACACCCAAGTGAGCTGGAACTTCCAAAGGAAAATCAAAGGTAAGGTGACACAATGCTTTAATTGTCAAATGTTTGGACATGGTGAGAGAAATTGTCACATAAAAACATATTGTGCTACTTGCGCTGGTTCACACAAAACAAGCGAATGTAATAACGCTTCGGTAAATAAATGTGCCAACTGCAACGGAAATCATAAAGCTACTGACGTCACATGCACCAGTAGATCTAAATACTTAGAAATAAAAGAAAGATCATCTGGAAGATCCAAGATCCATCCAAGAACTCATTTCGCTGCATCAACTCAAATTTCTAATCATCAAGCTTGCCAAAAACCGATTTCGTTTGCCTCTATGAGTGATTTTCCTACGCTTCCACAGCCACAGCGACGACTGGGACTGACCAATGCTCCGAGCAAAAGCTTTCCAAATTCAAGCCCGCAAATTCAAAGTTTACCACCAACAATTAATGCATGGGAAAATGACTCACGCGGCGCTTCTTCATCAAACAATAACAATAATTTACCCAATAACAATTCAGCACTCTTCACAATCGAGGAACTAAATTCCTTGTGCATGGAAATGATCTCAAATTTATCAGTTTGTAAAACGAAAATAGAACAATTTAATGTGATCGCGCATTTAGCCACTAAGTTTTTATACACTCATAATGTTAAGTAAAATGGCAGATACACATATAAAAATAATTACTTGGAATGCTAAAGGCATACGTAATAAATTTCATGACTTTTTAAACTTTTTAAATAGCTATAAAGTTGATGTTGCTCTAGTAACAGAAACTTGGCTTAATTTTGATATAAGACTCCCATCATCTGAGTTTAACTGCTATCGCTTTGATAGAGTAGACCAAAGGGGTGGGGGAGTGGCGATTCTTATCAGGAAGTCAATTCAACATTCGCTTTTACCTGTAATTCCAACTAGGCTTGTGGAGAATGTAGGTGTAATGATTAAGTTAAGAAACCATAAGACAGTAAAAATCTATTCTGTTTATTTCCCTGGTGGATCTTCGTCTGATATTAAAAGAAAATGGCTCAAGCAAGATTTAAAAAAGTTATTCACAATGAATGGTGAATTTCTATTAGGTGGTGATTTTAACTGCCGGCATAGAGATTGGGGGTGTGTAAGAGCAAATGCTTGGGGCAATATATTGGCTGCCCTTCCATTGGCACTACCAATTAATATTTTTTATCCACCTTGTCCAACTTATTTTCCCGCAGGTTCTCGTGGCATCCCCTCTGTCCTTGACTTGTTTGTGTCAAATGTCCCTGGTCTTATAACAGAACCCGTTTCGTTAAGTGCTCTCAGTTCAGATCATAATCCTGTTTTTTGTAACCTTTCTTGGTTGGGTGAAAGAAAGATTCAATATTTCCTGGACATGAAGAATGCTAATTGGAATTCATTCAAATCAAAGATTAAAATGAGCCTTCAAAATAGTACTACAAATCTTGAAAGAGTGTCTTGTAAAGATGATGTTGACCTTATTGTACAAAACTTTACACAAGCTATAATTTCTTCGGTTGATGAAAGTATTCCCAAAAGAGTAAAAAAAGATATTTTTAAAAAGCTTCCAATCCATATCTTAGAGCTTATTAAAGTGAGAAACATTCATCGAAGAAACTGGCAGAATTACCGTCAGCCCTTTTCTCGATCAATGGTTTCCCATTTTAATGAGCGCATTACTGACCAGATACAAATCCATCGTAATAGAGAATGGAACAAAAAACTGAGCGTTATGGATAAAAATGCTAAACCGTTCTGGAATGTAGTGAAGTTAATCAAGAATAAAAACCGTAAAATACCATTTCTGAAGGATTCTTCTACTACTTTTTTTACAGGTTTTGAACAAGCAAACCTATTTGGAACAAGTTTTTCAAAAAATCACTTGGTCTCTCAGCATTTAGGTGAATTTGAAACTAATGAACTTGTCGGTAACAGAATCGAAAGATTCGACACCACAAACGAATTAACTCCTCTAAATGCATTTGTAGAAGAAGAAAACGTAAGAAATGTAATCAAGTGCTTGCAAACACGAAAAATAGGAGGACTAGACAAAGTTAAGAATGCCTATCTAAAACAATTGCCTCATATTGGAATTAAATACTTAACATTTATAATCAATGCATGCCTTAAATGTCAATACTTTCCTCAATGTTGGAAAAAAGCAATGGTTGTACCTATCCTTAAGGCTGGAAAAGCCCCAGATAAACCTGAAAGTTACAGGCCAATTAGTTTACTTAGCAACATAAGTAAAGTTTTTGAAAAAATCCTGAAACAACATATTTTAAAAGTTGTTTCAGATAAAGATATTTTCCGCGATATCCAATTTGGATTTCGACGCTTTCACAGCACCTCGCACCAGGTTAAACGAATTTGCAGCCATGTTCTAGACCATCGTTCACGTGGTCAATCAACGGGCATGATATTGTTAGACATTGAAAAAGCTTAGATAATATATAAAATGATACTGTTCGACTTTCCTTTGTATTTGTGTAAGGTCGTCCAGAGTTTCTTATCCAATAGATGTTTTCAGGTTCATGTCAATTGTGATGTTTCTAGATTGATATTTTTTGATTGTGGCGTCCCCCAAGGCTCAGTACTTGGTCCAGCTTTGTACAATATCTACACTTCGGATTTTCCAAATCTACCGCAGTGTGAATCAGCTATCTTCGCTGACGACACTGCAGTATTTGCGTCGCATGAATTTTCTCTCAACGTTGAGACAAATCTAAAGCATGCGATCGAGATACTTGAAAAATATTATATGAAATGGAAAATCAAGCTAAATGTCGGGAAGACACAAGCCATATTTTTTACACGAAAGAGAAAAGCTTGCTATCTTCCCAGCAGTCAGCTGCAAATAAATGGTACCACTATTGCATGGGAGCAATCCGTAAAGTATCTCGGAGTTCATCTCGATACAAGACTCACATTTAAACAACATATTCAAAGTACTCTTAATAAAGTGAGTATTGCTATTAAGATGCTTTACCCTTTTATTAATCGCAAGTCTTTACTCACAAATGAAAATAAGATTATTATTCATAAAGTTATTTTCCAAGCTATACTGTTATATGGGTGTCCAGTATGGGGTAACGCTGCAAGGTGCCATTTAAAGAAGTTACAGGTATCACAAAACAAAGTTTTGAAAATGATGCTAGACCTCCCTTGGCACTATTCAACCTTAAGTCTCCACGGAAGGGCGGATGTTGAATTGATTTCTGAAAGAATTCGTAAACTAGTATATAACTTTAACATCAGCTGTGAAAGTTCTGAAAATCCTCTCATAACCCAGCTTCTTGCTTAATTTGTCATAATTTCATGTAAATATTTACATTTTATATTATTTATTATTGGTTTTTTTTTTTTTTTTAATTTTTTATTTATTTATTTTTTTTTTAAATGAAGGTTTTTCTTTTTCGTATTTTCCTTCGATTTATTCTTTTAATTATTAATTATACATATTTTTCTTTTCTTTATCCAAGATAATGTTTCAGTTGTAAGATATAACTTATCAAATCTCTGAATTGTAAAATGTGCGGTCACAGACTTTTTTTTTTTTGAAAATATTATTACGAAATAAAAGATCTCTCTCTGAAATTCGCGAACACATTGCTTTGTCCTTTGAATTCGTGACTAACGTTCCGCTGTCTGTCACCAACGGGGGGAAGGAGGAGGATGCGAAGTTGCTGCTGACAGCTTTTGCCATTGACCAGAAAGAGCGCGAGCCAGTTGGGCACCGAAGGAGCCTTTTGATCACCCTGTCATTGTGAGCTTTCTTCGCGGTATCAATTGTTTTCGTTTATGCAAATGTGAATGAGGGCGGCATATTTTTTTCTGGATTCCCAGCTCAACTATAATATGGTAGAGTCTTTGCCTTGCGACTGAGTCGTAGGCTTTTTTGTAGTCAACGAACAGTTGGTGAACCGTCTCTCCGCATTCCCACTTCTTTTCCAGCAGTTGCCTTATTGTGAACATTTGGTCGCTTGTTGACCGGTTTCTACGGAATCCGCACTGGTAGTCTCCCAGTATTTCTTCTGCGTACGGTGTGATTCTCGCCAGTATAACAGTTGTTAGCATTTTGTATGTTGTCGGGAGCAATGATATTCCTCTGTAGTTTTCGCAGTCAGATCTGTCGCCTTTTTTGAAAATGGAACGACTATTGAGGTTTTCCATTCTTCCGGAGTGACTTCCTTATCCCATATTGTTTTGATGAGCTTGCGGATCTTTCGAGCGGTTGCCTCACCTCCATGTTTCACAAGCTCTGCCGGCATGCAGTCGACTCCGGGAGCCTTGTTGTTTTTCAATCGATTTATTGCGTCTACAACTTCGTTGAAAGAGGGCTCTGAGATCTGAGGCTCCGCTGTATGTACGTCTGGTGCGTTTATTTGTGCTTGATGGGTGCGCACCTTGAGCAGGTTTTCAAAGTACTGCTTCCATCTTGTCACGATATTGTTTGTTTCTGTGGCCAGACAATCGTTTGTGTCTCGAATTATTTTGGCTCTCTCTCGGTAGCCATTTCTAATTGAATTTATGCCGGCATACATACCTCTGATGTTCTTTGCTCTGGCATTTTCTAAGATTTTTTCGATCCGAGTCTTCTCCCATTCGCGTTTTTGCGTTTAAAGAGTATCATTGCCTCTTTCCGAATTGTCGCGTATCTTTCTGCGTTGATTTCATCATATATTTCTAAATGGATCACTGTGAGATGTTTACGTTCTTCGATCTTCGCCCTGCACTTATCGTCAAACCAAGGTTTGAACTTAATTGTTTTCTAAAAATCCTAATACTTTTTGGGCTGTTTGTTTGATTGTTAAATAAATAAATTAATTAATTAAACAACACTGTCTTCGGACAATTGGCACGAGTTGCATGAGCTGCGGTTGTAGTGGTCCTTTTCTCAGGTAGCGTGTCTTCTTATCCTGAAAAGGACGTAAGATCTCTTAAAGACCGCTCCCGAGGGGACCCGTTGCGGTTGCCGCCGTGCTTCCTCGAACCTCGAGGGAAGAGCAGCTACCGGTCGTCGAGTAGGAAGAATCGGCCAAGCGCAATAAAAAATCTATCACCTTTATTTCCAGCATTTAAACCTCGATTTATTTATTTAATTACATTTATTTTATAATTTTATTTAGTTTATTGGCGTTCTTCCACTTCGGACGCCAATCGAGACTGAACCTCGAATCTGAAATTCATCACCCTTATAAAGAGAAACAAATCGAAATTTGTATCTCGAAAATACACAATTTCCTACAAAAATCCCGATTTTGGAATCCTGAGTGAGATGCTCAGTGTTTATTTAAGATAAGGATTCAGTTTCCTGAATTCCTATGAAACTATTGTGCAGATGTGGATATGTAAATGAATTCGGGTTTTTGTTTGTTCACTTTGATGGATTTTACCAAATTGAGATAACGTATCTCTGGTTTTTGAATTTAGATGATGCCATGGGGCGAATATAGAACAATAAACGAATATTAGATTCGTTTATTGGGAATTTGATTTTAATTTAAGATTTTGGATTTAATTATGCCGTGGAAGCAGCTAATAAGCGATAAACGAATGTTTGATTCGTTTATTGCGAATTTTGGTTTATGTTTGGGTTTTTTCGGGTTTTGATCGGATTTTGAGTTTTGTAGTAAAATAGCTGGGATTTGGATGTGGAAATGGAGGAAAAAAGGTGGTAGGGCTTTTCAGAGCACTACACGGTTCAATCCATTCTGCCCACCCCTTTCTCGGGAGCAACTCGTCATGAACCCAAAGCGTGACACCAATTTTTCTTCTTCAGCACACGAAGACAAAAACTTCTGGCTATCCGAGAATGGATCTTTAAGTAAACACTCATTCCCATGTGGACAATTTGTTTGTTTTACGATGACCCGCAGCAACTAGTGTGCGGTTTTTGTTTAGATTGTTGTATAACATAAACAGATGTTTCCATGCTATTGCTTCTAATGTGTTTCTCAATAGGGAAACAACCTGCTGTTGCTTTGCTTTATTGACTAAATTTTACACAGTACTTTTTTTTTCGAAAAAAGAAAAAGACACAGACAAAGAAACAAGGCTCTTTTGCGGACGTCGCTTTATGGTTTTCCCCCCTACCAGTCTCTTTTAGGCGCGGTTCACTTCTAGCAGCGATGTTCAATAGGTTCGGTATCCTGTTTATAGTGAGAATCGTTGAGCTTCTTATATAGTAATCAACAAGGTAAACATTTTACCATTGCCCTATTTTTTCAAGCTTGGAAATAGCAAATAATCGGAGGGGGTTAAATCTGGCGAATACAGTGTATGAGGAAGCAATTCGAATTTTATTTTATTGGTTTTGGGGATCGCGATGACGGATGTGTGAATTGATGATGAAACAAACCTTTTTCTTTCGCCAAGTGGGGTAGCTTGGATTTCGTCACACAAACGTGCAATAAAGTCCTATAAAGAGTATAAAGAGACTATTAGTTGATTCGAAAATTGTTTCGCTAGAGAAAGGTACGCAGCTTTCTATTAATTAATTTGAAACCGACAATCTACATTCTTGGATTGGATGGTATATGTGAAACAGGCCAAACTTATGCTTACGTAAGATGGCTTTCTCTGTCCAACGCATTTCTTGTATGCAGCTTTGGCATATTTATATGCAGAATAACAAACCTACAATAAAAATCTATTTTGCTGCTCATTTTATCAAACAGTTGAGAGTCTCTGAATATAAATGACTTTAATAACACGACTATGAGTGTACGTGCCATAAATTTAAACGTTTTTCCAGTTCAATTTTATTTATATAGGAAAAGATCTTTAGTATGAATGAAAAAATAGAAACAACGAATCACAATCCTCAATCCACAAAAGGTATTCATAATACAAAGGAAAATACCATAAGAAAGTAAACATAAAATATATAAACAATTTTTTTTTTTTTAATTCAAATCATAATAGCAGAAATTTGTTTTGCCCTCTTTTGTTTTTTATTATTATTCTAAGCGTTTGAGTTTTCTTTTAATAAACTTTAACCAGATTCGTTTTGGCGGCTTTGGTGTTTTTAACCTTTTCTTTACTGCACAATTCTAATATTGCTTGTTTCTCTTTTTGTTTCTTTTTATGTGTGTTTATTTTATTAGCAAGAAAAAAGCAAAAACTATCCTGATCCACCACCACGTTATTCATCTATAGACCCTTGTAATTTACAGGTAGAGCCCATACCAACATATTTTCATATTAAATTTAAACAATCAAAATTTGCAAAATATCTAGTAATTATTTGGTGTTTTGCTTTCAGAATTCATCATCCCCGAAACCTCAACCTCGGTCAAAGATGTCAAATATTCCTGGTCCTAGTGGTCCGCCAGTTAACACTCCTATGCCAAATCTCCCCAGTGTGCCTTCTGATTTGCCGGATATACCTCATGATCCAGCCGAATCAGACGAGGAAATTGATTTCGACAAGTTGTTCGCACGTTTCGAGGAGCTCAAGAAACAAAATTGATACGGATCGAGGATATGTTTAGCCGTATTATTTTTATTTATACGTTATTTGAGTGTTACATAAAAAATGTATTTGTTTCTTTTGTTTAAATAGAATTGCCGATGCCGGCTTGAGTAGCATTACTCTTAAATTTTTGATTTCTCAATCAGAGGTTTATTGTTGACGAATGAAGTGCTTATTTACACGTTCGACGTCGTGTCACCCATATTTGGGTGTCAGTTATGATTCCGTGGGGGTCCTGTCACCCAACTACAGGTGACGCTCTTCTTGTTCAAGTTACATAAGATTTTCAGGTGAATTTTTAAAAGGAATTTATTGGAACAAGCACTGAATTATAAATATAGAATATACGGCAAAAAATTTCACAAATATATTGTTGCGAGCTTAGGGTTCACTGGAATAATTATTTTTAATAAATAAGAGCCGGTAAATAGATATTGAATTAATGTAACACTTTATTAGTCCGTTAATAACAACCGTTACTTTTTACCGTACACTTAACGATTTCTTGACTCATCGCTTCTTACTTATCGCTTGCTACTCTGCTTATTTCTTACTTCTTACTTGTCTTCCTGATCTGCGTGCGACGTATTTATACCGTTTTTCCTCATTTTGATTCGGCGTTTCGTTTCCGTACGTTCCATAGCCTCAAATTTCCTACTGTTCATAGTCTCCAGTTTTCCAGTACTTACTAGAATATTCTAGTACTGATTGTCATATGCGTCACAATATATATATTGTTGCGGATTCACGATTAAACTTAGTAAAGAATTCTAGTACGTTCGCATTTGCCAGCTGACGACACGTCGGTGACAGTAAAAGAACGCTACTTAAGCGTCGAAAATTCAAATTCTCCACCGGTCATTCCAGCTTGACTCACCCGCTCGCTTGATGCCAACTGTCTCTTGTTGGGACGCTCGCATATACCCGCTTACTTCTCTCTGGACGGATGCTTACTTCTCTCTGGACGCATGTTTACTTCTCTCTGGATGCTCCCCCCTTACTTCTTTCTGGATGTAACTTCTTTCGGACGCATCGCTTACTTCTTTCCGGATATAACCTCTTACTTCTTTTTGGACACACCGGTTACTTCTATCAGCGCGCCGCCCTTCTTTCTGGATGTAACCTTATTTCGGGCGCACCGCTTACTTCTTTCTGGACATAATCTCGTACTTCTTTCTGAACGCACCGCTTACTTCTTTCCGAATATAACCTCTTACTTCTTTCTGGACACACCGGTTACTTCTTTCAGGGCGCACCGCCCTTCTTTCTGGATGTAACCTTATTTCGGGCGCACCGCTTACTTCTCTGTAGATATAACCTCGTACTTCTTTCTGGACGCACTTCTTACTTCTATCTGGATGCTCCGCCCTTACTTCTTTCTGGGTGTAACCTCTTACTTCTTTCTGGAAACACCGGTTACTTCTTTCAGGGCGCACCGCCCTTCTTTCTGGATGTAACCTTATTTTGGACGCACCGTTTACTTCTCTGTAGATATAACCTCGTACTTCTTTCTGGACGCACCGCTTACTTCCCTCTGGACGCACTGCTACTTCTCTCTGGATGCCCCGCCCTTAATTCTTTCTGGATGTAACCTCTTACTTCTTTCTGGATGCACCGCTTACTTCTTTCTGGACATAACCTCGTCCTTCTTTCGGACGCACTGCTTACTTCTGTCTGGACGCACTGCTACTTCCCTCTGGATGCTCCGCCCTTAATTCTTTCTGGATATAACCTCTTACTTCTTTCTGAACACACCGGTTACTTCTCTCTGGGCGTACCGCTTACTTCTTTCTGGATGCCGCCCCTGTCATCTTCATCGTTGCTCACGGACGCGCCGCCACCTTCCGATCGGCTAGCCTCTCGGGGACATATTATATTATTATTATTATTTATTGGCCTGTAGGAACCCGGAAGTTCATGACCTCACCGACTCGGCTTCGCCATCCTTCCCTGTCCTGGGCACTCTCCTTCCACGCTTCACCATTCGATCCGATCTCCTCAAGGTCAAACCTAACATTGTCCTCCCATCTCCGTCGCGGCCGTCCTACCGGTCTCTTTCCCGTTGGTCTACCGTCAAGAATTCTATGCACGGTCCTATCGTTCCCCATTCGCGCCACGTGTCCGGCCCATCTTAATCTTCGCGACTTGATTACTCTCACTATTGTAGGTTTGCGATATAGTTCTTCCAATTCGTGGTTATGGAGTCTCCTCCATTGTCCTGCCTCCTCGTCATATTTACCTCCAAAGATGCCTCTCAAAACTTTATTCTCGAATAGACGGAATTTGTTTTCTTCCCGTTTTGTGAGAGCCCATGTTTCGCATCCATATAGAACAATTGGCATGATTATGGTTCTATAGACACGGAGCTTTATGTTACGTGATAGCAGTCTGGATTTCAGCAGTTTACTGACTGCGTGCCAACTCGCGTTGCCGGAATGCAGTCTCTTGTTAATTTCCTTCGACATTTCGTTACTGGCCGTCAGTATCGTTCCCAGATATTTAAATTCTTTAACTTTTTCAAATATCTTACCTCTGACGTTTATATGTGTTCTCTGAGACCCACCTGCTCTTGCCGTAATCATGTATTTTGTTTTGTCTTCATTTATTTCTAGGCCCACCTCTTCTGCCGCTTGCATGATGATTTCACAGTTTTTACTAACAGTCTCTAGATTATCGCCCAGAACGGCGATGTCATCCGCATATGCGAGCACTTGTGTGACCCCGTTCAGGGATGATCCGGCCATGTTGTCGTCTTGTACCTTTCTGATGACATACTCGAGCACAAGGTTAAAGAGACACGGTGATAGACCATCTCCCTGCTTTAGTCCGTCCCGGATTTCAAATGGTTCTGAGAGGTGGTTTTCTATTCTAACTCGCCCTTTGTTACATATATATATTATATAATTTATATTATACTATTATATATATATATATACATATTATACTATTATATAATTTTTATTAATTTATATTTAGGATAAAATATTACATTATCTACGTGGCATGATATTCGTTGAAACAGTCTGTTTAAAAACAACTTGACTTATCTGGACTGTATTTTACTGTGGTGTATGGTGAGGATAGTTCTAGCCCCACTGTACTCTTTCCTGTTATGTTATCCATTCGTTACATTAACCGCACGAGGAGCAGGAGTTTGATATCTTTTGCCGCTTGAATGGCATCCTCTTTAAGATTCCTTTCGATTTGCTATGATCGCTGGATAGCAGCACGTTCCTCGGCAGATGTGGTACATCCCATTGTTGCTATTTATTTTGATATTCGTGGTATCGTCGCTATAACAGCCTGCACTCTACAGGCTTTTGTTTGTTGTCTTGTACACAACCAGATTCAGCCTCAAGCAGCAGCGAAGCCGCACTGATACCGGTCACGAAGCACATCCGATCAGAGCCGATTCCATTGAAAACACAACTCTGTATGGCGGCGACGGACGTTCTGCAAAGCCGATGATCGATCTGGAATTTCCCTTTTCTTCGTTTGAGGAACAACTTTTCACTCACGTATGAGGTGTGGTGGTGAAATTGAGTTCAATTGAGTTGAAAAATCACTTACAAGAGAAGGTGTTGTATGGAGTTTTGAAAACCGCCCGCAACAGTTGATTCGGTTTACCTATTCGTACTTAGCACTGTTAAGTTCACTCTTCAGAAAATCTATCTGAGGCTTTGATGTGATGGAAATGTTACACTTAGCACTTGACCACCGGTATATTGCGCCTCGACAGTTGTTCAGTTGACGTTTTCGAATTGATAGAGCGAGGGAGAGATTATGTTAGATACTACACCGGGTGTAAATATTTCTGCGATATGTGCTTATGGTCCAACAATCGCATGTATAATGTGTATGCCTAAAACGAAATACCACGCAATTCAATATCATGTTCCTAGACTCATGACCGGGGATCCTCTGTTCTGTGAATCGGAATGTTTACTTGAGTGTGCGGATCACGAACACAGCATCTGCAGCTGCTCAAGTTGACTAGATCGTGTGACCAATTGATAAGGGTCGCATGAGGCTGTCATTATTATCCATGTAGTGCTCTGAAAAGCCCTACCACCTTTTTCTCCCATTCGTACACCCAAATCCCAATAATCCTACATCAAAACCCAAATCTAATCAAAATCCAAAAAAAAAATCTAAACCAAATCCAAAAATTCACAATAAACGAATCAAATATTCGTTTATCGCTTTGCATTTGCCCCACGGCATAATCTAAATTCAAAATCCAGAAATACATTATCTCATTCTGCTAAAATCCCTCATAAATTAAATAAACCAAACCCATGGAAAGTCCGTATGGACGACGTTTGCTCAGTAATGTCCCGTGCCAGACGTGGCCAGCAATCTTGGAGATATGCAATGCGATCGCCTTTGATTCGCCCTGCCGCTCAATCGCAGATGTCCATATATCGGTTATAAGGGTCAAAACGTCTCCCGTGGACCGCCTGCCACGGAATCCGTATTGACGATCATTCAGAAGTCCGTTGCACTCCAAATACTTAATTAATTCGGCGTTGATGACCTTTTCCATCACCTTAAATAACATAGACAGTAATGCCATCGGCCGGTAAATGTGTGGGAGACACTTTTTCCCCTCTTTTGGAATGGCTGAGCTCGAGCGACTTCCCAGGAGGTAGGAAATGTCCCCCGTACATAAGACAAGCGAAAGAGTCCGTCAACAACCGGCGAAAGTTCTGGAGCACAGTTCTTAAAGACTATTGCTGGGACCCCGTACGGGCCAGTTGCCTTCCTACAGTCTAGTCCGCGTGAAATGCGTTGATATTACGCGCCCGGAACCTCACATCGCGCATCGAAGACCGTGCCGGCGCGATCACAGATGGCTCCAAAAGACCGGCATCGAGGTTTGAAACCGGGGAAAATACATTCGTGAACACATTAGCTTTATCCTTTGAATTTGTGACTATCGCTCCGCTGTTCGTCACCAACGGAGGAAAAGAGAAGGAAGCGAAGTAACTGCTGACAGCCCTTGCCATTGACCAGAAAGGGCGCGAACCAGTTGGTTACTCAAGGAGTTTATTGATTCACTCTGTCGTTGTAAGCCTTCGGATTCTAACAAAATTTGTTCTGTTAACCTTGGTGGGATTGGGGCGCCATTGTTTAAAAGCTCCATTTTTTGCCGTCGTAATCTGCTTGCATTTTTTGTCAAACCAAGGTTTATCAGATGATATTCGTTTGATGGAATGCGAAATGTTAATCTTTATACCGAGAAGAATAGTCTCCGTGACCGAATCTGCGCATGCGCTAACATCGGAGTCTCAAAAGCACACCTCCGACCATGGAAAGGAAGTGAAGAAATCTCGCAAATCGTTGCAGTTAGTAGCACCATACCTCCACGCATGTCGAAGTTGCTTAGGTCGGTTATTCGCTTGAAATGCAAGTGGTTGGGCAACCAATACCAAACAGTGATCTGAGTTTCCCAGTGGAGCAACAATCTCCATGGTGTAAATGCTCGGCTCGGGTTTTAAAACGCATGATTATCTCGGGCATCCGGCACTCGCGTATGTTCCTCCATGAATTGAGTCAAATTGCGGATAACCGCGAACATATCCGCCAACATCCCAACCTCAACGGTTCTGTTAAAAGGTACCAACCAGCTGGAGTCATGTACATTAAAATCGACAAAGGCGACAACTTCAGAAACCGGGTGGTTGATCTGTATCGAGTCGACGGTACGTGAAAGATGTTCGAAAAGTCTCGCTGGTTGATGATCATTCGAGTGGCGGTAAAGACAACAAAGAAATTTAACAGAATTCCTCAGCAAGACCTTCAACCACATCGTGCAAAAGTTATTGCGCTTTGATAGACAGATAGGACTCAAACTTGACGTCATTGTGTCTCACAGTGGTGCCAACCGCCTGGCAAAAAGACATTTGACAATGACGCGAATTTGGCTTACGTGGTAATTTTAAATGACAAATTCCGGGTAAACGTTTGACAGAATATAAATTACCTCTAAAGACAGAAAGGAGAATTCATATTACATTAGTGGCAAAAGTTTGAATTTATAACGCAAAAACTAGAACTCGTACTGTTGCGGATTGGCAATTAAATGTGCTGGAATGTACTGGAGAAATCTAGTACATTCGCATGTATACCAGTTGCGCAGCAGCTGGCACCAACTGGCCATCATTGTCACCACGATGATGTCATGGCGTCACTTTTTGAATTGGCAGTTATGCCATTTCGTCAGTCTGCAGTCAACCTTCAACGGGCTCGTTACAATCATCGTCTACAATCAACATTCATAGAAGAAACACCATCGGTCATCAATTTTCCTTCAATACCTCAATTAATAAAGCTGGCTTCAAGTTAACTTCTGCCCTTTTGTGGTTCTGTCACCATACGACAGAGTTTTATCGGTGCACACGTACTCCGTAAAGTTATCAACAAACATTTCTGGTCCTTCGAAACGGATCCAGTGGCTAATTGGATTTTCATCATCGCCGCCCAGTTCGCGGCACATCGACAACTGCCAGCTACCTCGACACAAATCAAGGATCTGAAGGTATTACTAAACGTTATTCATAATCAAGCAAGCAGCAGCATTTGCCGAAGCATCAATGTAATTTCAATCCAATCGTCTGTGAAACAAACACAAGATGTCTGACTGGGACACAGTTACGGTTCTACGTAAACAGGCTCCGAAATCACCTGCCCTCAAAATGAAAAGTGCTATTAATCAGGCACGTCGTCAGGACGTTCAAGCGGATACTCAACAGAAATTTGGTGTCGGTACTAAAAAGCACCACATCAACACTAACAACACTGCTAAATTGGACAGGGAAACTGAAGAAATTAAACACGAAAAAATACCTTTAGAAGTCGGTAAGATCATTCAACGGGAACGTCAAGGGAAAGGATTGAGCCAAAAGGACTTGGCAACAAAAATATGTGAAAGGAAACCACAGGCAAAGGTAGAAGCCGATCTATCGAAGCTGCGCCCAGTGCAACAGCGAAGGCTGGCAATATCCGGACAAAATGCTGGTGAATCCCCGAAGGGAACGGAGAGTGCTCAAAGGAAACGAGGAAAGGAACAGGACCCTAAGCCTAACCACAGTGAGAGTGACAAGCAGGAAGAAAGTGATACATCGAGTGAAGCTGGTGACGGGGAAAGTGATTCGACGTCGAAACCTGGTAACGATGCTCCTCGGACTGGTGCACCGGCCATCTCCCCGCCAGCAAGTCGTTCGCCGCCAATGATGTTCCGGCCACCTCTACGGCGCCCGGAAACTCCGTCGGGACTTGACATGCGAATGCCGTCCGGCCCAACCACGGTTCGTCCCTGCCTTGGCGGCTTGCCTCGGCAATTAGGAGTTAATATGCCGCTCGGCCCTCCACCCGGATTGCCATCACGGATGATGCACCCGGAAAATTCCCCCCGTAGGGACTACGGTTCCCCGACGACATTCCTCTGTCGGCGGAACAACAAAGATCTCGACCGACGACATTCCTCGCTCGGAAGAGATCATACGTTTTCTCGCTACACTATGCGCAACGGAGCCGACAATCACCACGGCAGTGGTGGCGGCGGCGACGGCGACAACTTTGACAACGGTTCCGCGATGACATTCCTCAATCGGCGGAACACCAAAGATCTCGACCGACGACATTCCTCGGTCGGCAGAGATCATACATCTGTTCATCACCAACCCGAGTCGAGTACAAATGTAAGGACATGCACAAAAGAAGATGACAGTTCCAAGGATTCCTTAAGTCGTGGATCAGAGGACAGCGGCCGCCAGATGATCATTGCAAATCAAACGCTAAGTGATTTGTTGGAGAAAAATTCAATGGAAACCGCTGTTGATGCAAAACGAAAGCAGGATGACGAACTTTCTACAACGATAGTTCAAACCAACGTGTCTTTGACAGCTGCTCCAATACAACAACCGACCACGATTAAGGAACTCATCGCCGCTCAGTTCGCGGCACAGGCCACCATCTCTGGTACTTTCCTCAACATACAGGAAAAGGGACAACCAAGTCCGACAGCAATCGAGGCAACCAAATGCGCACTCTGCGCCGAATGGGAAGCCTTCTCCAAGCGGCACTACGACATCTTCTACCTGGCGGCACCTGAGGATCAGCAACACGCGTACTTCGCGGATGATTGTTTCGGCGAAACCGAAGAGATATACCTCGAGGAAGAGACGAAGCTCCTTGAGGCCCAGTACGCGCTCAAAGCAGCCTCCTCAACCATGGTCAACAGCACCAATCGCCTCCACCCTAGCGAGCTACCCCCAGTGCAGCTGCCAATGGCCGACATCAAGCCATCAGAAACGGAACTGCACCCCAGAACAATGGATGAGAGTGAGCAGGCCGCCGACCAGAGTGCCGCCTGCCCAAAGCCCAACCTACCCAAGGTCCCGATGATCGACCCAGTGCCGAAGCCGCCACAGAAGACGATGCCGCGCACGCATTGTGGGGCACACCATGACATAGCCGTTCCTCGTGGGTTGCGAACTTACAATTCCGACCCAGAGGAACTGGCTACCATCACACGGACTCCAGAGCAAGCAGTGGGCACGGCGTACATAGGACCCGTGTCAGATCCAACGCCAATGCCTTCCACGAATTCGACTGTTCCAGCAACAGTAGTCGGCCCGATGACTAACCAGCCCAGTGTCCCGATGCACAAAACACCGCCGACACCCGTAAAGCAACGGGGTGCTTGCACATTCTGCAGGGCCTCACACACCATTTACGCTTGCGAGGACTTCCGATCACTCACACCTGGCCGTCGAAAGTCCTTCGCACACAAAAGAACCCTGTGCACCAACTGCTTGGGTCGCCACCGCCTGCGCGACTGCCACTCCAACAAGACGTGCCGTCGATGCCAGCGGAGACATCACACCCTGCTGCATGTCCGGTCTACCGCCGTCGACAGGACAACATCACCGCCACAACGAGCCAAAGGATCCGCCCCCCCGGATCGACCGCCAGGAAGGGGTCTGCGCACATACAATCAGCACCCCTTCACAGCATTCCGCGTTGCTGCCAACAGCCAGAGTCATCGTGACGTCGGAGACCGAACAGAGGATTGAAGTCCGTGCTCTACTGGACCCCTGCTCCAATGGCACCTTCATTTCAACATCACTCGCCCGAAGATTGCACCTCCGATGCCAAGCATCACCCGTCCCCACCTACGGTGTTGGGGGCACTCATGGCCTTGCCACCAGGACTCGGGCCGCCATCAGAATCACTTCTCGCCTCCACGGCTCGAGACAATGGACACTGAGGCCCTTCATCCTGTCCGGGCTCTCAGTGTATACACCACCACCAGGATCAACGACAAGGGATCTCTCGTTCGTGGCGGATCTGGAACTTGCAGATCCGAACATCGCCTCCGCCGAGAAGGTGGACATCATCCTTGGGGCAGACATATACCCCAACATCATCGTCGAAGGTCTCAGGAAGGACCAACGTTCCGGCCTCGTCGCGCAGGCCACTGAACTGGGATGGGTGCTAACAGGCGCAGCACCCACCACATCATCCAGCGCAAAGGTGACAAGGCCTGTCACCAGCCATCATATGGCCATTCCTCGTGGGTTACGAATTTACAACTCCGACCCAGAGGAACTGGTCGTCCTTCCGACTGAGGGCCGCGGCTTCCATCAGAGAACCCAAAGAACGCCTCGCCGGCATCGGCCGCGGTGGCCACATACGAAGCCCATTCAACTACCAGCCACCGATCACTTGCGCGACCCAACTACAAGACATACCCCCCGCCCTCTGAACCATTGCAGGGGCAGGGGGCAATCGAGGAACCAGGAGCCTACCCACTCGAACACTTCAAGGCATCCCACCACACCCAGGACACCACGTGGTCAAGCTCCTGCCCAGCTCCAAAGCTACCCAGGCCAACCGCTACCATCTGTAGCCACCACAACAGGACCAGGAGCGCGCAATGCCCCGCTTGGCGGGCGGCGCTACCCAGCAACCAGCGGTCTCTCGAACTCCAGCAAGAAAGCACGCCCCTCTGTGCATCCACAGAGGCTGCATTCCAACGACCCCGGGAGGCACTTGGCCCGTGACTGCCACTACGAAAGGACACGCGGACAGTGCCAGGGTAGACACCGCACCCGACTCCACGTTACAGCACACACCCCCAACAGTCGCAACCTGCCGGCCACTCACTCCAGACGGGCGCCAACGTGCGCAGTACATGGCACCACCACCGGTCTCGACATAGCTAGACCCATCACCAGTCATCACGTGGTCATTGATCGTGGGTTGCGACCTTACAACTCCAACCCGGATCAACTGGCCGGTCCCGCGACCACAAGAGGCAACGGACATCAGCGATGGGAAAGAGGTTCCTGTCGCCATCGCTCATATGGGCCATCCCAGACCCTCAAGCCTCCAGCGCTCCTCAGGGCGGGCGGCCCCCTCTCAACCGACCATCAA
The DNA here is from genome assembly GCA_963931805.1 of Microdon myrmicae. Taxonomy (NCBI): domain Eukaryota; kingdom Metazoa; phylum Arthropoda; class Insecta; order Diptera; family Syrphidae; genus Microdon; species Microdon myrmicae. The sequence continues at coordinate 100,822,386 of OZ007498.1, read as the reverse complement.
CGTGAAAGTGGACAGCCGACCAAGACCAACCGCCACCAGCAGACCGCACACTCCCGGCCCTTGGCCACCGTCCCCTGGAACGAAATGATTCGCCAATGATTGGCGAAGGCGGGCGGAATGTTGCGGATTGGCAATTAAATGTGCTGGAATGTACTGGAGAAATCTAGTACATTCGCATGTATACCAGTTGCGCAGCAGCTGGCACCAACTGGCCATCATTGTCACCACGATGATGTCATGGCGTCACTTTTTGAATTGGCAGTTATGCCATTTCGTCAGTCTGCAGTCAACCTTCAACGGGCTCGTTACAATCATCGTCTACAATCAACATTCATAGAAGCAACACCATCGGTCATCAATTTTCCTTCAATACATCAATTAATAAAGCTGGCTTCAAGTTAACTTCTGCCCTTTTGTGGTTCTGTCACCATACGACAGAGTTTTATCGGTGCACACGTACTCCGTAAAGTTATCAATAAACACGTACATTGCGAAAAACTTTTTACAATAATGGCCACTCGGGTACATAAGTGAAATATATATATATATATATATATATATATATATATATATATATATATATATATATATATATATATATATATATATATATATATATATATGTTGTGTTAAATTGTCGGGTTGAGGAATTTTAATTGCAAGGTGGCTGTAATCACAAAAGATTATTGGGCAATTAATTAAGTAATTTTTCAAATTGCCAAAAAACAAAAGGAAATGCTTCGTTACGTGTATTATTACCTCAACGCTTTTAATAAGCCTTTAATAATAAAAATATACGCTACCCGTATTAAGCCGATTTCTCTATTATACCGTTTTATTAAGTTATTATACCTCGCCTCAATCTACGAATTAAGCGTATCATCACAAAGTAGATCAAACAATCAATACAGGCCATCATCTACAAAACTATAATGTTTAAAAAGCACTAATATTATTCAAAACAATGATATTACAATTTTTCTCAGTGTAGGGAGTTGTCAATGCTATAATTGCCTTTTGTTATGAAATTTGGACGAACGTTTTTTTTACTGTACGTGAAAACAACATTTTGACAGTTATAAACACTGCTCCGCATTTCATCACATTCTGCGACGCACTCGATTGTTGTTTTATTTTTTATATTTGGTAATTTAATAACATTAGAAATGTCTAAAATATTCACACCAACTAATCAAATTCGTTTGACAAATGTTGCAATTGTGCGGTTGAAAAAAGGGGGAAAACGTTTTGAAATTGCTTGTTACAAAAACAAAGTTATATCATGGAGAAATAATATGTGAGTGTAACCAATGTTTTCCAACGATATCTGTATAACTTTCATAAACACCTTTTCAGAGAAAAAGATATCGACGAAGTTCTACAAACGCACACTGTATTCACAAATGTGTCTAAAGGTCAGGCAGCTAAAAAAGATGAACTAGCTAAGGCCTTTGGGACGACTGAAGAGACAGATATCTGTAAGGAAATCTTGAATAAAGGCGAACTACAGATTTCCGAAAAAGAGAGGCAATCGGCAATAGATACACAATTCAATTCGGTAGTGAATGGTGTCGCTGCTTTATGTGTAAATCCAGAAACTCGGCGCCCATACCCGAGCACTATTATTGAGAAATCGTTGAAGGAGGCTCATTTCTCCGTAAAGTTGAACAAAAACACGAAGCAACAGACATTGGAGGCAATTAAGCTTTTAAAAGAACAAGAGTTCCCCCTGGAAAGATCAAGGATGAAGTTAAAGATTACCTTCCCCGGAAAGGAAGCGGCAAAATGTAAAGAAAGTATAGTAAACCTGGCGGCCAATGTGGAGCACGAGGAATGGGAGAACGGAACATTATATTTGACGCTATTAATCGACCCGGGAAATTATAGACAGATTGATGAACTCGTCAGACGAGAAACAAAAGGGAAAGGATTATTAGAGCTTTTGGAATTGAAGGAAGTCGTAGAATCCGAGGAATTATTTTAACGTTGCGGCCAAAATAAATTCGGTTTTGTTATTGTTGATTTTTGAAAACGGTTGCCTCTTCAAAATAAAAATATTTTCATAACGTTAGTGGCTTTTTTTACACTTTCAAGCCCCTAAAGGGGATATTGAAGTATCCTTAAAGCAGGGCACAATGTAAGTAAAAGAGAGGGTGGCTGGTTATGGAAGTAAGTATCGATTAACATTGGTCTTAAATGTTTGGATATTGCAATAACGAGGGAACACGTTCATATGGTCTAGCTAAAGAACGGTTTAATTGTTTAATTTTCATTTTCAGTTTTAAAACATTTTTTATTTTTTTATATTCTTAGTTTCTAAATTATATGCTAGACAAAAAATGCTTAAATTCTAGCTTAATTATCTTATATTATAACTTACTGGTCCTTCGCAGACGCTCTAAGCTAAACATTACTTAACAATTGTATAATTTGCCTTTCGGCGACAGAACTTTGTGGCATACTTATAATTATTTGAAAGACAAATTTTCTTAAAATTTAAGTTACTTAATTTTTTTTTTAATTTTTAATTTTATTTAAACCCACTTAAATTAACTTAACTTAAATCTTATACTACCCTAATTCTAGAAAAGGTAAGTCTATGTAAGTTGGCTGATGATAGTGTGATTCTATACCGACATTGGTATCCAGGTCTTTATATGTCATTCAACCACCAGAACTGTTGACTCTGTCCAATACTATCGTCCCGGTCTCTGTGGGAGATAGCCCTACTGAAGCGCAGGAGCTCTTCTTCGGTGCGCGTTACTTCCCGGTCGTAGCACAATCGCCCGTCTACGGATGATCTAGTTACATGATAGATCAGCGGAATTCCGGATCTATCCTGTATAAGCCCTTTCATGTCCAAGTCAAGGAACGCCTCTGGTGTAACAAAGCCGTTGCGACGCACGCTCTCATAGTACAGAGTGTTTGGATAATAGGCCCCGAAAATTAGGTCATTGGACGAGCTTATTGCTCTCGCAATATGTCCTCCGATTAATTTAATCATAAAATTATCCACCCTATTTATGTACGCTTCATTATATAAAGTCTCATTTGAATAATACTTTTTATAGTCGGATTCCGGTGTCCGATATAATCTGAGACAACTTCTGAGACACTTCCTTTCGAAAACCCGAATCTTTTCCATCAAATTTGGACCTATGTTAAACCATACTGGACAACCATATATGAGCATTGGCCTGATTATCGTCATGTAGCATATGACTTTTACCCTGCTGTCAAGTTGGCTACTGTGAAATAACCTCCCTGTCATAGCAAACGTTTTCCTCGCTTTGAGCAAAGCAGCCTCTGCATGTCTGTTGAAATACAGATATTGGTCTAGACAGATGCCAAGGTATTTAACTAAAGTCGGTTTCCAGTTTATCTCCATGCGGTCCCACGATAACTAGCTTTCGCCAGTTTTTCCTTGTGTCGTTCGTGGCTTTATATAATGGAGTTCTAAATAGGATGGCTTCACATTTCTGGAAGTTGATCTTAAGTTTCCAGCCATCGCAATTGCGCTGCACGTTGATGAAGTCTCGCTGTATTAAACTATTTATGATCTCAACTTTCGGAGCTGTTCTGTAAATTATGAAATCGTCTGCGTACGCAACAGCCTGCGGAAGTGCATCTAATAAGTCGCTAATGTAAATGTTAAAAAGAATCGGAGAGAGTACCGCACCCTGTTGCAAGCCATTATTGATATACGTTTTATTGGAGGTCACATTACCACTTTTGACCACGAACCTCCTGTCCTTTGACATATCGTAAAGTACATATAGTAAAGGCTTATGTATGCCATGTCTGACCAGTTTGTAATACAACCCTTCGATCCAGACAGTATCAAAGGCTTTTTCCAAGTCGATCAGACAGCCCCCTGTGCATTGGTTCCTACATTTATTCCATTGTATGTCGGAGACCAGTTTAGCTGCGGCATGTGCGGTTTCATGACCAACCTTAAAGCCAAACTGGTTATTTGGAATAATGTTGTTGTCGTCTACCCATTTTAGCAGAGCTCTGTTAATAGTCTTTTCAAATGCTTTACTGATGCTTGGGAGTAAACTTATCGAACGCATGTTCATTGGGTTTGTGCAGTCTTTGCCCTTTTTTGCGATGGGCTGAATGATAGCCGTTTTCCAACGCGCGGGATAATATGCATTATTCAACGCATTGTTAAACAGGACCGTGTATATATCTATTGTCATTGGGGGCAGGTTCTTGAGTACGATGTTAGGTACTCCATCTATTCCCACTGACTTTTTGTTTCTTAATGAGTCGAAGATACTCTGGATTCCTTCCCTTGTGATTAAAAGGATATTAGCCTCACCAATGGCATTAATGTCAATTGACAGATTATCGTCACTGAATTCGGTAAAACCTGGATTCTCCGATTGCCAATGTGAAATTTCATTCCGGAGGTGCAGGTGATTCAGTAGGATTCTGTCCTCCAGGTCGTGATTTCGGCAAATGCTTTCATTCACCTTATACATTTCCTGAAAGACAGCTCCCACAGCGTTCACCTTTTCCGAAGGATCTTCGATCACGAAGAGCTCACTATTGAGAATAGCGTTCTCTGTATCTATGCCAATGTTGGTTAGCAGCTGCTTGTTTACCTCAGTACGTGGAATTTGGAGACACTGAATCTCGTTTTGATTATTTCTACTGAATATTTTATTTATTTGTGGGAACATATTCGGGTTATTAGTTTTTATAGCTCGAATTCTGTTGTTCCAATACAAATTTGTTGCTAATCTATAATTAGCTTTAAGTAATTGTTGGAGGTTTTTTAATCGGGATTTCAGTGATATTATCTCCTGGTCTTGTCTGTCTGTAAACTGTCTGTGTAATTGTTTTAATTTCGATAGCAGTCTGCTCTTTTGCCAGTGGAGTGCGTTTATTGTTGTGTTTCTGTACATGTTTATGGGATCTGTAACTGTTGTTTTGGGAATTGTTTTGTCCATTGTTCGTTTTACGGGTTCGTCCATTTGTTGGATGTATTTGTCGATTTCGTCATTTGTCAGGTTTCTGTTTACTGGCAGATTAAAGTCGTTCGACCGAAGTTCTCTTGTTAATGATCTGGTGAACCGCGGCCATCGCATTGCCCTGTAATTGTAGGGTTGCGGGATCACGAGTTCCTCCAGATCTGCGAGATCGCTCGGAAGCTCTATTACTGCCGTGAATGCACAGTGGTCACTGTCATATTCAATTGTCCGTAAACAATTTCTGTTTCATCTGTTGGCGTTAAGTAGTCTCTGTCGTGAGCCAATTAGCAAGATATCTAAGAACGATCTACCTCTAGGGAACGATGGATATTCCGTAGCTAGTAGGTCAGTTCTATATTCAATATGATACTGATCCAACCAGCCAGCCCACTGATTTCCTCTGGCATTATATATATAGTTTCCCCAATTTCTATGCTTGGTGTTCATATCTCCCCCTAGGATAAAGTAGTTTTTGTCCAGGTGCAATTGTAAGCATCTGTGGCATATCTAACAGATACACACAATTCACAAGCAAAATAGTAAAGAACACCGAACATAAATCGAATAAGAAAATACATCAGAACCGTATACCAAGCGATAACAAAAATAATTCACATCAGTGGAGTATAGTCGAGTTTAGAAATCAAATTCAAAACACGGTCAGTAGCCTGATGGGTAACGCTTAGGTAAAATTTTTTTCGTGATTCAAGCTGTCATAGCGTCAGTTCGAATTACACGATCTTCTTCACTATTATTTCAAACGCTATAATTGGTGACTAGGACGTGATCTTGTACGCACAGCATACACTTTCCCATAGTAAGCAGAACTTCACACACGGCCACGACTTCCGCATAGAGCCAACCCTCCGACGTTTTCTCGTTCTCTCGCTCGTCCGTCGTTCGCATACGAATCTAATCGTAACGAAATTACTGCGAAGGGAGTGGTGTGGCGACTCCAACAGATACACACAACTCACAAGCAAAATAGTGAAGAACACGAACGAAAAATCGAATAAGAAAAATACATCAGAACCGTATACCAAGCGATAACAAAAATAATTCGCATCAGTGGAGTATAGTCGAGTTTAGAAATCAAATTCTAAACACGGTCAGTAGTCTGATGCTTCACTGCTTCGCTTTTCAACCGTTCCATCGTGTGTTCAATTCACCTTCTTCACTATCCTTGCTTAACGCTACATAATTGGTGACTAGGACGTGATCTTGTACGCACAGCATACACTTTCCTATAGTAAACAGAACTTCACACACGGTCACGACTTCCGCATAGAGCCCAGCCTCCGACGTTTTCTCGTTCTCTCGTTCGTCCGTCGTTCGCATACGAATCTGATCGTAACGAAGTTACTGCGGCGGGAGTGGTGTGGCGACTCTAACAGATACGCACAATTCACAAGCAAAATAGTGAAGAACACCGAACGAAAATCGAATAAGAAAAAACATCAGAACCGTACACCTAGCGATAACAAAAATAATTCACATCAGTGGAGTATAGTATATCAAATTCAAAACACGGCCAGCAGCCTGATGGGTAGGTAACGCTTAGGTTCAATTTTTTTCGTGATTCAAACTGTCATAGCGTCAGTTCGAACCACACGATCTTCTTCACTATTATTTCAAACGCTATACATCGAAAGAGTGTCTCGAGCTCTGCTATAAATAGGTTATGTTGGTGCTCCTCAGGTGCATAGACCGCAATCGCATACAAACCCCTTCCTTGCTGAAGGGGTATGCGTACGATACAGGCTTCCAGCACCCGGAACCTGCGCACTTCTCCACTATATAACACTTTATGATTGATCCCCTTTCTAATAAAGATTGCTCCATTCCGACACACTGCGCACTTTAGAAGGGCTTTGTCTTCTACCCTTTCTTTTCCCAGAGGGCATTCTTCTGCCTTATGGTCTTTTCCGCATTTTACGCAACGGTGCTGCATTTCACAGTTCGCCGCCGCGTGACCAAACCTTTGGCTGCGGACATTTGGCAGGATGTCTCTGCTTTTTTTAATTTGTCCCATGTGACAACTTGATGATCCAAGACTGTAATTTTTCTTAGACCACCAATTCTGCTGCTGGGTGTTAGTTGAACTAAAAAGAAGAGTAGCTTGCGGTTTTCCCTTCTTGCCTTGGTTGTGGTGAACGGTTTTACCGCGGTAAACTCGAGATCTTCGTGCTTCAGCTTTTGAAGTATTTCGGGCAGAGCCTCCGGTTCCATTTCAGGGTCGACACCCTTTAATAGAATCGTTACGCTCTTCGTTTGTTTTGGCGTGAACGAGTAAAATTCCGCGGTGGCTCTTTTTAAGACCTCTTTGATTTTGTCGTGGTCTGCCACCGCATAGGTTTGAATGGCATGCCTGTTACCTGCCAGTCTTTTGACTACAAAATTGTTGTCTATAACTAGCTTACAGAGACTTACCAATTCCTTACACTCAATATCTATAGTGTTGATTAGTGGCATCTTTATTTTTTCGTTGTTATTGTTGCTTTGCTGCTGCTGTGTTGCTAGCTGTTTCGGTGGCCGATTTTGTGTTGGTAGTTTCTGTTGAAGTTGATGTTGATGTTGCTGTTGATGTTGATGTTGATGTTGATGTTGATGTTGTTGCTGTTGGCCGACTTTTGGCTTCGGCGTTTGTTGTTGTTGGATGTTTTTTTCTTGTTCGAGAGCTGCTATTTTTTTCTTTCAGCGTCTCTCTCTTAATCGGGCTCTTGCCATCGCAAGTTTCTCCTCCAATTCACTTATCTCCACTTCTTCATCCTCAGACTCTGAGGATGCAAGAGAAGCGAATGAATTATTTGCCCCATACATGTTGAAGTTAGAGGGGGAGGGGAGCTCACTGTCCTCCTCCATTTGCTGTTCTCTTTTCTCCATTGTTAATTTCGCGGTTTTACTTCGCGTCGCAATGGAGTTTTTCAGAGCACCTTTTCGTTTGTGTGTTGTCGCGTTTTTATCTTCCTCCGTGTTCATGCTGGTTCTTTCCAATTTGTTTTCATTAAAAAAAAAAAAAACAAAGGCGACCTGGAACACGAACCACGACGCAACTCTATTTCTCCCGTACCCCGACTCGAACTTGGCTATTGTCGGGTAAGAGTTAGTCACCTTGCACTCGGGCCAAACGCAGCCTTAAAAACCACTTGCTTAACGAGCAATATACTGTTTGTTTTAAATTTCACTTTTACGACCGAGGTGATCTATTTTATTGTTTTACTTTGTTTTTTGCACCTTACTGAAGTGATTTTGTGAGCACGTTTTTTGTCACTTTTAACATTCGTTTTATTTGTTTGTTGTTGTTGCACTTTGTTTTAATTGTCACAACACGTCACGTCACTGTTTTTCCATTTCGTGGCTTCGTTTTCTTTTATGAATTAGATTAATTATATCAATAGGTTGTCCGCTTTTTGAACACACGTTTTGAAACTGAGTATTCATAGAGTGAAAGCCGATGTTTTCGTGGCGTGAAGCGCTTCTCGGGATTCTGTGGTACATTAATGGTCCTTCGAGCCGGATGCTTGCATCCGGATTTTCTCATCCGCCTATCGAAACTGGGCCGATGCTGATTGATGGGTATTGTGGAAGAATGTTCAGAGAATTGGAATACACCAAGATCAGTTGAGGGAAGACCGTGGTAATACGCATAGAATGGGTAGGCATGATACGTTACACCTATGTTATAATTACGGAATCAAACGACTTACATCTGGGTCATTTATGAATGTCATTGCTCCTTTTTACATTCTATCGAGCACGTGTAAGGCACGCTTGATTCTGCTTGTCCAAATATTGGAATTGAATTGCATTTTGGAACTAATATACGTCTTAAATATTGTGGCTAGGTTGGCTCATGCGATTTGGATACCTGCAGTACTTAAAATATGCTCGCTATATTGGCATGTAAATTCGGATATGTAAAACAGTCTGCTATATTTTTTTTATTTAATATACTTATCTCAGGAGAGGCGAACCTATGGTGCAGACACGGCGCCCCGAGATGTCCCAAATAACTGTTGTAGTTCTTTTTGAACAGTGGCAGGTTGTAACGTTTCGGGAACGCTCGCGCGGGGGTGAGTTCCACAACTTCCCGCTCTTTTACCCAACGAGTTCTGATGCAGGGATGCTCGCGCCGTCGGGCGATGAACCACAAATTAGTGCGATCAGTCTGATTGTCTTGTGGGGCGCATATAAATCGAAGTGCGCAGAATAATACCACGAATCTCAGAAAAACAGTACCCGTGATAATATCTTTAAAACAGGCAGAGGTCGGCTACGCGCCTTCGATGTGATAGCGACTGTAGTCCCGGCGTCAGCGCCGAGTCCCCGATCAGGCGGATTGCTCGTCTCTGTATGGTTTCAAGTAGGTCGAGGGTATGTTTAGGAGCCGAGCTCCAAACAGGAGAGCAATATTCTAGCGCGGATTTAATTTGGGATTTATACGGGAGAATAAGTTGACTGTTTCTGGCGTCGACCCAGAAACAGAACCGGAAGTTCTACTACAAACGCTACGAGAACTTAACTATAATGAATCTGAGTTTATCGCGGTAAAACCCCTAATACAGCTAGGGCTAAGTGGGAGAATCGTAAACTGCCATTCTACCTGCTGGGCCTGGGTAGCAAAATTGGTGGATTTAGGAAAATCACTATCTTGAACCATCAAATTGTCATCATCATCATCATCATCGGCACTACAACCGGGAACCGGTCTTGGCCTTATTTAGCAAGTCCTGAGGCTTGTTAAATTTTCCATAATGATTTGTTTTTTCCGGGCAAGGTCATTAGTCTTGCGCCAGAGGCTCTCCGACGGGGAATCGAACCCCGGTCTCCCGCGCAACAGGCGGGTATACTAACCACTATACTATCGAGGAGCCCGTGGTTATAATAGCACTCTCATTTAGGAGCCATGGCGGATAAGTTGAGGAAAACTTAACAGTTTGTTTAAATTGTAATTCTAATTGGTCGACTTTATCTATTATCCTTGTAATTGCGGATGGAATTCGGTTGCGGTTTTTGTACCCTAGCGTTAGTTTAATATCTTTGTCGATGATGGAGTTTCTCGAAAACGCTAGTTTAGCTATAAGTCTCGCGGATATCGTTACTACTCGTTCCTCGATTGTTGGAAGTCCAGATTCAGCCAATAAGTTTTTTATTGGAGTTGTTTTGAAAGCGAATACGCTGTTTCTGGTGGCTTGGTGGTACGTGGGTTTTATTATGTTTAGAGTTGTCTTGGGGCAATTGCCATAAATAGAAATACCGTAGTCTATTTTGCTTAAAATTAGTGCTTTACTTATATTACATAGGGTGTTAATATGTACATTGCTTTTCCTGCTACTTAAGTATTCAAAATTGTCACATGGGATAAATTGAAAAAAGGCAGAGATATAATCCAGTATCTCCGCTGCCAAAGCGGCAAACTGCGAAATGCTGTATCGATGCAGTAAGATACGGACAGGATCACAGCGCAGAACAATGCACGTTGGCATAGAAAGCGTAGACGACAGATCTCTTCTAAAGTGTACAGTTTGTAAGAGCGAGGGACACCCCGCTGATTATCGAGGCTGTCCCAAATACCGCTAACTACAGAAAAAAAAGTTTTCACAGCAACGAAAAATGGAATGCCCGATAGTTCAAGCTCGACCAGCACTAAACCTAACATCCCAATTCTCGTACACTCAAGTAACAGCTAGTAGGAGAAACACGTCACAATCTACCACACGGGTACCGCCGCAACATTCTATGCCCCTAGAAACAGTAACACTAGCAGATGTGCTCACAAACATTCAGGCGCAGATGACACAAATGCAAAAACAAATAAAGGAGGAGGACACTAGACTAGACTGTGTCGCAATTGTCTAGCCAGCCGTCAATATAAACCCCCGAACAGAAAGCACAATTAAGTCTCTAGTCGTGAATGTAAATTCACTTATGAGAATCGAGAGAAGAGCCGCTCTCTTTAAACTGATGCAAGGCGAAAGTCCTGACGTGCTTCTGGCTAGCGAAACTAAGCTGAATCAGAGGCATAAACTATGTCACAAAAACTACGACATTATACGAAGAGACCGACCCAACTCCACACAAGGAGGAGGGGTAGCAATCTTTGTTAAAGAGGACTTCAACATAAGGTAATATAAAGAGGTGAGATGCACAGATTTCGGGTGCTTGAAGCCTGCATCATCGGCATATCCCTCCGACAAGGTAGGGGGATGTATGTGATATTTGCCTGCGCACCAGAAGCACATCAACAAAATCGATGTATAGTGGAGCTAGAGACTCTTTTTCGATGCATACAACTTTATTCGGAAGGGAACTATTACATCGTAGGTGGAGATTTGAATGCTAAACACTCAAATTGGGGAAATAACATGTCCAGCACGAGAGGAAATCAACTAGCTGGTTGGCTAGATCAACATCACATTGAATATAAGGCTGACCTTCTAGCCACAGAATATCCTTCCTTCCCTAGAGGGGGATGGTTCCTAGATATTATGCTTGTTGACATACAACTTAAACATACACACCCTAATAGACAAAATAGAAACTGCTTATGCACAATTGAGTATGAGAGCGATCATTGTGTATTATCAATCGCGATAAAAGCACCAAGCGAAGTTGTGGAACTCGTCGAATGTATAATACTGCAACCCTATAACTATCGGGGTATACGATGGAGGCGTTTCACGAGAATCTTAACAAGAAAAATTCGCTTAAAATATATTAACCCTCCTACCAACAGAAACATATCCAACGATGACATCGACAAATACATACAAAAATGGACGAAAGCATAAAACAAACTATGGACAAAACAATACCAAAAACCACACCTACGGACAACATGAACATGTACCGAAACGCCTTAATCAACGCACTCCACAGAAAAAAGGTAGACTTCTGTCTTAACTAAAACTACGGTACAGACAATTTACTGACAGGCACGACCAGGGGATATTTTCACTGGTCTAGATTAAAACATCTCCAAAAGCTGATAAAAGCCAACTATAGGTTAGCAGCAAATTTGTATTGGAACAACAAAGTTCAGGCGGTAAAATCCAACAACCCTAGTATGTTCCCGCAAATTAATAAAATATTTAGACGGAGTAATGAAAACGAGATTCAGTGTCTCCAAATACCACGAACTGACGAAAACCAACAAATGCTCACAAATATAGGCATAGACACAAACAACGCCATCCGAAATGATGAACTTTTTGTGTTTGAAGATCCCCTGGAAAAAGTGAATGTTGTAGGGCCCGTCTTTCAAGAACTGTACAAGGCAAATGAAATAATTCACGGCAACCATGACTTGGAGGATAAAGTTCTAATAAATTATCGTCATCTTCGAAATGATATTTCATGTGGCGATAAGAAAACCATGGTTTTATCGAATTCAGTAATGGAAATACGGCAAACGCCGAGATCACTGTCGAAAGCGCCAACAGCCTTTTGATCACTAGTGAAGACATCCATGGCGTCTTTGCATCATTAAGAAACAAAAAATCAGTTGGAATAGATGGAGTACCCAATATAGTACTCAAACATCTTCCTCCAATCGCAATTGACATATATGCAGTCTTGTTTAACAACGCTCTGAACAACGCACACTATCCAGTACGTTGGAAAACGGCCATCATCCAACCGTTACCAAAAAAAGGGAAAGACAGAACAAGCCCAAGAAATCTGCGATCGATCAGCTTGTTACCGAGTATCAGTAAAGTATTCGAGGTACTAAACAACGCTCTACTTAAATGGGTTGAGGACAATAACATTATTCCAAATAACCAGTTTGGTTTTAAAGCTGGTGATGAAACCACACATACTGCAACTAAACTGGTTTCGGACATTCAGTGGAATAAAAGTCTGAAACAATGCACAGGTGCCTGTTTGATTGACTTGGAGAGGGCGTTCCACGCCGTTTGGCTAGAAGGGTTATACTATAAGCTAATGAAACTAGGCATTCATAAATCACTACTATATATACTATACAACATATTGAATGAAAGGAAATTCGTCATCAAAAGTGGCAAGGTGACCTCCAACATTACTTACAAAATAAAAATTGGTCTGCAACAGGCAGCGGTGTTATCTCCGATCCTTTTTAATATTTACACTAGCGACTTGATAGAGTCTCTTCATCAGGCTATTGCGTATGCAGACGATCTGATAATATATATAGAACAGCACCAGAAATTGAAATCATTAACAGACTATTACAAAGGGATTTCAATGATGTTCAGCGATATTGCGACAACTGGAAACTCAAAATTAATATCCAGAAGTGTGAAATCATCCTCTTTCGAACACCATTGGCTGAAGCTACTAGAGATACCAGGAAAAACTGGCAAAAGCTAGCTATTATGGGACCACACGAACAGCCACTGGGAACCAAAAATGTAGTCAAATACTTAGGCATCTGGCTGGATCAGTATCTATATTTTAACAAACATGTAGAGGCTGCGCTGGCCGGGGCAACGAAAACTTATGCTATGATAAGAAGACTGTTTCGTAGTAGTCAACTTGATAGCAGAGTTAAAGTTATATGCTACATGGCACTCATCAGACCGATGATCATATATGGATGTCCAGTGTGGTTGGATTTTTGAGAGACATTGCCTCAGGACATGCCATAAATTACATTGGACTCCCGAATCATCACAAAAAATACTATTCCAATGAACCGTTATAGTTTTTTTTATTACACTTCTCTCGGGAAAGGGGAAACTATAGCGCAGAGTGGGTGCCCCGATATGCCACCAAATAACCGTTGCAGTTCTTTTTGAAAAGCTGCAGGTTGTAAGGCTCCGGGAAAACTGGCGCGGGAGGGGAGTTCCACAGCTTCCCCGCTCTGTAACGGAACGAGTTCTGATGCAAGGATGTTCGCGCCGTTGGGAGATGAACCGGAAACTGGTGGGATCCGTCGGATTGTCTTGTGGAGTGCATATAAACCGAATTGCGAGGAACAATACCACCAAATCTCCGAAGAGCAGTACCCGTGATAATATCTGTAAAACAGACAGAGGTCGGCTACACGCTTTCGATGTGATAGAGACCGTAGTTTCGACGTCAGCGCCGAGTCCCCGAACATACAGAGCTAAGTTTCTGCTTTCAACCCGGCGAAGTCCAGGACGATCCTTGTCCCTGTTCAATCCAAGCCAAGTACTGAACCAATGCATGCAGCGACATCCAGAGAAAGGTTGGCGCAAGGCTAAGACCGCAAGACCGATCCCGGTTGTAATGCCAATGATGATGATGATGATAAGCTTGAGTTGAATCATTTTTGCTTAGCGAATAAGCAAAATAGAATAAGAGGAAGAAATAAAAAACGATATGAAAGATGAATGAAATGAATCAGATGGGAATCACAGAACCAGGGAAACGTATCAAGGTCGAGCCAAAATGCCTCGGCTTGACAAAATTAAGAAATACTTATAATTTAGGGTATCCTCAGCTGCCACCAACTAGTGTACCAACAGCTGATCTTCCATTAGATATAGGCCTAAACGGTCATGTCCAACTAGTAGTAGGAACTGGCGTTGAGGTAAGCATTATCACCGAACAAGTACAATGTTTACAATCTGACTACAATCCATGTAGTCTTCTTGATAGAACATCAGCGTTATTATGCACCTTCCTTTGCTGTATTGAGCTTATGATTGATACGGGTGCACATTCTGCGGTTGACTCTCCTTTTCTTATTGCGACCGGCTCCTTGGACGCATTTAGTACTCCGACAGGTACAATGTGCTTCTTCACCTCAGATTGGTCCGTTGATAGTCTCCTCTTATGATTAGCGCATGAACAAAAATTCTCAATTGATGTTTCATTCATTCGTCGACGTTTCCCATAGTCAACAGAGATGTGGCCGACTCCGCCGCATGTCCAACACTTCATATTAAGTCTCGGCGGCGGCGAACATAGAGGGCTAAGTCTCTGCTTTCAACCCGGCTAAGGCCAGGACGATCCTTGTCCCTGTTCAATCCAAGTTGACATGCAGTCTCCAGGTGACGCCCCTGGATAGCTTTGGCACTCGCCAAGTACTGAAACAATGCATGCGGCGACATCCTGAGAAAGGTTGGCGCAAGGCTAAGACCGCATGACCGATCCCGGTTGTAGTGCCAATGATGATGATGATGATAAGCTAGAGTTGAATCATTTTTGCCTAGCGAATAAGTAAAATAGAATAAGAGGAAGAAATAAAAAATGATATGAAAAATAAATGAAATGAATCAGATGGGAATCACTGAACCAGGAAAACGTATCAGGGTCGAGCCAAAATGTCCCGGTTTGGCAAAATTAAGAAATACTTATAATTTATGGTATCCTCAGCTGCCACCAACTAGTGTACCAACAGCTGATCTTCCATTACATATAGGCCTAAACGGTCATGTTCAACTAGTAGTAGGAACTGGCGCTGAGGTAAGCATTATCACCGAACAAGCACTTCAATCAAAAGATATTTGCATTAACAAATTTTGCTCCAATCAATTTAAAATTTGGGGAGAATATTCTAGACATATTGCACTATTTAATAAAACAAAAAAAGATTGAATTTTTGAAAAAATTTGAAACCCACCTAACCCCTTAAGCTAGCTGGACCGGTAAAAATGAAGTATACGTAATTTCCCAAAAAACCTTGCGTCGTCATGGATAACGGCACCAGTACAAAACATTCAAACCGTGATTGATTACTTTTGAAGTGTTTCCATCAAATGTTATAAAATTCCATATTTTAGTACTAGTGTATTTGTTTACTAAGTTTTTACAAATATATCCTCGATCCGTTTCAATGATTTTCTCAATTCCGATTTTACAAAAGAGTTTTGTTAAGTGTAAAAAAGACAAACAAGAAAAAAAAAGTTCCTATATATCTCCCGCTCTCCAATTATATCACAATCATAATCTATTCCATTCCAATTTGCATTTCTTCCTCTTCTTCTTCTGCTTGCGGTTCTTCTTCAGAGTAACCTGCATATATGGTAGCACGGTGCTTAATTATCTCAGTAATAATGGCTGTAAGAATCTCTCGTGAATCAACAATATGTCCAACTTCTTCTGCAACTTCTTTTGTCAACCAAGGACAAATATTTCTTTCGAGTTCAATTTTTCTCGCTTCATCTGTGGCCGGTTCTAGATTCGCTAACACATCCGGCAAAAGACTAGCAATGTGTCCCTGTAGAAGTTTCGCAGCAGTAACGCCTTTCTGCAACTTAATATCCAATTCCTTTGCGATTTCATCCTGTCTCTTGCGTCTTTGTTTTTCAGCTTCTAAACGAAGCTCTTGAGCCTCTAATCGACGAAGCTCTGCCAATTCAGTATCCCGGTTGGTTCGGAATCTAAATTAATCCAAGTGTCGTTATTGAAACATTCCATTTTTAAATAGTTTTGAAACTTACTCTTGTTGTTGGCGTTGAATGTCGGCGATTTCTTCTTCATGGCTGACCTCTAGTATTCCCTGTTCCACACAGTGTCCGACTAAGGTTTCTAGAAGTGGTTCAACTTCTAGATCGAAGTCGAAGAGTTCACCTTCAAGAATTTCAGTGGCGGCATCGATACCAATCTTTTGTGGTATGAAAGGTGGAGTAAGAGGTCGTTCAAGGTACAGATCTGTCTGAGTATTAGCATCGTATTCAGGTGGCCGTTCATAGAGTTCTTCTAAATATTTTTCTGTCTGTATTCTCTCATGACGTCGTCCGTCTACCGGAGGAGGTGTACCAATTATATTGCGTCGATTTCGTTCCCTACATCGTCTTCTCAAACACTGACGACGACGAAATTCGGCTTCCTTGGAGCAGGGATCTTCTTCCGGCTACAATAAATAATTATGTTTAAATAACGTTTATTCAAAATTTCATGTAAACAAAATAAAAATTTAGCTTATGAAAATTTGTGTGCCAAAGTGCTGAAGAAGCGAACGTTTGTGAGTTATTGCAGGAACATTTTTAGGTCTTTGACTCACTTACTTTCCCAGACAAGAGGCCCGCATATGCAAAATACGGATTCCAAGGCTGGAAGGTTGTTTTTAAATGAACACCAAAAGAATAACAGGAAAAGGCGAGTTAAATACGGTTTTGTAATTTTATTGATGATGGTCTCGACGTGATGGAATGAAATTATTTTTCAACATGAAAGCTATGACTTCATATAAGCGAATGGAATATTGGAGGAGATTTACTTCGTTTTTAAAATTATACGAGGGTGAATCAAATATATACGGTAGTTTTACTTTTTTGCTTAGCAACAGGTTGCGAGATAGATGATCTTGTGCGTGGCTGTTGTTTGGTTTATGAAGAGTAGTGGTTTGGCAAGCGGTCGCGCTCGAATTTGTAATCAGTACCACCATGAGCAAGCAAGGGATTATTATAAGCTTTTAACAAATGAAGGCCTTAAACCATCGGAAATTTTTTCTCGATTAAATGAACAGTTTGGTGATGATACACAATCTCAGAATCGTGTGTATACATCGGCCAGAGAACTTAAAAGTGGGCGGGAACGTATCGAAAACGAAAGTCACGATCGACGCCCAAGGATAAGTCGTACAGATGACAACATCCGTGCTGTTCGAGAGCTTATTGAAAGTGACCACCCCTTAACTGTTGGAGAAATCTCATCAGAAGTGGGTATTAGTTATGGAAAAAGCCGCATATTGAAACAAAACACGAGGTATGCCCATTTGAGATGTCAACCTTCTTCATGACAACGCCGGGCCTCACACGGCGTCCTTGACAAGGGATACATTGGAAGAAATGGACTAGGAAACCCTCGGACACCCTCCTTATAGGCCCAGAATTGTCTCCCTGTGACTCTTTTTTGTTCGCACCCTAGATGGGGTCGCTTAGAGGAAAAAAATCGAAAGTAATGAAGAAGTCGAGGAGTACGTGCACAATTGGCCTACAACTCGTCCTAAATCTTTCTACGAACAAGGGATACTAAAGCTTCCAAATCGGTGGCAAAAGTATATAGATTACGCAGGAGACTACATTAAAAAAATGCTGATAGCATAGTTAGGTTGGACCGCGAAGAGATGGTCGAACGTAGACGGAGAGCGCACGGGACAGGGCACAATGGCGGAGTCGAGTCGGTGAGGTCATGAACTTTAATAGTAGTAGTAGTATAGTTAGTGTGTAACATTATTCAATAAATGTATAAAAATAAATTACCGTTTATATTTGATTCGCCCTTGTCGTTAAGCGAACTCCTGATTTATAGAGCAGATGGGAATCTAGGTAAAGTGATGCTTTTGATTCCGCGTTTGCACTATTAAATATTTGGAAGCTCAGCATTACCGCAGATCTTCAGGGTATAGAGGGAGAGAGAGAGAGAGAGAGAGAGAGAGAGAGAGAGAGAGAGAGACACCACTAGATTGATTATTAAACCACAGAATCTTGAATTATTTATTATATTATTATTTATGTGCTGTAAGAATATATAGGTGTTACTACATATGGTCTACAACGTCTTAAAGGTGGGTCTTACAAAGGAAGAATGTCCTAGAAAAATGAAGTTCTTGTTTTTTTCTTTCCTCCGCTTGGTAGAAACCTTGACGTGGTGTGGGGGCTTAAACTACCATGAATCAATCGGGCTATGCTGACGGAAGCACACGGTTCCAGAAGGGCCACCCATGTGAGACAGGCTAGCGAGGAGTAACACACAAAGATCTACCACCCCTAATCCAGGGTGTTAGGCGTCACCGTGCCCACTGGATGGTTTGCAGCCAGGGGTATACCGGCTGTATTATAACGGCGCCTCTCTGACACCGGGTCGAATCAGAGCAGTAAGCAGACCTTATCATATCAAAGAGGGGCTATTTGAAACCTCAGAGTGTTCCCACGAAATGAATGATCAATATACAAAAAACAATCTCGCGAAAAACCCAGTAGGCGTAGGTGTGATGAGCCGATACTATCATAGGGGAACAGATCATCAAGAAAACACCGACTCGGCAAATAGAAGACGTAGGAAAAAACGTAAAAGCGGCATATACGCGTCGACACGTAGAATGTTCGAACGTTATATAAACCAGGCGCGATACAGACGGTCGTAGAAAACGCGATACAATATAAAATGAACATCGTCGCGGTTCAGGAAGTCCGACTCCCACATCAAGTAATTGAAACCAACGGATTTACACTGGTGTGTGGAGGTACCGATACACATGACCTCGGAATCGGCTGCATCATAAGCAAGAAGATTACGGCCCATGTAAAAGATGTGCAATTTATTAATGACCGAATGTCTGTGCTAAAAATACACGGCCCATGGTATAATTATGTATTTATAAACGTACACAGAATCTACCGACGAAGAAACAAAGGACGAGACCCTAGAGGAAGTATTTGATGGGATCTCATCATTCGATGTTAAGATCCTCTTCGAGGACCTAAATGCGAAAATTGGAAAGGAATATATCTTCCAACCAACTATAGGTAAAGAAAACCTACACGACGTTTCAAATGATAATGGAATTCGAATTATCACGTTCGCAGCGTCAAAAGATCTGTTAGTGAAAAGTACGATGTTCAAGCACAAGCAAATTCATAAAGTCACATGGATATCACCCGACGGCGTAACGCGTAACCAAATAGACCACTTGCTCATAGACAAAAGACACCACTCGAATATCTTTGACGTAAGATCATATAGAGGAGCAGATTGCGACTCCGATCATCTTCTAGTGATGGGCAAAATCAGGAGTTGCCTCGCAACAATCCCACATTGGCAGTCACGGGAGACGAGCAAAAAGTTCGACTTTGATAAACTAAAAGACCTGCTCAAAAGGGCTGAATATCAAGATGAACTAACGAATAGATTTAGCATTCTAGAGAATGGGAGCAGTGAGGAAGGGGAAGCCAATAGTGTGGATACTAAATGGGCATCGATGAGAGACACAATCAAACAAATAGCCAAAAAGGCATTAGGATTTCAGAAAACAATTAAGTCCAAACCTTGGTTTGACGATGATTGCAGGGCGAAGATCGAAGAACGTAAACGACTTAGAGTGATCCACTTAGAAATATATTGTGGGGGTTCTTTCAAAATAATTCGGTTAACATACAAAGTAACCGTCATAAATCACGAAACCTTATCGGCGCCCTTGTCAGCCAGCGTATCCTGCCATACACGTGCGCACCCGATTTTCCCGGCTTATCCAGATTGACGGCAGCCTTTTGTCCAACCGACAAAAGCAGTTTTCGCATCTCGCGTCTAGCCATCAAAAACCGAATTCACCAGCGTGTAAATATACACACAAAAGAGTTCGATCTTTTCCGGCGGCATAGGTACCGTGCACAATCACCATTGTGTATCTAAATTGCTTTTAGCACCCGTTTTCCTAATGGCATGCAGCCTATTTACCCAGCTGCATGCACATCACCACACGATGCCCTTTGTTCCACCTGCTTTTTCCCGGTTTCGTTTACCCATGACCTCGCTGCATGGGTAAACAATGTAATCTCCGCGGGATTAACCGCACCCTCGCGAGTACCTACTCAGAGAGATCCTCTCATCATGGTCGCCAAAAGGGAAGCCTCGCTTTCTCTTAAAGAACAAAACTCACCGCTAGCCGAGACTCGACTCTGCACGAGTCAGTCAGTCGATTTTTAACCTAAGTGCGCACGAAGGGGGAGTCGAGTTCTATCATCAGAGAAGTGCGCACCGAAGAACGAGTAACGTTAAGCGCGTTTGTGTGTGTTTTATTTTCCAACTCGGGGAAATTTTAGTTTATTTTTCCACATAGATTTATTTGTAAATCTATGAAATAACCTAAATTTACTGATCCTAAATTGTTATTATCGAAAACATATAGTGCAGCACAAAAACCATATGCAACAGTTTCTTTGATAAGAAAATAACATTAAGTTCATACGAAGGTGTTCAATAGTTTTTGTGAAAACAAATAAATCATAAAAAAAAAAAATTTCATTGTTGAAGCGTGTTTCCTGTGCTGCTGCCCAATAAAACGTTAATTGATGTACTAAAAAAACAAACTATAAAATATAGCAATAAAAACTAAGAACAATAAATAAAGTTGTTTTTTAATCCAATTGTGATGTTCGGTGATCAACATCGGTGGAAATTAGTGAACCCGTTCCCGTGCTGGTACAATAACTAATATTACCCACAATATGATTAAGTCAACGCAGAGCGATACGTGACAATTCGGAAACAGACAATGAGACTCTTCAAACACAAAAAACGCGAATGGGAGAAGACTCGGATCGAAAAATTCTAGAAAATGCCAGAGCAAAGAACACCAGAGTATGTATGCCGGCATAAATTCAATTAGAAATGGCTACCGAGAGAGAGCCAAAATAATTCGAGACACAAACGGTTGTCTGGTCACCGAAACAAACAATATCGTGACAAGATGGAAGCAGTACTTTGAAACCTGCTCAATGTGCGCACCCATTAACAACAAATAAACGCACCAGACCTACATACAGCCGCGCCTCAGATCCCAGAGTCCTTAAGGAGTATATTCGACAGGAATGCCAACAGTTATCAACGGAAATCTTGTGGAAATATATGGAAAATGCGATAACATGTGTATCAACACTGGCGGCAGCCATTTGGCGGATATCATCTTTTCCACTTAATAGAAAAAATTGTAAACGTCCAAATAAAGATTTCCATCACTCAAAATCTATTTTTTTTTAATTTCGTAAAAAAGTAAATCAAAAACAAAATTGGATGATTCATTTTGGGCCACTTTGAATAATCTGAGGAAACCTCAGCTGAATATAAATAGCTACGCTCATCGAAACCGACATGTCATATTCGTCGTCAGTCGTCGTGTGCTCGTACATAAATAGAAATGAATTCGTCGACGTTAAGTCGGCGTCGATGTATCACAGTTCACATCGACTCTTGTGACTTTGTGTAATTTTTGTGTGATACATTGAGTTTATTCGTGAATATTGCGACAAGTTCGGATTGCAAAAAAAAAAAAAAAAAACTATACAACACGTGTAATTTTCCCTGGATGTCGTAGTTGAAATCTGTCTTCACAGATGCCAGACAACGATCCGAGCACTACCTGAGACTACATATTTGAACGGAAGAGATGAGCCATCGAAACTACAAAAATCAGAGGAGAAGACCACAAACATGGAGAGTCAAGGAAAACATATTAACTACGAAAAAAAATTCCACGAAGCTGTGGAATACATAAAAGAACTTACAACACGTGAAACAACTTCAGGAGGAAGTTCTCTCCCTACAGCAACCCACCAAAAACTGTGACGATGACATTATGGAAATAACGCCCTCTCAAAAGCCCAGCTTAAACCATCAAACATCTCCCCCCAAACAACTATCGCCAACCCGTACCGAATCCACCAAACAAGCCAACCCAGCACCGAGACCCCTGCCTGCTCAGCACAAAAAAGTTAGACCACCACCAATCTAAATCAAAAAACATGACCAGCATCAAGCAAATAATCCTAATAGTAGAAAATGTCCTAGTGCACCGCACCTTCGCCTACCAATGCGGATTCCGTAGGAACCGGTCAACAAGCGACCAAATGTTCACAATAAGGCAACTACTGGAAAGAAGTGGGAACACGGGGAGACGGTTCACCAACTGTTCGTTGACTTCAAAAAAGCCTACGATTTAGTCGCAAGACAAAGACTCTACCATATTGTAGTTGAGCTGGGAATCCCCAAAAAATATGCCGCCCTCATTCAAATTTGCATGAACGAAAACAAAGGGCGAGTTAGAATTGGAAACCACCTATCAGAACAACTTGAAATCCGGGACGGACTAAAACAGGGGGATGGCCTTTCACCATGTCTTTTTAACCTTGTGATCGAGTATGTCATCAGAAAGGTACAATACGACAACATGGCCGGATCATTCCTGAACGGGGTTGTAGCGATTCTAACAGATACACACGATTCACAAGCGAAATAGTGAAGAACTCCGAACGAAAAATCGAATAAGAAAAATACATCAGAACCGTATACCAAGCGATAAATAACAAAAAAATAACTCACACCAGTGGAATATAGTCGAGTTTGGAAATCAAATTCTAAACACGGTCAGTAGCCTGGTGTGTAACGCTTAGGTAAAATTTTTTTCGTGATTCGAGCTGTCATAGCGTCAGTTCGAATCACACGATCTTCTTCACTATTATTTCAAACGCTATAGGGTCACACAAGTGCTCGCTTATGCGGATGACATCGCCGTTCTGGGCAATAATCTAGAAACTGTAAGTAAAAACAGTGCAATCATCATACAAGCGCCAGAAGAGGTGGCCCTAGAAATAAATAAAGACAAAACCAAATATATGATTACGGCGAGAGCAGGTGGACCTCAGAGAACACACATAAACATCAGGGCCACGATATTTGAAAATGTCAAATTATTTTAATATCTGGTAACAATACTGACGGCCAGTGAGGAAACGTCGAAGGGAATTAACAAAAGAATGCACTCCGACAACGCTAGTTGGCACGCAGTCAGTATGTTACGGACCTCGCGTCCATATCCTCGCCTAACACTCACTAATTGCCGTTCGCAAAATTCTCCTCTCTACCTGTAAAGGTAAGATAAATCGCCAAGTTGCTAATTTGCATAAACTACTTTGTGCAAATTCTACTTGGCAGAAAAATAATAAAAAAACGGCGTTCGCGCCGAATAAAAAATAAACGTCAACGGCGAAAATGATAAAAGATTCATTCGACGTAAAACTATTGAACAGTACACAAGAAAAACAGGATAACCAAAATAACGTCGAGACTAATTGAAATATTTGTAATAATTATCAAACGCCACAAAGGCACCGCTTCCGGATTATCGACGACCCGAAACGGTCAAACCAAAGTTTCTAACGGGTGAAAGATTACAAATAACATCACCAAAAGGGATAGTGAGAATCGACGAACAGATGAACTGAGGAATAATAAAACGGCACGCAATAACCCCAGAGTTGGTTCAATCTGAGCAATGCCAACAGTAAGCTGACGGGTCGCAATAACCCCAGAGCTGGTTCAATCTGATCAACGCCAACAGTAAGTTGACGGGACGCAATTACCCCAGAGCTGTTTCAATCTGATCAACGCCAACAGTAAGCTGAACAGGGGAGCACAACGCTCAACGCCCCCTGCAATCTGCCAGCAGCAGCATCAACAGCAACACTAAGTGACCGCTCCACGGTCAATCAAGTAAGTCTCTTCACTTACAATATACCATTAAAAATTACTTAAATACATATACTATATTATTCAAATCAAATTGTTAAAATAACTATAACAAGTAAACTGCTGAAATTCAAACTTCTATCACGTAATATAAAGCTCCGTGTCTATAGAACCATAATCATGCCGATTGCTCTATACGGATGCGAAACAAGGGGTCTTACAAAATGGGAAGAAAACAAATTCTGCATATTCGAGAATAAAGTTCTAAGGGGTATCTTTGGCGGTAAATATGTCGAGAAGGCAGGACAATGGAGGAAACTGCACAACCATGAATTGGAATACTCGCACAATAGTGCGAGTAATCAAGTCGCGAAAATTAAGATGGGACGGATATGTGGCCTGAATGGGCAACGATAGGACCGTGCGTAGCATTCTTGATGAGAGACCAACGGGAAAAAGACCGGCAGGTCGGCCGCGACGGAGATGGGAAGACAATGTAAGGTTTGACCTTGAGGAGATGGGATCAGATGGTCAAGCGTGGAAGGAGAGTGCACAGGACAGGGAACGATGGCGGAGTCGATTCGGTGAGGTCATGAACTTCCGGGTTCCTACAGGCCAATAAATAGTATATAGTAATAACGCAGGCAGCGTACGACTGATTAGACGGATTCTAGAACTATCGATAAAATTGATAGAAAACCTCTCTAACAATCCCAACTCTCTACTAACAGACCTACCATCACCCTCCTCCAATACGGGAACTCACTACCGTAATTGTCTCCAAATCAGAACCCTCTTCACCGCAGGCAGACTGGTTAACGATCTAAATGAGGTCGTGTACCACAACACCGAACTGGCACCCAATCAATTCAAATACAGCAACATCCAACCACGCTCCAAGATTCTAACTTTTAACACATAACCGAATGACACCTCCCTACTTCAAGGACATACTTGACCTTATCCTCCTACCTCCTTTAAACAAAATAAGAAATCCCACATCCACATAAATCAAAATTGTAAATGTTATCTTTAAGTCATAATCAAATTGTCACTATCATTGCAATATCAAATATTGTAAATTGTAAATAAAATTAGAGTAAGTTAAGCAATTTTAAGTAGGCTAAGTTAAAATAAACAGAGTTCCTTGTTTTGTTTTTGACCTTTTCCAGGAAAAATAAAAATTACAAATATTTGAACTCATTAAATCCTAAGCACATAAAAAAACTGTTGGGGAAATTTTAACAAATAACATGTAAACAATTATTATATAACCAATCTATTTTAAGTTAACTGTATTACTTATTGTAACTTTTGAGTTTCGATCGAATAAATGTAATATATATAGCGTTTATAATTTGTAGACGTTGTTCGTTCGTGTACTTAACCACGATGAAAATGTTGAGTTTACTGAATAAATTGACAGAAACAGTTTGATAATTAGTGAAAGGGTGCGTTCACAAATTAAATTCAAAGTTGTCCAGTCCCTATTGGAAAACCCGATATTAAAAAAAAAAACCGAGTTGAGTTGGGAACTTATCCTTAAGTAATGCGCATTATTATATATTTAAGAATATAAAGAGTGACAGAGACTGCGTTTAGTCTCTGTGGAAAATTTTTTTCTGACTCCAAAAAAAACGGTAAATTATTGTTTCCAAAAATGTTAGAAATCGCCGATCTAAGAGCTACTGTATTAATATCTCGTAAACAGTAGTTTATTTTCACGGTGTTGGGAGCATCCTGTGCATGAGAAATGAGGTCTTATTTTGGATTTTTTAATTCACATTATTGAAAGAAAAACGAACATTCAAGAAATTCCAACTCACTCTCATGTTAAATCAATTGAGGCTACAAAAAAATATCTTATATGTGAAAACCAATCTTTGTATAAATGGTATAGCAAAAATCCAAGAAGTTAGTGTACGCCTGAGTTACTGAACTTCAATACAATAAAAATCTGTGGTGTCACTCATAAAATCCTTTGATTTGAATTAGGTCAATAGGGCAATCGAATAACACCACTTTATGTACTTAACTCCCTCCTACCGAGCTATATCAATAGCTTGATCAGACTACCTGACTACAGAAATAATCAGTCGAGAAGCTTTCCCGGTTGATTTGTTGATTTGATGGAAATGCGACAGATGTTAGTTTGCCTCTAGTTTAGACACTTTCGGCCACCAACGTCATTACAATTTTGTCTTTAAGATGTACTTTAGGAGAAATATAGATTATGGCGGACAATTAACTAATGAGAAAAAATATACCAATAGTATTCGAAAAATTAATATTGTGTATTAGACTTATGTACTTACAACAGGTGGAGCATAATTTGTGCCTCGAACAACTCTCCGGTCAAACATGATATTTTTAAATGGCTCACATGGATCTTTTTCTCCTCTGAAAAGAAAAGTTTTATTCCTTAATTTCTGTGCCACAAAAATATTTATATACGTGTTGTAATTATGCATGAACTATGAAAATAATATTGGGAAATGGTCAAACAAATGCCTCATATCACGTCACATTGCGTTTTCTACATATGAGTTTGTTAGCATACTTCAGACCTCAGTGTAATGGATGAAATCTACATGTAAATCCTTGGCAAGAATGGCGTGGTAAACGCAACGTCTGTAGGAAATTGGCTTATTAACATGCCTTTTTAAAGACCGATTGACCTTCGTAGAAAGTGTACGAGTTCTTTGAATTTGGTTATAAAAAACCTATTTTACATTTGGCGGATTGTTGTGACATTCGTATGCTTAATTGAAATAAATTGAATTCACAAAATGTGTTGAATTACGCAGGGTGTAATTAGTTTTGGAGGGGTAACCTTGTTTTCTTGTTTTATTAAAAAACAAAATAACAATTACTAAATACTCGTATTCGTGTATATGATAGTTTGCGCATTGCAATTAAACTAATCGCTGTACTTAATATAAATTCTTGGGACAAATGATTTTAGTCGGTTTATATATTATTTGCCGAATCACTAATATTCTTCGTAGAATTAATGTATAATTTACATTGTTCCAGTAATTTCCCCTGGCAATTATTAACATCATTACTATTACCCATGACGGTGAACTATTAACTCTACGAAAACGACTAGTAAAGTTTTCGCTCTTTGCCATGAGCAGGTAAGTGCACCTTTGATGCAGTTAACGCTGAAGATAATAAAGGGTTTAAAAACTAGCCTGTGGCTTTACTGGACAAGAAGGATCGAACTAATTGTAGGGTGCGTAGTTTGCATGGTCATATTTCATAATTAGTTTTCTGATATATATTTTTATAGTGATATTATTATATTGGGTGTACAAATAAGAGTTGAGGGTTCTCCAAAAGATGGCGCAAACTAGCATTAAATCGTATCGGACCATCCTGTAACTATACTCGTGCCCTGTGAGTAGGGCGTTAGAATATACTCACAGCTAGGCCAGCTTGTCGTAAGAGGCGACTAAAGGCCGAGTGGTAGCCGGGGTCCTAACGCCCTGTGCGCCCGGTGAAATACCACCCCATCAAGCTTTAGGCTCCGTGAAATGGTCGGGAGAAATCCCTGGCCATCTTTCGGAGCTTGGCTGATGGACCGGTTCGAGAAAAGGTTGGTTAGGTGGTAGTCGGTCCCAAGGTGAGATACCACCCCGTCACGCTGTACATTCCGCGATATCGCCGAGAGAAATCTTCGACGGTGTTTTGGATGTGTGACTGATGGCCCGGACTGACGCGGGGATAAGTCATGATGGTGTCTCTGATATAAAGAATTCCGGAGGTAAACTAGTCTCCCATTCGGATCTCCGGGGGGGACTATGTCAGGGGGAACATCATGCAGATATCATGATAAATAATGGAACTTTGAGAGGTTCGTCATCGCATAACCGGGCTAGCTCTCGAGGCTCGGCCCACGCTCGACTGGTGACGGCATTTTGTAACATCAGGGGCATCGGTTTCACCAATACTAATGTAAACGCCGTCCACCAATATTTGCAAACAACGAAACCTGATATCCTTGCCCTAACTGAGACCCAGGTCGATTCGTCAACTGATCCGACATATCTTCGTTGCTCAGGATACGACTTACATTCGAGATTCCGTTTTAAGGGCGGTGTCTGCGTCTTCGCACGGCCCGATCTGGCTTGCCAGAGGATGGAGGCGTTGGAACCCAATAATATGGACATCATATGGTTGAGGATCGTACTGAGGAATTCCGTTAAATTTCTTTGTTGTCTTTACCGCTCCCCGAATGACGATCGACCGGCGACATTTTTCGAACATCTTTCATATACCGTCGACTGGATACAGAGCAACCACCCAGGTTCTGAAATTATTGTCCTTGGCGATTTTAATGTGCATAATTCCGACTGGTTGTTACATTCTAACAGAACTGACGAGGCTGGGAGGCTGGCGGAGATGTTTGCTGTAAGCCACAACTTGACTCAACTCGTGGGGGAGCCAACGCGAATACCGGATGCCCGAGGCGATTATGCGAACACCCTGGATCTGTTTTTGACATCCGAACCGAGTATTTATACCGTAGAGGTTTCTGCGCCACTGGGAAACTCAGATCACTGCTTGGTATCTGTCGCGCAAGCACTTGCATACCAACCGAATAACCGGCCTAGGCAGCTTCGCCATGTATGGAAGTATAGGGCCGCTAACAGGGACGATATGCGAGATTTCTTCGCATCCTTTCCATGGTCCGAGATGTGCTTCGGAAACTCCGATGTTAACGCTTGCGCGGAGTCGGTGTCAGAGATTATTCTTCTGGGGATGGAGATGTATATTCCACATTCCATCAAACGAAGTTCGTCTGATAAACCTTGGTTTGACAAAAAATGCGAGCTGATTACAGCGACAACAAATAGAGCATAAGCAATGGCACTCCCATCCCACCGATGTTAATAGAACGAATTTTGCTAGAATCAGAAACGCGTGCAACCAGGCGATTGATACCGCGAAGAGAGCTCAAAACGACGGGGTGATCAATAAGCTCCTTCGGTGCTTAACTGGTTCGCGCTCCTTCTGGTCAATGGCAAAGGCTGTCAGCAGTAACTTTGCTTCCTCCTCTTTCCCTCCGTTGGTGACAGACAGCGGGACGTTAGTCACGAATCCAAAGGATAAAGCTAATGTGTTCGCGAATTTATTTTCCGCGAATTCAAACCTCGATCCCGGCCTTTTGCAGCCACCCGTGATCTCGCCGGTACAGTCTTCCATGCGGGATGTGAGATTTCGTCCGCGCACTATTCAGCGCATTCTACGTGAACTGGATTGTAGGAAGGTAACCGGCCCGGACGGAATACCAGCAATAGTCCTTAAGAACTGTGCTCCAGAACTATCGCCGGTTCTTGGCAGACTCTTCCGCTTATCTTATGCAGGGAGGACCTTTCCTGCCTGCTGGAAAATCGCTCGAGTTCAGCCAATCCCAAAGACGGGAAAAAAGTGTCTCCCACAAAATTACCGTCCGATAGCATTACTGTCTATTTTATCTAAGGTAATGGAAAAAGTCATCAATACAGAGTTGGTTAAGTATTTGGAGTGCAACGGTCTTCTGAATGATCGTCAATACGGATTCCGTGGCAGGCGGTCCACAGGAGACCTTTTGACACTTATAACCGATATATGGACATCTGCGATTGAACGACATGGTGAGTCAAGGGCGGTCGCATTAGATATCTCCAAGACTTTTGACCGCGTATGGCACGGGGCATTGCTGAGCAAACTTCGTTCATATGTACTTTCCCAACAGCTTTGCGACTGGACGAGGAGCTTCCTCGAGAATCGATCGATCCGGGTTGTTGTGGACGGCGAGTGTTCGGATCTGTATCCTGTTAATTCGGGGGTGCCCCAGGGTTCTATTTTGGCTCCAACCTTGTTCTTGCTTCACATAAATGATTTGTTGGAGACAACGGATAACAAAGTGTTCAGTTTTGCGGATGATAGTACGCTTGTTTCCTCCTTTACGAGTGATCGGCCGATTGGTGCATCAACGTCGCACTAGCTGAGATGTAGACAGATTGACTCTCTGAACCAGGATCTAGATAAAGTCCTGCAGTGGGGAAAGGCCAATCTTGTCGACTTCAACGCAACGAAGACCCAGTATACAACATTCACAAAGAAAACCGGATCATCGGTTCCACAGCTGATGATGAATGGCCGGGCCCTCGAGGCTGGGGAAAGTTTGAAATTGCTCGGCGTCACGGTCTGTGGGAATGTATCATGGCATAAACACGTATCGGGTATCGCCAGATCAGCCTCAGGAAAACTGAGTTATCTTTTTAGAGCCAAGAAATATTTTACTCCGGCCCAACTTCTTCTCCTATATAAATCTCAAATTAGACCCGCGCTCGAATATTGCTCTCATGCTTGGAGCTCGGCTCCTAAACATACCCTCGACCTACTTGAGAGCGTACAAAGACGAGCGATCCGCCTGATCGGGGACTCGGCGCTGATATCGGGACTACAGTCGCTATCACATTGAAGGCGCGTGGCCGACCTCTGTCTGTTCTACAGATATTATCACGGGTGCTGTTCTTCGGAGATTCTTGGCATTGTTCCACGCAATTCGGTCTATATGCGCTCCACAAGACAATCCGCCGGATCGCACCCGTTTGTGGTTCATCTCCCGACAGCGCGAACATCCCTGTATCAGAACTCGTTCCGTTACAGAGCGGGGAAGCTGTGGAACTCCCTTCCCACGCGAGTGTTCCCGGAGCGTTACAACCTGCAACTGTTCAAAAAGAACTGCAACAGTTATTTGATGGCATCTCGGGGCGCCCACTCGACGCCATAGGTTCGCCTCTCCCGAGAGAAGTCTAATAAAAAAAAAAAAAAAAAAAAAAAAAAAAAAAAAAAAAAAAAAAAAAAATACTCATGTTATAATGTCATTATTTCCCTCCTCCTTTCCTAAAAACCGGTACGTGTCATTACGGTGAAGTATAAACAACACTCTTATTTTGTGCTCTAATCATGTCATCCTTTGTGCCAACAAAGTACATTTTGCGGGAGGTACTGCTTTTTTCTTTTAATTTGAAGAAAAGTTCAGCTGACGGGCATCGATTACTATGTGAAGCATATGCGGAACATCCTCCACTAATAAAAACATATGAGTTCTGGTCCTGATGCTGACTCAGCGCCCTGAGATGCTATTGTTTCTCGACCGGATCTATAAGTGAAACTCCGAAAGATGCTCAGGTTCCGACGTTTTAAAAATCGCGATTTTGACACCAACAACGAAGAATGCGCAGGGAGGCCAGTCAAGTTTGAAGACGCTGAATTGGAGGCGTTATTGGACCAAGATTCATGCCAAACTCAAGAGGATCTTGCTGAAGTCTTGGGAATAACTCTACAAGCGATTTAAAACCGTCTTAAGATCTAGGATAATATTATTATTGTATATATTTTTTATTTTACTTCTCCCCGGATTGGCGTGTGGGGGTTCTCTATACTACATGGAGAACCAACCCACTATTTCAACCCTATTTCGACCGCTAACAGCGTGTCACCTCAACTCCAATTCCCCCTACAAGCTATTTCACCTGAAAACCATGTTTTCCAAAAGGACGCATAGCTGAATTCATTATCCTATGCAATTAATGCACAATTGAATTCAACTCTCTTTTGCCATACTGCAGAATTCCCTAGCCGATGCAGCGTCTCTTTGACTTCCCCCAGACACTCTATTCGCTGGGAATCAATGATCTCTTTTGTCAGGTATATAGCACAAACCATTTTCATCTTCGCATAGTTCAATGCACTCTGAGATCACCACAGTCACCGAACTAGGTCACTTGGCCAGCATCAGAGTCTGCATTGGTACACGCACACAAAAGCCAGATCAACCTTGGGTTATTGTGCTCTCTTTTTGAGTTCTTCATTCTTCCTATGCCTAGCGACGGTCGAACGAATACACAAATGTTTATTCACCTCAATACGGTGGGAAGTTTAATGAAGCACCAGAGAGTACGACGATGATTGGCTAATTACTGTGCAAATCTGAAAAGACAACTTTCATCCCTAATTGGGATCAGTCGCTTCACATCCACCACCGGTGACGGTCACCCCACACCGAGTCAAGATTTTACCACCACTGCGTGCACACACGCCAAGTCGATATTCAACCACTGGGGTGTGCACACACGTTTTTGAGACTGGGAGCAAGTCAGTTTGGAGTCGAATTTCTTCCCCCGAGGTGTACGTACACCAAAGTCGAGTCGCTACTATTGTATTGTTCTGTTATTATACTTTTCACATATACATAACGAGGAAAGTGTCTTTAAAAGTCCTAGTGATAGTGAAATGTTCAAGACATAAGTTGTTTCCGTTATTAATTGAAGCAAAAAGTGAGATAGAATCTGCATGATAAGAAAACTAATAGATACAAGAAAAACTCAAGTACTAAAGAAGTCGCAGGTGAAGTGAACTTTTGTAAATCAAATTTATACGTTTTTATGTAAATAAATGTGAATACTTATAAAAAAAAACATTAAAACAAATTTATACGTTTTTATCTAAATAAATGTAGATACTTATAAAAAAAAAAAAAAAAAAACATTAACATCAAATCAACCCCAGTGCGTTCTATTATTTCAACATCAAATCAACACCAGTGCGTTAATGATCCTTCTCTTCATTTGGTGGACAATTTACAGCGGAACAATCGTTTGGTGTGTATTATTACAGTGTCGAGTTGGGGGAAGTTAGTGAATCAAGTGCCCGTGTATTGGCATCAAAACTTCTACCCCCACAGGCGGACCTCTAGCGCTGAGTCAGTGCCCTGAGGTGCTATTTCTCTTCGACCGTGTCCATCAGTCAAGGTCCGAAAGATGCTCAAGGATTTCTTCCAACCATTTCAAAAAGCCTATAGCTTAATGGGGTGGTATTTCACCGGGCGGCTGGCCTTTGGAACCCTACCTATCATTCGGTAATTGTGTCGAACTGGCCAATAGCAAGAGTCGTCAGTTGAACCAAAGTTTGCACAATCAACCGTAAGATACAACCTCTTTTCCAACTCAGTCAATGAGGCGGCAAAAACGAAGAAATTGGGTTCGGTATGAACTCAGTCCAAGGACGTCGAGCGCCGTTTTTTTCATGTGCGAACAACTGCACGAAAGGCAAAGTCCGAATGTTTTTTTTTTCTGTCGAATCATGTTGTGTAACGAAAACTGGATCTGTGGGGGTTCTCTAACCTCACGCAAGAACCACCCACAATTCCATCCCAACTCCCTTTGCAAACCTGTGGGGAAGAAATATGGTGTGCAGGCATACTGCGCCGGATTCACTTCTATCCCCATCCTCACTACTAACTGTTCCACCGAAAAGTAACAAAAGAAAACTTTTCGCCAAGGAAAAGAAAATGAAACACACTGATTTGGTGTAAAATATTTTATTGCTTTTACTGATAGGTCTATGTCTATTGTAAGTTGCGTTTACATGCAGTTTAAAACACAGCACACTTCGATTACAATTTAAAGGGTTGCGGTTATTGTTTATCTGTTCTATTTGATGAAAAATTTAAAAATACTTTAACACTCGGTTCATACACATTCACGGAATACTTTTTGACTACGTAATTGTACAATTAAACCGGGACAGGTAAGGTAAGCAAGTCGACGCACACGATTCGAAACCAACTTTCTATAAACATGGGGGTTTAAATCCGCGACTCTGGGACGTACTGAACGCGTCCCCACACTGCTACGGGGAGCGGGAGTAGAAACGACCAGCTCGGTCGGGTGATGGAAAACGACTCCTCGACGATAGAACTCTGACTTGAATTCAATCCTTAACTAATGGTGAGTGGTGAATATTCTCTTGGCTAAGGATATGTTTACTTACCACAAGAGAAACGTAAAGTCTCTCTTTGTGGAATAGAAAACCAGATCTCGTAATGAAGATCATGGTGGCATGGGTGTATGTGTGGTCGTGAAGATCACATTGGTTTTCTCATGAAACAAGGCCATGGAAAAACAAAGCAGAAAGACGGTAAGGACAAAGGGATCGTGAAGATCATTGTTTATGATGTGCATTGCGGCTAAATAAATAGACGGCAATGCATCGAGGAAATTGCGCTAAAAGGAAAGATGGGACAGGGACATCATAAAAGTCTTGGATGAGTGATGCCCTTGCGTAAATAGACGCAGAGCCATTAGAAAAAGGTGCTAATGGATTGGGATACTTTATACAATGAAAATTGTATATCGTATCTTGGGTCGGTGGAAGAAACGAATCCATTGTCTGCATTTGCATATGCAGGGTAATTCGTTTGTGGTAAAGCAGGAAATTGGTTATTGTTTGTATTTAGGAAATGCTGGAGATGCGGTAATTGTTTGTCGATTGAAGAAACAAATCGCTGGTCGGTTTGTTGCAGCTGTAAAAACAAGCTGTCCGACATTGCATTCTAATGATGACGAGGGGTGCCGAATGGTTTGGGATTTATGATGCATATGCACATTAAAGAATTCTTTTTAGGGATTTTAGATAATGCGTTGTATGCATCAAATGTCCTTGGAAAAGGAAATGGTTTCAGGTCTCAATGCAGTTGCATTGGCGGGAAACAATGGCAGTTGGGTTGTAATAATGGGGGTTATTCAGGTAAGCTTCAAAGAACCCCCACAAATCTGCAAACATTTCCTTCTTCAAGGACATTTAACGCACCTAGTGCATTACCTAAAATTCCGGCAAAGAATTCTTGCCATTCATGCATCCAAAGCATTTTCAAACTTTCCTGAAAAGATTTCTTTTGCATACACAACCATAATTAGGAAAACTATTCGGCACCCCCGTTTGCCAAGCAAGTCTGTTGTACACATGCACCCCACATTTTCCTGACAATTCCATGGCCTCGGCAGCCTTTTGTCCAAGCGACAAAAGCAAATACACGTATCTAGCGTCTAGTGGCCATAAATCGAATTCTTCTGCATATAAACATGTATACAAAAATTCGATCCTTTACGTTTAGCCAGATACGGTTCATAATCACCCACTGTGTACCTGAATTTATTTTAGCATCATTTGCCTAATTGCAATGCGGTCTATTTACGCAGCAGCACCATGCATTTATGCCTTTAATAATGCCCTTTGTTCCTTATACTTTTCTGTTTCGTTTCCCATGACCTTCGTTGCATGAGCAAACAATGGATCTATTAGCACACTTGCTAAGATCACCATAAAGAGAATGTGTTGTGTTGATTCCCGTTGCTGTGCCCGCTCCGCATGTGGATCAACCACCCACATTCTTCGCCGTGGTATATCTAGTGAAAGCGTTTGTGGGGTCATAGTAGAGCTAGTGCTCGTGCAGGCACGCCACACTTCGTACCCCTACAGATCCACTACGACAACCATAGGTATAAAAAATCGATAACTCCGGTCATCCATCAACTTGAACAGTCAACCCGAATATTAAAGAAAATTAAAACCAAGAAGAAAATGCTGTGCATCTGGTGGGATCAGCTCGGAGTGATTTACTATGAGCTACTCCAGTCTAACGAAACCACCACTGGGGAACGTTACCAACAACAATTGATGCAACTGAGCCAAATGCCAAAGACATGACAGAGTGATCTTTTAGCACGACAACGCTCGGGCCCAAAAGTTTTCGGAAAACTTTAGAGGCACTTCAAAGGAGTGTCCTACCCCACCGCCGCCGTAGTCACTAGATATTGCCCCTTTCGACTACCACTTGTTCGGGTTAATGCCTGAGGGCCTGACGCAGCAGCAATTCTCTTCATACGAAGATGCCAAAAATAGGGCCAATTCTTGGAACCCCTCAAAACACGGGGAATTTTTTCAACGTGGAATTTGTATACTGCCTGAAGATTATGAAAAATCATAACTAACGATGGATAAATACTTTGAATAAAATACATTGTACTAATGAGTAAAGCCTCAAAGTTACAAAAAAGAACCCTCGAAACTTATTTGTACACTCAAACACCAGCGACACTTTTTGAACATCTTTTACGTACCGTCGACTGGATACAGATCAACCAGCCGGCTTCTGAAATTGCAGTCCTTGGCGGTTTTAATGTACACAACTCTGGCTGGTTGGTACATTCTAACAGAACCGACGAGGCTGGGAGGCTGGCGGAGATGTTCGCTGTTAGCCGCAATTTGATTCAGCTCGTGGAGGAACCTACGCGAATGCCGAATACCCGATGTGATTATGCGAACATGTGGGTAAGTTTACTCGGGGCGCCGTCAAGGGCGCGGGGTTCAGCAAACTTCCACCGTCTAATTCGCTGAAGGTCGTTCACCGGGATTTCACAGCAGAATAATCAACTGTTCCGTCGATAACTATCCACCAAGAAGAAGCAAAAAAGAAACACTTGTGGATTCTTTGGTAGTCCAGCTGATCTTTTATTTAACTTTACGATGAATCTATACAAAGGTTATTAAACTGTTATCCAAATCTAGAATTTGTGTTTTACATAACTCCGAGTTCGTTGGCGTATTACTCTTCACTGACCAGATACGATATTGTCTACACCTGTATACTCATAATTAATCGCTTAGTTTGGTACTTGTAATTGGTATTCACCCTAAAGGGTATTGCACTCGACGACACCTTACACTCGGGAACGCTTATAGACCCAAAATTTCTTAGCAACCCGTAAATACTTTGAAGGATACAACGCATAAACGTTAGATTACGTTGCGCCTTTTTACGTGTTCACCGGACTCGAGTGCACGGTTTGGGTAACGAAACTCGACTGGACTGACGGAAGAGCGATGCGCGCTCAGTGGTGGTTGTGACTCGACTGACTATGAAAGGGCAAGAAAAAGTTCATCGCGTCGTGGCAGTGGAGTCATAGCTAAATAAACTCACTGCCACTTACTAGGAACTTGAAAAGGGGTTGCTATGCTTGCATAGGGAATTTAGTTCCAGAGAATCGCTGCCGTACAGGCTGAGTTAAATTCCTCTGTCGCTATGTATACTGGGAAATTGGTTTGGAAACGCGACCAAGTATGGCCATGAGTTGTCGGTTAGACAAGGGAATATGGGTCTTGGTCGTTGCGATGGTTGTTTCGCGGAAATGCAACGCATCGTGCTGGTGGCTTACCAGTAAGGGGGAATTGGTATTGGGTAGGATGGGAGCCGAAATGATTTTCGGGGAAACTAAATGTTGCTTGGAAGTGGAGGAAATAGTTTAAGCATGAAGTGAGCCGGAATGATTTTCGGGGGGAATTAGAACTGCTTGGTTGCAAGCAAGAAATATAATTTAAATAGGGAATTAACGGGTGGTTTTTGGGAAAAATTATATGCGGTTTCATGTAGTTGGGGAGATGATTAGTGTTGGAGACGGAGCAGCACACGACGGCCGACTGGCAGACTGAGCATCGCACATTTATACTTTGTCTCCTTTCTCTCGTTCGCATGTTGTCACAGGAACAAGGAGAGACAGAGTATAAATGTGCGATGCTCAGTCTGCCAGTCGGCAGTCGTGTGCTGCTCCGTCTCCAACATTCCGCCCACCTTGAACTGTCGGTTCAACCGTCTCATCCTCTGCAACCGGGAGTAGTACTAACTTCGTAACGGGTCGCTTAAGGGTGCCCCCCTGAATCTTTACGGTTGCCATCCGCACCTTGCCATCTCCGACCTATTGGCCCATGGGAAGGGTTATCGAGCTTCATCCTGGCAGAGATGGCAAGGTGCGGGTGGCAACCGTAAAGATTCAGGGGGGCACCCTTAAGCGACCCGTTACGAAGTTAGTACTACTCCCGGTTTGTCTTTCCATTTGAACCGAAGATATGCAGGACCATATGGGAAAGGCGTACGATATTCCAGATCGGATTAGCTGCTTATAGCAGAGAAGCTTAACTTTGGTGTCAAATTTGTTCCCCCACTTCAAGATGTTGTGCAGTTGCTTAGACCGACCGAGGCCCCTTTGGAGAATGTGGGTCACATGTTTGATGAAATTCATTTTTGGGGTATAAGTGACCCCGAGATATTTCATCTTGTCCTGTGGTCTAATCGTAGTATCTCCCATTTTTATTCGAATATTCTGTGAATATCGAGAAGTAGGTTGGGAGTGTTTACTACTCAGAATTATGGCTACTGCTTTGGATGGATTAAGTCGTATTTTCCATCGACTGTAATACTGACACAGTTCGTCCAAGTGACGGTTGAGTCGATTTGTTGCGAGGTTAGGGCCTTTGGTTGACGTGTACACCAGGACGTCATCCGCATAGCATATTTGGTTTACTCTCCCGTCCACAGGGCGGGGAATATCGGAGGTGTAAATATTGAATAAGATGGGGCCTAGAATGGAGCCCTGTGGTACGCCTGCAGCGGCGTGAAAAGTTCGGGAAAGCTTTCCATTCATTCTAACTTGGAAGGTTCTGTTGCGAACGAACTGGTAGATGATGCTACATAGCGTTCTACTGAGGCCCTGCCGACTGGCAGACTGAGCATCGCACATTTATACTCTGTCTCTCCTTGTTCCTGTGACAACATGCGAACGAGAGAAAGGAGACAAAGTATAAATGTGCGATGCTCAGTCTGCCAGTCGGCAGTCGTGTGCTGCTAGTCGGCCGTCGTGTGCTGCTCCGTCTCCAACAATTAGTATTCCGTTGTAAATTTGAATTTGCGTTTTATTACAGCTTGGGAAATGGATTCTTGGTAAGTTTGGGGATGTATGCAATTGCAGATTTGGGGATGGATGCTGTTGCATATTGGGGTGTGTGTGCTATTGCCGGTTTGGGTTATGGGGACGCGCTGGTAGCGGTCAAAATTGGTTGGAATTGTGGGTTGGTTCTCCATGTGGTATAGAGAACCTCCACAAACACCCTGGATCCGTTTTTAACATCCGAGCCAAGCATTTATACCGTAGAGGTTGGCGCGCTACTGGGAAACTCAGATCACTGCTTGGTATCGGTCGCGCAAACACTTGCATTTCAAACAAATAACCAACATAGCAGATCCGCCATGTATGGAGGTATGGAGCTACTAACTGGGACGATTTGCAAGATTTCTTCGCATCCTTTCCATG
This sequence comes from Microdon myrmicae, assembly GCA_963931805.1. Lineage (NCBI taxonomy): Eukaryota > Metazoa > Arthropoda > Insecta > Diptera > Syrphidae > Microdon > Microdon myrmicae. The sequence continues at coordinate 100,783,286 of OZ007498.1, read as the reverse complement.
GTCGGAGGTGTGCTTTGGAGACTCCGATGTTAACACAAGGGCGGATTCGACCACGGAGATTATTCTTCTCAGGATGGAGATTTACATTCCGCATTCCATCAAACGAATTTCATCTGATAAGGCTGGGTATCAACTGATGGAGCCACTCGCAACCAAATTGACCACGTGTTGATAGATCGCCGCCACTCCTCGAGCCTGATGCCGGTACGAACGTCCCGAGGTGCCAACGTCCACTCGGATCACTATCTTGTTGGCATAGTTTTCCGAGCGCGGGTTGCCTTACGGGGCCGTATTGTATCCGCGGATCGAGTTTGGATCAACACGGATGCCTTACGCAATGAGAACACCAGCAACAGCTTTGGTCATGCGTTAAGACTCGCTCTCGAAGAGCTCGACGAAGGGAGAGTAAGTCCTGGGGAAAGAATGCCGGGCGTAGAAGAGAAATGGACACGTGTTAAGAATACTATCATTAGTACTGCTAACTCCATCTTAGGCAATAGTCGTAGAGATCAGAGCGACTGGTTTGGTGATGAGTGCAAACTAGGGACCAAATGTAAAAATGCTGCATACCGGGCAATGCAGTTGTCCCATAGAATGCGGGTACGCGAGGAGAAATACAAAGAGCTCAGAGGATGTGAAAAAAGACTCCACAGACAGAAGAAAATTGCCTGGGTTAGAACACTTTTCTGTGAAATAGAGAAAAGTAAAGAACGAGGTCCGCACCAGGCGCGGAAGTTCTACCAAATAATCTGCAGTATGATGCGGTACACATCACTCTGCACTTACTGCAAGGATAAAGAGGTAATCTGATCACCGATCCTGAAGGCATTCAATTAATTGCCAAATGGTCAGGTCACAGAAGCATTGGAGGCTCCACCAATGCAAGATTTAGACCAAATGCTGCCACCATCAAGCATTGAGGAAACAGTAAAAATCATAAGACAACTCAAATCAAATAAAGCCCCCGGAGCTGATGGCATACCGCTGAGCTTATCAAACAAAGAGGGACAGCTTTATATCACGCAGTTCATGAGATCGTGGTGCACGTATGGGAGCAAGAGGAGATGCTGGAGGATTACCGTCGTGAAATAATTGCCCCACGGCGGTTCTACGAACCCCACAAAACAGGTAAATCCATTAGTTCGTCGAGGCATACTTTCGTCCTCAACCGCACCTGCTCTCTTAGACGTGGGTTGCATGTTTCACCAAACTCCTTGTGCCTACATGGCGACAGAAAAATCACATTTTTCCGAAACGAATTCGTTAGAAATGCATAAAAATTCATTAACCGACGCGGCAAATTACTAAAACGCCACGCGGCCAAGTATTGGAAAATACTGGTGATCTTCTCTGGAGCCACTCGCAATTCTGTTCTTCCATCGAGAAAGGATCACCGTAGGTACAGGCTCAAATACGGCAATTATTTTTAACATGTACCCTACTGTAGAAACAATTACCTGTAAGTATCGCACCTGAAAATAATGATCGCGGCCAGGTAAAATACCCTGGGTAATTAAGCACCAGGAAAAACCCAAAAAGATACTGCCATGGTAGAAAAGGTCATCAGGTACGGAGGAAATACAAAAAGGTCGAACGAGGGGAAAGAGAGAACAACTTGATGAATCTTTTCGGTGAGCATTTTTGCCGTCGCGAGTATTATTCAGTACGATATTAACCTCAACGAGAGGAAGACCTGCATTCGAGAAAACGGGCGAGTGTGGGGGCGCGAGTAAAAGTGTGGAACAAAAATGTAATACGAAAAAAAAATATTAAAAAACTAAGAGTAATTTTGTAATTTGTAATTTAACAATAAAGAAAGGCATATGCCAGTAAAAAAAAATATAAAGGTGACTTTTATTCCCCAAGTAGTGTTCGGCGGAACACCTACATCGATAACAAAAAAATAACGGGCAAAGCTGAGAATCACCTACAAGATACTCTCCTCTATCCTGCAGGATCGGATAACCCCATACGCTAGTCAGCATTGGTCAATGTCCGCGTGGCTTCATCCCAGGCAAATCAGCGATTGGTCAGATATTCACCCTTAGGCAGGCGATGGAAAAATGTCTGGAATTTAAGATTCCATTATATCATCTATTCATACACTTTAAGGCCGCCTACCACAGCATAGTCAGGGTAGAACTATATTATGCCATGAGAGAGTTCGGCAATCCAAACAAATTGACACGACTTTGAAGATTGACCATGACTGACGTAACTCGTCAAGTAATAATAGCAGGATTGCTGCCCAAACCAATAAACATCTTTAATGGACTCCGACAAGGGGACGGTCTGGACTGCCTTCTCTTCAACCTGGCGTTGGAGAAAGCAATCCGTGACTCTGGCGTCACAACTAGAGGGACTATCGTCATCAAGTCCAGCCAGATACTTGCTTACGCAGATGACATTGACATCATCGGTAGATCCGTTTCGGCTGTACAGGACTCCTTCACCCAGATCGAACAGACGGTATAAAGACTGGGCCTGCACATTAATGAGGGAAAAAACAAGTACATGGTGGCAACTTCTGCGAAGAGAAGACCTAATGTTAGTTAAACTACCAGGGTAGCGGAGCACGAATTTGAAGTAGTGCAATCCTTTAACTACTTTGGATCAATAGTGTCAGCCGATAATAATATGGAAGAGGAAATACGCGATCAAATCCAACAAAGCCTACTAAGGTCTATCGAGGCTCTTTAAATCCCAAAATTTGTCCAGAACATCCGAGCTACTACTGTACAAGACCATGGTCTTACCAGTACTCATGTATGAATGCGAGACCTGGGTGCTCAAAAAAAGGTACTCCGTACTCTTAGCCGCGTTCAAGAGGAATGTCTTAAGGAGAATTGTTCGCCCCGTATGTGAAGCGGGTCGATCTGGGGACGCTACAACCCTGAGTTTTACGCGATCTACCTTGAAGCTAATGTTGTAAGAAAAATCATGTACTGTTTTGCCGCGAAAGACAAGCAGTTTTTCTGGCATGCTATTCATAAATTACCTGAAAGATGGGCGAAATATGTAGAAGCCGATGGTCAATATTTTGAATAAAAAAAAATCACTTTCCCTAGAAAATTACGTATTTTTTTTACCAAAGAATCCGGAAAAAACGTATGCATACACTTGGTAAAAGGGTGCTCTCGTAAACTTCTGGTAGTATTTAGACAGTATTAACTTTCATAAGTATTTGGTAATATTTAGTTGGTCGTACCTTTGGTAAACATATGGGGAAGTAGAAAAAAAGGGTAAAAGAAAAAGGACAAATGTGCCCTTCATTCTGTCTCTGGCTTCTGGTCATCATGCGACAACCAGAATCACCCACTTCCGTGATGATGTTGGGCTCGGTCTCAAGATATTTGAAAAATAAAAAAAAAGGTTGGGGGGGGGGGGGGGGTATATAAAGATTGTGTATATAGGGTTAATTCAAAGGTCTCTAACTATTTCGATGGAGGGATGGTGGGATAAAAATCATACAAGACCAGTAGGTCTTGAGTGCAGTAGTAAACGCAGATGACGTATTTGGCGTCTGATAATCTGCGCTTTGAATATGGAAACGTATTATGTTTGAAACGGCTTATATACCATTATTTCTGATTATCAAGAGAAATTCGTTCTGTACGGGAGTATAATTTCTACATTTTTCCGTTGATAAATGTTAATTGGAGCTTGGTATTGGAGATTGTTCAGTACAGGAGAGTACCTTCATTGAATAGGACAGAAATTCTTCCGTTTATGGATATCAATTTGTGTTTGGTACGAATATTAAAAACTATTCCGCATAGGAATGTTGATGCTAAAATCAATATATAATCTCTGGTTGGAAAATATAAATTATTTTTGGACTTGTAACAATAGATATTTGGAGATCGTCTTCCCCAATCCGGGGTCGCGTCTGTCTCTTCCATAGACTGGCGGCGGTTGATGTCTGCTCTCGTGAGCGTCTAGTTGTCGATCGCTTCCTTTGGCTGCTTATGTTGGAGTTCACTGGTGTTGCTACTGGTGGTCTACACTTCCTTGGTGCGAGCACACGCGTTTAGTCACAGCGGCGGCTGATGACGGAGTGAAGTGGCATTCCTGCCAATTGACCTCACATGTAGTGTGCGTCACACGAAATTGGCGGGAAAAATCCGGCGTCGGTTTTGGTTGATGTGGGATCGAGACTTCCGCCTTGGGTGAGGGTGACTGAGAGTGGGTTTGACTTAATTAATCGAAAAGCTTTCTCGGCGTGAGTCTTTGCTTGCGGTGACTGTGTGGAAGTTGTGGTTTGTGCACAGCCGCCCCAGATATATAGAGGGTGGGGTTAGAGCATATCATTATTGAAATTTTTACATGTGTCTATAGTTGGTGTCAAGATTGGAATTTAAACTGTGGAATTAAACACAAATTGTGAAAGTATGAAAGCAATCGAAGCTGATACAGTATGAGGGAACAAAATAGAGAAATGAGCGTAGCTCCGTTGCAACCAGTGGAGTGGAGTCCAGAGTTTAGTTTAGAAGTTTTACAGTTGTCAATATTGTGACGCATATGACAATCAGTACTAGAATATTTGAGAAAGTCCGAAACAAAGTACTAGAATATTTCATAAAGTACTGTACAACTGGAGACTATGAACAATAGAACATTCAAGACTATGGAACGGACGGAAACGAAACACCGAATCAGAATGTGAGGAAATGGTATAAATACGTCGCACGCAGATCGGGAAGTAAGAATAAGTAAGAAGTAAGCAGAGTCAAAGACAAGATAAGTAAGCGATAAGTCAAGAAATTGTCAAGTGTACGGTAAAAGTAACGGTTGTTATTAACGGACAAATAAAGTGTTACATTAATTCAAAATCGATTTAACGGCTCTTATTTATTAAAAATAATTAATTCAGCGAACCCTAAGCTCGCTACAATATTATTAAAAATGAAGTAGAAATTCGATTTTTGAAAAGACTGGACTAAGAAGTTGTAATAGAGCGTAGCGACAGCAGGCGAAGGCTTGTAGGGTACGAAGCGAATTTTTAACCCTTATGTCAATGACCGGGTATCCGGGTACCCATTTCGATTTTTTGAAATGTCAATTTGAAAGTAAAAAAAAATTTTTTTTTCATTGAAATTTCGTAATTATCATTCAGAAACGTTTGAATGGAGATGATCTAAGACATGGGACCGAAATTCGTCTACTAGGCCGAGCAATCGTGAAAGTGCGACGAAATGATTACTGTCGGTAAAGTTGGTCATTGACATAAGGGTTAAACACATATGACACACCTAGTGAAACGGTTATCGGGAACAAACCGCTTTAGCTCTTGTTTTGGCTGGGAAATACCTTCTTGGAATATAACGGTAAGAGCCAGTCAGGTTCTGGAGTGAGATATTTCTCTTTGGAAAATCGCCTGTTGACAACTCTTGTTGAGATTTGGTAATGTTTTTTTTTTATTTATCAGTCGTTACTGATATGTGTATTGACCACGCTTTTGTTAATACCGTTTTCACTCTCGGCCATCTTAGCGGCTCCACTTATCATCGCTCTGGCGATATAGTCCATTTGTGGGGTTCCCTTACCGCTCATGTAAACCTGCCAGTTAGAGGGCCTAACGTAGGATTTATGTGCGTAGGATTCCTTCAAAAATCTTCGGATTCTGCACCACTAGGGGCGAACTTGTAAACCAAAGGAAATAGTTAAGTTAGAATAAGTCTAACAATTTTAGATAGGAAAAAATCGCTTTGTTTCTCAGTAGTAGAGCTAAAAAGTGGGTCACATTTTTAGCCTTTTTAATACATTACCCGCATGCAACTTAAATTGTGGAAACTGGTCCCCGGGTAGGTAATATGTTTTCTGTTAAAAGGTATTCTGCTTCGATTACGAACTTGAGTATACAACTTTCCCTGATTACTTCTCGGGGACATTTCCGCTAAGATTACCGAAACAATTATCTTTCGACTTTGGTAAGTTGATTCTTATACCTCATCGTCGATGGAATGTATCTATTTACTTCAGAATGTTCGAAAATTGTATCGGGAGCTGTCCTTTGTGATCGATTGCACTCGACATAATGAAGTTTTAGAGTTTTCAGACATGTTGTGTTTATGTGGGAAAAATCATACATATAAAGACTGTACAATTTTGGGCTCAGTATTGATCCCTGTTGTATTCCTGTGGGGTAATAAGTATGGGTGTCATCGTTGGCACTGGTTCTACTCCTATCCCCATTATAAATTGTTCCACCGACACAAAATCAAAACTCCGGCACTGTTCCATAAAAAGGGCTCCGCCGCCTACTGTGCCTAAAGATCATCAGTTCGCCACCAGCCGTTCACATTTATTTCAAATTAAGAGGCACCAGATTTAGTTCATATTTATTGAAATTAAAAAGCACAATATTTGGTTCGTATTATTTAAATTAAAAAGGATATTTGCCATCCACACACGAACCGCACCAGGCTAATCTTGATACTCGACTCTTTAAAGGAAGACAAACTCGACTCCGTGGCGTGTGCACTAGTTAGTGGTTGCAACTCGACTTAATTACGTTTTACGTGGGGGACGACCGGCCTCCACGGAATCTGTTTTAAGATTGAAAAATGACTTAGCAACGAACGAATACCAAATTTCATTTGTAGCGATTCTAACAGATGCACACACAATTCACGAGCAAAAATAGTGAAGAACACCGAACGAAAAAATCGAATAAGAAAAATACACCAGAACCGTATACCAACCGATAAATAAAAATAATTCACATCAGTGGAATATAGTCGAGTTTGGAAATCAAATTCTAAACACGGTCAGTAGCCTGATGTGTAACGCTTAGGTAACATTTTTTTCGTGATTCGAGCTGTCATAGCGTCAGTTCGAATCACACGATCTTCTTCACTATTATTTCAAACGCTATACATTCATCGCATAAGTGACCAATAGGGGATGATTCTCCACACATTGGCCACTGTAAAGGGCGCGGAACACACACACGATGATCGCAATTGCTGCTCATCCCACGTATCGCCCAGCATGCGAACCGTGGATATCCGAATTTCATAAAAGGGAAACGTTATGCGGAGTGGTTGCAGCTGGGCAATAATCATTAACTGGTGTTTACATGATCAGCAACCGCGTACGGCACTTATCATGCACCAGTTGGTGGCGTCTTGAGAGGGTCGAACTCTCGTATGTGTATTATACATTAGCGAGAATTCGATTTCCTTCCCAGCCAGTGGTGAGATATACTATTGCGTACTTAGCTTTTCTAGAATTAAGGTAGTATAAGATTTAAGTTAAGTTAAGTTAAGTTTTTTTTAAATAAAATTATATCAAAAAAAAAAAAGGTTAAATTTTAAGAAAAAAACAAAAAAAAAATTTCGACACAAAGTTTTCAAAATTTTTCTTTGTCATTTAAATTATTATAAGTACTCCCACAAACAAAATTCTGTCGTCGAAAGGCAAATTATACAGTCGTTATGTAATGTTTAGCTTAGAGCGTCTGCGTAGGACCAATAAGTTATAATATAAGATAATTAAGCTAGAATTTAAGCGTATTTTGTCTAGCATGTAATTTAGAAACTAAGAATATCAAAAGAAAATAAAAAAATGTTTTAAAAATGAAAATGAAAAATATACTATTTGCGTATTGTCGATCGGCTTAGCGACCGATGTGCTTGCAGCAAAAAGGAAAGGAAAGAATATCTCCTGCTTGTGTGCTGTAGAATTCGACAGGGGATATGGGCGCCGATATGATTTGAATTTAAATCGGTTGCTTAGTGATGCGACCGAATTGCTTTTTCGTTTGGTGTGATTATGCCCTTGTGGAAAATGTCTGTTTTGGTGCAATGCTTTTTGCCTTAGCGCAGAACTATGGCTTAGGTTGTTAGGAGACATTTTAGGTGGATGACAAAAAGGTAAGTAAATTCTTTCCAGGGTATTTAGTGGTCCAGGTATCACTTTCTTAATGATTGATGGGAATGTAAGTAGTGGCGTTCAATGGAACCGCCACATTCCCCTCTCTATATGAAATTTACCGTGAATGCTCTCAATGTAGCTTGTGCGTCCGACTAGGAAGCTATAGGTCGTATACGAGGGGAGTTGTCTTCTTTAATCTCATATATCCGTTCTTCCCTCCAGATATTGTCGACTGCTTTTTCTCGGTCAGGAGAACATGTTACTGTATAGTTTTACGCCTTCAAGCTAGCGCTAATATTGGCGTGTAGCTTAAGAAGAGCATAAATTGTAGACTGCCCTTTCAGGAAACCAAACTGAGTCCATTATTTAATTATTTCATTTAGTTTACACAGTTTTCGACCCCTTGACCCCAATGGACAGTAACATTGCTGACCAAAGCATTTTTCTAGTATTTTAGTTAGGTTATCATCATCATCTGCACTACAACCGGGAACCGGTCTTGGCCTTTATTTTAGCAAGTCCTGAGGCTTGTTAAATTTTCGATGATTTGTTTTTCCGAGCAAGGTCATTAGTCTTGCGCCAGAGGCTCCCCGACGGGGAATCGAACCCCGGTCTCCGGCGTGACAGGCGGGTATACTAACCATTATACTGTCGAGGAGCCAAGGTTAGGTTATATGGTTGTGAAATTGGTCGGAGGTTATGTATCTCCAAGCTTGTTTTAATTTTGTGCACAGGGATTATTTTGGTTTATTTCCAGGTTTTGGGAGAGCAGACAAATTTGGATTAACTACGAAATGTGTAGCAAGATCCCCATTCTCGTGTGCATAGTGTGTGAAGGAATAAATGAGGTGATCAAAGTTTTGATTGTCTTCATAAATGCCTTGACGTTTCTACTAAATTCGGGAGAGTGTAGTCACTTCTAATTCACTTTCTTGTTGTATGTGAATCCAGTATTTCTGATTTGAGCTTTCAATAAGTGGTTTTAGACGGACGACCGATGAGAATTGCAGATAAATATATTCGTCCTAAAGGTATCAAATGCGAGAGACGATTAGTAGTTATGTAATAAACAATAAAAAGGCTTTAAAGTTACACATCTCGTCTTATGGCGCCCCTTTAAAAGACTGACATCATAAAAAGTGTTAAAATATTTGAGTGACTGATGTTAGTGAGTTTTCATCATGTGCAGATTATTTAAGTTTCATCAAGTTAGAAATTAATTTTCTACCAACTAAACCATCGGAACGACTTTTCAATTGGATTGTATGATTTGGAGGGGCATGTAATTAGTGCGTCAATATCCACGACTCTTTTGCAAATCAGGACATCTTTAAACTACACTTTCTTGTAATTAAAGGTAATGTTTATTTTATATTAAATGCGCGTATTATTTCAGACTGTATTGGAATCCGAGTAGCCAAATAATGTAAAGCTGGAAATTTAGTAATGTCTGCTTCGTACATAGCGTCATCTTAGAAACCTTTCTTCAAGGATAAAGACATGGTTTTTAAAGCGATACAGGCAATTCATTCAATAAATCCGTAGTGTACATCGATACCTCCTTTCCTTATTCACTTCCTCTCCTTCCGCTCGCACTGTTGTCTGACACTTAAGGGTACTTCAAAATCACCTGTTGTGCCTGCGTTTGTGTAAAAAAAAAAGAAAAAAAAGCTAATTCTAAAGCTGTTTGTGTGAGAGGAAATAATTAATGGGTCTGGTGTAAACGGGAACTGTTGGACGCTACCTTAGTCCAATAAAAGATTTACCTCTATCTGTTTACAAAAAAAAAAAAATAAAAAAAAAAATAAATAAATAAATAAAAAAAAATATATATAAATAAATAAATAAATAAATAAATAAATAAATAAATAAATAAATAAATAAATAAATAAATAAATAAATAAATAAATAAATATATAAATAAATAAATAAATAAATAGATAAAAAAAATTTAAAAAATAAATAAATAAATTAATAAATAAATAAAAAAAATTAAATAAATAAAAAAAATTAAATAAATAAAAAAAATTAAATAAATAAAAAAAGTTAAAGAAATAAAAAAAATTAAATAAATAAAACAAATTAAATAAATAAAAAAAAATAAATAGATAGGATCAAAATGATCAAAATTTCGTCTACACACGTGTTTAATTTGAAATTCAATTCGAAAGCAGAAACTGGACCACTCTGTACAACAGTAATGATTATTATTGCATAGCTCCCACATTTCCCTCTGTGATTCCTGTCTCGTGCGACATAAGGGTGGCGATATAATCACTTACCCCTGTCCCCTTTACATAAGTGAATAATTTGTCCTGATATATAATTATTAAATCGAGTTCACTTTCATTGGGTATTCTAAAAAAGTTTACTTTCCCTCCTCTTTCCTTTTAGATTGGGGTTTTTCAGAATGAATTCCTAACTCTATAACCGTTTTGGGCACATCTTTGATTCTTTTACTTTTGACTTTCTTAAGTCAAAACTCATCTTACTATTATAATATAAAAAGCCGTTTTACTAAGGACAGTTTCTCAGCAAATCTATAAATAATAGGATAGCAATTTGCTGTACGTAGATGCATCGCTCCAATGCCCCACTGAAATGTCCTCTCGCAATTAATTTTAATCACATGTGCAGCAACTACTGACCAAGTGCGGCATAACGATTCCGAAAAGACCAGTAAACAGCTATTTGACTTGCTATCCTGTCGTAACTGTCTGCCGTACTTAATGATGGAAATCGTGTCCTGTGCGAATAAAATGAAAGCAGAAAAATAAAAGGGGATCTTATTACCTTGTTTTTATAGTGCCTAAAAAATGGCTGAATGCCTTTATTCCGTGCAAACGTATGGCCTGCTCCTTATCAGATGTTCGGTTCAGTTTGTCCTTGTGACCATTCGAATTGGAGTATATTTGTGGATGGGTGGCGAAAGCGTATAGTCGTTTCGGCGGCTCCTTGGACGGTGGTAAGAATACTCCCGTTGGAACCGTGGTAATGAACAATGGGCGCTTGTCAAGTGAACTCGCATTGCTTCCCTGGAAGTGCCACAAAAAAGATGACCTCTTGAAGGCGAATTGTTGACTGTACGTACGTTCTTCGATGAATGCTGCGACTTGACGGACACATTAGCATTACGCAATCGTATTAATTTCCGGTTAAGGGCTTTAGCAAAATGCTCGACCTCCTGACCGTCTTTGGGTGTTGGGCAATGGTCAGAAGGGTCTTCCTGCCCGACAACGGGCACGATACGTCGAATTGGACGCACTATGGCGTTTGGCTTACTCGAGAGGTTCAGGGAATCGTTGTGAAGTACAGTGAATGAGGGAATTGGGATAATAGCTGGAGGTTTTACTGGTAAATCTGTGGTTTCAATGAGGTCTGTGGAAAGGTGGGAAGTATTATGGTTCTCAGGAAGGGAAGAATTATTGGAAGTGGAGGTAATGTTTATGTTTTCCGACGAAAGTTCATTGATCGCATTTGGCATTTTGTTTCCGAATTAACGAAATGAAATTATATTTTCAAGTGTTTTCTTTCCATTATATCTACCGATAATGTTAACGATTCCAAATCAAATTTTCACTACATTAAAACTTATGTGAAATTTCCGTTAATCAATAAAACAAATTGATTTCTCGCACAGTCAGAAGTCCCGGAACCAAGTAACTTTATGGACAACCGTTGGAAAACGAATGACCAAAACAAACCGACCATTGAACACTCTTACTGGCTGAAGCCGGATCTAGCGCATGTGGTCTAATACTGGTCATCTGGTTTTGTTTTAGTTTTGAGAGCGAGAGTACAAAAGTAGCTTTGGAAAGCTTATGTGACAGTTTTGTATAGCCTTTGGTATGAAATTGGTAACACGCTGCGTGGATATTAATGACCATTCCGTCGTGCGTAGTGGTGCAAAAATAAAAGCGGAATGGGAATAAAATTTGCAAAAAAAGTGTCTCCCTGTCGCGTTCTCTTCGTTGGCCTTGCTATGTCCTTTGCTGTTATTAAAGGTTAAACTACACTATTTTGAAATCTTATGCCGCTCCAAGGTAAAACCTTGCCAAATGGCTATCTTAATGTTGTTCTAAAGTATAAATCAACTGTCGTCATTCGTCACTTGTTTCGGCTCATGTTGCGCGTTGGTTACATGCTATCCCTTAGACAGAACGTGTCGGCTAAAATTTGATTCAGCAGGGGTTGAACACGACATTCTGGGCTTTAATGCGGTCTGCTTGACAGTATTATGCAAATATTTGGATACTAACCACTAATGGGTTGAATTTGAAGTATTTAATTGAATTCGGAACGAGGAGTCGTAAGTTAAAATGTCACGGCTTATGACTTAGCCTTCATGCACCTCGGTCCAAAGATTTTACATCAAAATAACATGCGAAATGTTGTAGTAGCTTAATAGGGCATTTTCTTGATTAATTATTCTTAATTTGAACACAGGTTAGTTTGAAGGGCACTGTTTTTTAAATATGAGATTCCTTAGAAAAACTTAAAATTACGTACAATTATCATCATCATCGGCACCACAACCGGGATCCGGTCTTGGCCTTATTTAGCAAGTCCTGGGGCTTGTTAAACTTTCCACAATTATTTGTTTTTGCGGTCAAGGTTATTAGCCTTGCCCCACAAAATTACCTACAATATCATTCTAAAAATGGCCAAAGGCTAATACCTTGTTCGGAAAAAACAAATTATTATGGAAAATTTAACAAATTTTACTTGCTAAATAAGGCCAAGACCGGATCCCGGTTGTGGTGCCGATGATGATGATATGATGATCATTCTAAAATATTCTTTTATAAAAATTTATGTAATTTAACGAAGTACGGGATTATAAAATGGAATTTTTCGAATGCATTATTAATGTCCTTCGGTGTATAATAAATCCTCAGTCATATTTGAGATATGAATCAATACAATGCCATTGCCCGGTAGGTCAATATAACCCATTTATTCTATAACGTTTTGCGACTTAGTGAAGAACGTGTGATCCGAACGTACGCTATGACGGTTAGTATCACTAAAAGCGCAGCGTCAAAGGAAGTAGCACGATCGTAGTGAAAAGCAGGATGTTCAAGCACAAGCAAATTCATAAAGCCACGTGGATTTCACCTCACGTACCCAAATAGACCACTTCCTCATACACGAAAGACACCACTCGAACATCCTTGATGTAAGATCATATAGAGGAGCAGATTGCGACTCCAACCATCTTCTAGTGATAGCGAAATTAGGGATCGGCTCGCGGCAAACCCACATGGGCAGTCACGAGAGACGAGCAAAATGTTCGGCACTGATAAACTAAAAGACCTGCGCAAAAGGGCTGAATATCAAAACGAACTAACGAATAGATCTAGCATCCTAGAGAATAGGAGTAGTCAGGAAGAAGAAACCAATAATGTGAACACTAAATGGACATCGATCAAAAACGTTATCAAACAAAAAGCTAAAAAGGTATTCGGATTTAAGAAAACAATTATATCCAAACCTTGGTTTGGCCATGAGCGCCGGGCAAAAATCGAACAACGTAAACGCCTCAAAGTGATGCACTTAGAAAGATATGATGAAGCCAACGCAGAACGATACGCGACGACTCGGAAGGAGACGAGACGAGACTTTTCAAACGCAAACAACGCGAATGGAAGAAGAGTCGGTTCAGATCCTAGAAAATGCCAGAGCAAAGAACATCAGAGGTATGTATGCAGGCATAAATTCAATTAGAGATGGCTACAGAGGAAGAGCCAAAATAATAAGAGACGCAAACGGCTGTTTGGTCACAGAAACAAACAATATCGTGACAAGATGGAAGCAGTACTTTGAAAACCTGCTCAATGTGGGCATCCATCAACCACAAATAAACGCACCAGACGTACATATAGCCGAGCCTTAGATCCCAGAGCCTCCTTCAACGAAGTTGTAGACGCAATAAATCGATTGAAAAACAATAAGGCTCCCGGAATCGACTGCATACCGGCAGAGCTTATGAGGCATGGAGGAAGGGCAACTCCTTGAAAGATCCACCAACTGATTAAAACAATGTGGGTTAAGGAAGTCACCCCGGAAGAATGGAAAACCTCAATAGTAGTTCCATTTTCAAAAAAGGCGACAGATCTGACTGCGAAAACTACAGAGGAATATCATTGCTCCTAACCACATACAAAATACTAACAAATGACATACAAAATACTAACAAGTGACGATATCTCATTCTGCAGAGCATTTTACGCTCCCGGATGAGACAAAGAGTGAAGTCGTCAAGAGGAATCTGATAAGTCTTTTCAAGTTTGTACTTCGGGACATGAATCTCAGAAGTTTCAAGTAGAGTCTCGTGAAGTTGAGTTGCATCGTTATTTATCTCAACCGTCGTTAGGTTCCTGTCAGTGGGAAGAGAGAGTTGGTGGAGTTTTTCTTTCAATGTAATATTGAAGTTGTTCCAATTTGTGCGCCCATAATTGGGTATGTATCTGATATGAGACCGGGATGCTCGATAGCCGCGGATGAACATGGTCACAGCGTTGTGGTCAGATACACCCACCGATACTTGGGGAGGAGTGATTTGGGGAAGTAGGTCTTTGGACACAATAAATATGTCCAGGATTCAGTTGCCTCGGGTACCAACCGTAGGTGCGACTATTTCGAAGTTGAGGGCATGCTAGTTTTCGGTGTACCATTGGAACAACTTTGTGCCGTTTGGGAAAGAGACGGAGTTGTTCCAGTGGGGATGTCTGGAGTTGAAATCGCCGCCTATGATGAAGGGTGTATGCCCCGAGGACCTTATTAATTGGCCGATATCTTCGGGATTAAAGATGCCATTATTGGCTTTATGTGAGTGGTATACGGAGTTATTAGCTAGATGCAATTCAACCCCGGAGACCTCTATGGACTCGAAATGTGGGAGGTCAATAGCTTCATGGTGAAGTTCGCTATTAACTAGTATACAGGTACCACCTGCGTTGATGGTGGGACCGGTCTGATTCCCGAATCTGAATATCATCACCCTTTTTATTTAAAATCTTATCGGGATTTTGCATCCCGAATGCTTCAAAATGCGAGCGGAATCTCGTAAAAGGTACTTGGCTGGAGTCAAATGTTTGTATTTTGAGATAAGAATTCGGTTAGACGAATTCTCGGAAACATGAGCGTGCGTATTGAAATTGAACATGTGGTTCAATTTATCATATGTTTACTTTTGTTTGAGGATCATAGGGAATTGAATGTATGGATGATAAACGAATATTTGATTCGTTTACCAGGATTTTTGCTGGATTGGGATAATTAAACTAACTGCCGACGAGCCAGCACGTGCGCCTCTGCCTCGTGATCCGTGTGGGGTATCTTACGTAAACTCAAGATACCCTAATTGCACTATCGGTTCGCGCGTCAAGTATTCTGTGGGATCCGAAGTAAACAAACGGATCACCACAAACGCGTCCGAATGTAGTGCAGTGATATTTATGGGATTCGCGCCGTAGTGTGAAAATTGTGTGGAAGTGTACAGTGCGGGAAAACTCACACCCTTTCCTTTCCTTGTATCTGTTTTTCCTCTTTTTCGCACCTCAGTTGCGTCCGTCAGGTATCAATACTCTCGATTGATTTATAATCTTTAGGGGGTTTTTGGTGTTTTGAGTGGCGTAATATTCGCCACGAAAGGGATGTGACCTGAATTTCGGCACGGATCTAGTGGGATACCTACTACAAGGGCATAACACCTGCAGTGGTTGCTTTCGCTTGTGTGTCGCCGGGTCCGACTAGCACCCTTTTCTTAGGCAGTATTGGTTTTCTGTGTCAGGCCATTTCAATGGAAAGGGAATTTCACATCGGGAGTACTAAATTGACCACCATCCGGTGTAGACGTGTCGGGAAATGATAGTTGTTAAATTATTATTTTTAAATAAACCGCGTTGCACATCATAAACGAGTACGGGTTCGCTTGGGACTTCTCTACACCCAAAATAATTAAAAAACAATTAGTGACGATACGCGACGTACGAACACCCTGTTTGTGTATTAGCACAATATAATAAACAATATATCTATCTGTCACTCGCGCAATAAAAAAAAATTAAAAACAATAAAAAAAACAAAGTAAGAACACGTGGTCTATAGTGTGGACGTACGAAGTGTTCCTGTTAGTGTATGTGCACAATATAATAAACAAAAAAAAAGAAAGAAAAAGGAAAAACAAATAGAGTACAAGATCAACAAGCAACAAATCACAGTTGGTTGCAGAAGCTCAAATAATGGGTAAACAAACAAAAACGGCGACATTGAAAACAAAGGCAGCCATAACGAAGCGGCCAACAACACACTTGGCACGCAACAAAGGCGCCAAACGTGTCTGGAACGAAAATAAAAAAGAAGAAGCTGAAGAATTTCCGCCTGCTTTCGCCCAGCTAGCCTCGACCGAATCGGAAGACGAAGAAGAGGAAATCAGTGACGCAGAAGCAACACTAGCGTCTCTGAAAGAGCAGATAATGGAACGTAGAAAGCAGCGGAAAATTAATGACGAGTTGCATTCACAACAACGACAACAACAGGAAAAGACAGAACAAAATGTGAAACAGCTAGCAGCACAGCCAACAGCACAGCCAGCAGCACAACCAGCAAGCGCCAACCAGCAGCAACAAAAACACAAGGATGCCTCCTATCAACACCACTGATGTTAAAACGAATGAATTGGTAAGTCTTTGCAAAGCAGCTGTAGGTAAGAATAATTTTTTCATAAAAAGATTATCGGGGAATAGGCATGCCATTCAATCGGAAGCTGATACCGATTTTGAGAAAATCAAAACAGCGCTGAAGAAAACCTCCGTGGAATTTTTCTCGTTCACCCCGAAATCTATTAAAAATCAGACAGTTCTGTTAAAAGGCGTTGACCCGGAAACAGAACCAGGACTTTTACTGCAAAAATTGCAGAAGTTCAATACTGTCGACCTACAGTTTGCCTCGGTAAAAGCGTTTACTACACGTAAATCAAAAAGGGAAAACAGGAAACTATCCTTCTTTTTGGTTCAGCTAACTCCCAATAGTAAGATTGGGGGGCTACGAAAGATTACCGTAGTGAACCACCAAATTATTACTTGGGACAAACTAAGAAAAGGGAGAGACGTTCTACAATGTGTACGATGCCAAAGATTCGGTCATGGAGCGGCGAACTGTGAAATGGAACCACGTTGCGTCAAATGTGGGAAAGACCACGGTTCAGCTGAGTGCCTATTGGGAAAGGAAAGGGTGGAAGATTTAACCCTCTTGAAATGTGTAGTATGTAGGGGCGAAGGTCACCCTGCTAACTATAGAGGGTGTCCTAAATTCCGCGAAATACGAACGAAAGCCGAGTCACGGCAAAGCAAATTGGAGCGCCCGACAACTGGTGGACAACCTACACGAACCGTAACACCTCAGATGTCGTACGCTCAAATAACTTCTGGAACAGAGAAGATTGCCCTACCAAAGACAGCACCATCGACACAGACTCGTATGGAGCCCGAATCTTCAGTTTCACTTAATGATGTGTTCTCACTCTTGCTTTCCCTACAAAAGCAGTTGATAGAGATACAGAAGCAAACAAACGAGCACGGAAGACGACTAGACTGGATCTATTCGAACCCCTTCCATCACCAATCAATTTCAGTCAATATAAACACCATAATGACCGAAAAGATTAAGGTGCTCACGGTAAATGTAAATTCATTCATTGATCAGAATAGAGAGAAGAGCCACTCTATTCAAACTGTTGCAAGACGAGAACCCTGACGTGCTTTTGGCCAGCGAAACCAAGCTAAACCAGAAGCATAAATTACGGCACATGAATTATAATATCATTCGGAGGGATAGACCAAACTCAACCCTAGGGGGTGGGGTCGCATTATTTATAAGGAAAGGACTGAAACATAAAGTGTTATACAGCGAAGAAGTACGCAGGTTCCAAGTGCTTGAGGCCTGTGTCGTACATATACCCCTTCAGCAAGGAAGGGTAATGTACGTGATATCAGTCTATGCACCTGAAGCACACCAACAAAATACCTTCATTGCGGAGCTCGAGTCTTTTCCGCTGCTCGCAACTTGACCTGGCGGGGAACTATTACATCATAGGTGGCGATTTGAACGCCAAACATAGGGATTGGGGAAATAATAGACCCAACACCAGGGGAAACCAACTAGCTAGCTGGTTAGACCAATATCACGTTGAGTATAAAACCGACTTGTTGGCCACGGAGTATCCATCATTTCCCAGAGGTGGATCTTTTTTAGACATATTGCTTATCGACTCACGGCTAATACTTACAAATACGAACACACAAAACAGAAACTGCCTCCGAACGATTGAGTATAACAGTGACCATCGTGCGCTCAGCGCTGTGGTAAATCTCCCGAGCGAGGTTACGGAACTGGATGAATGCATGATTCCGCCACCCTACAACTACAGGGAAGTACGGTGGCAGCGCTTCACCAGAACCCTTACCCGAGAAATAAGCTCTAACATCATCACACCGCCCGCAAATAGGAACCTGTCTAACAATGAAATCGACCACTACACACAACTAATGGACGAAACAATAAAACGGACAATGGACAAAACGATACCAAAAACCGCACCTACCGATTACGTTAGCATACACCGAAACGCAACAATAGACGCGCTGCATAAGAAAAAAGCAGGCTTCTTTCTAAACTAAAACTACTGTACAGACGTTTCACAGACAGACACGACCAGGAGATAATATCACTGAAGTCTAGATTAAAAAACCTCCAACAGCTAATAAAAGCTAACTATAGGTTAGCAATAAATTCATATTGGGACAACAGAATTCGGGCTGCAAAACCCAATAACCCGAGTATGTTCCCACAGATAAATAAAATATTCAGGAGGAATAATCAAAACGATATTCAGTGTCTCCATATAAGACGCACGGACAAAAACAAGCAAATGCTGGAAAATATAGGCATCGATGCGGAAAACGCGATCCTAAACGATGAAGAATTTGTGATCGAAGATCCCTTGGAAAAAGTTAATACTATGGGAGCTGTCTTCCAGGATATTTACAAGGTGAATGAAACACTTCACCATAACCACGACCTGGAAAATAGAGCTTTACGAAACTGTCAACAGATTCAAAACAGTATTTTGCAATGGCGGTCGGATAATGGCGGTTCTACCGCATTTAGCAGTCAAAACAGGGCAGTACCCAACATTGTACTCAAACAACTGCCTCCATTGGCCATGGAAATATACACGATCTTGTTTAACAACACGCTAA
Source organism: Microdon myrmicae (assembly GCA_963931805.1). NCBI lineage: Eukaryota > Metazoa > Arthropoda > Insecta > Diptera > Syrphidae > Microdon > Microdon myrmicae. The sequence goes on along the minus strand of OZ007498.1, from coordinate 100,764,144 downwards.
ATAATACATATTATCCAACGCGTTGGAAAACGGCCATTATACATCCTATCTCCAAAAAGGGAAAAGATAGCACAAATCCCCTGAACCTACGGTCCATTGGTATATCGCCAAGTATTAGTAAAGCCTTCGAGAAGGTAGTAAGCAAAGCGTTGCGTGAATGGGTTGAGGAGCGCAAGATTATACCAAATAACCAGCTTGGGTTTAAGGCGGGTCACGAAACTACCCATGCCGCATCCAAACTGGTTTCAGACATACAATGGAATAAATGCAAGAACCAGTGTACAGGGGCATGTCTAATTGACTTGGAGAAGGCCTTCGATACCGTATGGCTCGAGGGACTGTACTATAAGTTAGTTAGACTAGACATCCATAAACCTCTGCTGTATATGCTTTATGACATGTTAAATGGGCGACAATTCATTGTCAAAAGTGGGAATGTAACCTCCAGTAGGAGTTATATAATAAAGAATGGGCTACAACAGGGAGCGGTACTATCTCCGATTCTTTTCAACATCTACATAAGTGACTTAATCGGCACTCTGCACCATGCCATTGCGTATGCAGACGACATCATTCTCTATAGAACAGCCCCGAATATTGAGAGTATCAACAGCCTATTACAGCAGGACTTTAATAAAATTCAGCGCTACTGCGATGACTGGAAACTTAAAATCAATATCATGAAATGTGAAGCTATCTTGTTCAGAACACCTTTAAATGGGGCTACTAGGGATACGAGGCGAAACTGGAGAAATCTAGTTGTCGTGGGACCGAATGGACAACCAATAGAGACCAAAAACCTAGTCAAATACCTCGGCATTTGGCTAGATCACTACTTATACTTCAATAAGCACGTAGATGCTGCACTAGCCAAAGCAAAAAGAACTTTTGCCATTACAAAAAGGCTATTTCACAACAGCCAGCTAGATAAAAGAGTAAAAGTTATCTGCTACATGGCCCTCATTAGGCCAATGATCACCTATGGATGCCCGGTCTGGTTCAACGTAGGTCCAAATCTAATGGAAAAGATTCGGGTCTTCGAGAGACAATGTCTTAGAACTTGTCTTGGTTTGTATCGAACACCCGAATCTGACTACAGAAAGTACTATCCCAATGAAGCTCTGTACAATGGAGCCAATATAAACAGAGTAGATAACTTCATGATCAAATTGATCCGAGGACACGCCGCCAGATCAATGAACTCGCCAAACGATCTTATTTTCGGGGCTTATTACCCAAATACTATGTATTCGGAGAGAGTGCGTAGCAATGGCTTTATCCCACCAGAGGCTTTCATCGGTTTGGATATGGACGGCCTCATACAGGACGAATCTGGCGTTCCGTTGATTTTCCACGTTCACCGTTCGGTCGCAGATAAACGCTTAAGCTACAATCGGAATATCACACAGCTAAATCCAGAGTGCCTGCGGCACAGTAGGGACGGGAAAGACTTCAAAAAACAACGCGAGCGGTTTTGGTGGT